>JASPKZ010000003.1:1165000-1765000 GCA_030220185.1 Diploptera punctata
TCTGGATTTCAAAAGTGTCTGGAAACTGTTTGCCTACACGCACCCTACTCGTTGAGCCATTTAGACACATTCGTATAAGTCTAACTAACTTTTTAGGAATTCCGAACTCCAGCAGGATACTATATAACTTCTCCCTCTTAATTGAATCATATGCTTTTTTGAAGTCTACATATAGTTGATGTACAGTACCATTATATTCCCATTTCTTTTCTAAAATCTGTCTTATACTAAAAATCTGATCTGTTGTAGACCTGTTTCTTCTAAATGCACATTGATGATCTCCTAGAATGTCATCAATATAGGGAGTAAGTCTGCTTACTAATATATTTGTTAGAATTTTGTACGAAGTTGAAAGTAATGAGATGCCCCTATAGTTGTTGCAATCAGTTTTATCTCCTTTCTTATAAATTGGTACGATAATTGATTCCTTCCATTCATCTGGAAGAGCTTCTTTTTCCCAAATCATAGTAAGCAACCAGCGTATCTTGTCCATCAATTTTTCTCCCCCTGATTTTATCAGTTCTGCTGGGATCTCATCTGAACCTGATGCTTTATACATCTTCAATTTTTCAATTGCCATTTCAACCTCTAATGCACTTGGCTCTGCGACTAGCATTTCTGCTGTCTGTAACTTATCCTCCTCAATGTCCTGTTCTGTATGTACATTTAATAGCTGATTAAAATAACTTTTCCATCTATTTAATATACTCCTGGAATCTGCAATCATATCCCCATTTTCATTCCGAATTATGTTTTTGTTCTAGCCTGAAACCCTTTCTTCTCTATACTAATTCCTTGATATAATTCTCTAATGTTCCTATTTTTTGCATTCATTTCAAGATCATTAATCTTCTCTCTCAAATATTCCCTCTTCTTACTCTTTAGTAACTTGGTGGTTTCCCGTCTAACACTACCCAATTGCTCTAAAGTTACCTCATTTGGCTCGTGTAACCATTTAATTTTTACTAGCTTTCTTTTCTTTACAATGTCGGCACATTCCTCATCAAACCATTTCTTGTTTTGTCTCTTTTTTAAACAACCAATGCTTTCTGATGCTGACAATTTAATAGTATCTCTTATAGCCTCCCATTCTTTATTTATATCAGTTTCTTCTTCGTTTGCCACATTGTCATCTGAAGATTCCAGTACTTCAAATCTATTAGCAATTTTGATTTGGTATTCTTGCCGCATTTCATCATTTTTCAAGTTTTTTAATTCATATTTTACAGAATCATCTTTAGCGTTTTTCCTCTCATAAGCGATAGCCGTTGTCTGATTTTCACCCTGACCATATGATGATCTGAATTGCAGTCTGTCCCTCTAACTGATCTAACATCAATGATGCTACTGTGCCAGCGTTTATCTACTAATACATGATCTATCTGGTTCCGAGTTTCTCCATCTGGGGACGTCCAGGTGTATTTATGAATATCCTTATGCTGAAATGTTGTGCTCTTAACAATAAGATTCTTTGATGTGGCAAATGTGACTAATCTAACCCCGTTGTCGTTACTATCTTCATGAAGACTGAATTTGCCTATTGTTGGTTTGAATATATCTTCCCGCCCCACTTTTGCATTAAAATCTCCTAAGACAATTTTCATATGATATCGTGAAAGGCTATCAAATAAGCATTCTAATTCTTCATAGAACTCATCCTTGATTTTGTCATCTTTATCTTCTGTGGGGGCATGTACATTTACAATTATAAAATCATGTCGTTTACCCTTTAGAATTATGTATGATATCCTATCACTAACAAACTTAATATCTCGGATAGCGGATAGGATCCTCCTTCTGACTAAAAAACCCGTTCCAAATGCAGGTCTTTCTGCACCCCCATAGTATAATGCAAAGCTTCCTGATTCCTGACTACCTTCTCCTGGCCACCTAACTTCCTGTAAAGCGACTATATCCAAGGGCGATTTATCCAATTCCCGCGTTAATATCTCTAGTGCCCCGCTATTGTATAAAGTCCTAACATTCCATGTTCCTAGGAACATGTCCCTGTGTTTGAGCCTTTGGCATGGGTTCCCTGAAGTAGTCCCCGCCCGGAGAACCGAATGGGGGACTATTTGACCTCCGGAAAATTTTACCCCAGTAGAACCCATGTCCGCATTTCTTGACGGTTGTATTTTTACGGTGAAAGATCGTCACTCTTTCGACCAAGGTACTTATTTCGTCTGGCTTATCACCTTTGACCAGTCCGGCATGGGTAACCCTATCGGCAGCAATGCTACCGCCGGCATAGCTCTCAGGATCATTTAAGCACACAAGCCACTCCACCACGACAAGGTAAAGATACCATGGAGGGCTGATAAAAACCTCACCCAGAAAAACTGTCCCGACCGGGGATCGAACCCGGGCCCGCTGCGTGACAAGGCAGCACGCTACCCCGAGACCACAGCTTTAAACTCAATGTTTTTATTCAACTGCCAAGTTACTCCACCGTATGTTAGCGAGCTTCGAATTATGGATTTATAAATTTCTAATTTGGTATCTATTTTTATGTTCTTATCGCATAAAACTCCGTTTAACATTGTTATTACCGATCTGCCTTTTTGAATTCTATATTTTCTGTAATTTTTTTGGTACATTTTCAGTTAATTTTGATCCCCAGGTAATTACATTCTTCACATAATTACATTCATCCCATAATTATTATTACAGATGATGTACAATAATAATAGTAATAATAATAATAATAATATAATTATTATTATTATTATAATTATTATTATTATTATTATTATAATTATTATTATTATAATTATTATTATAATTATTATTATTATAATTATTATTATTATTATTATTATTATTATTATTATTATTATTATTATTATTATTATTATTATATTATTATTATTAATTATTATTATTGTTGTCCATCATCTAGGGCTATTATTGTGCTGGACTTGATAAATATAAACTAAATATTTTAATTGAAGGGTGAACTTTTTTCTCACTAATAATTAATAAATAAATAAACACATAAATGTATGAACCTATATTATCTTTTATTACATACATTTACAGCATTATTATTAAAAAAGGTGTCACTGTGACACACTATTAAATTTATACCGGTAGCTAAATAGTGTTATAAAGTGTACGAAGGCAGGAATATTGCTTCATATATCGATAGTGTAAAGGACGTAGATTACGCGGTTGGAATTAAATTTTATATGATGTATTTTGCGAAAATACAAATGAATAAAAAAATTGTCGGGGGATTCGAACCCTGGCTCTCACATATATTTTTTCTTTTTGTAATTGGTTTAACGATCTACGCTACTCAAACGTCGGATACTAGTTGTCTAATCCTGTTTGTTTTGTTTACTGTTACACTATGAACGTGAGTTGAACTTGATTTGAAATGTCGCAATTTGAGTAACATTGCACTTGTCGAACTCTCGTAAATATCTAGAAACATGTCTCTTTCACTGTTCACAACTATTTAAGACGATTAAATCCAAATACAGCGTTTTTAAAACATTTAACAATGCGTTACCTTGTGAACCACAGCTTTAGCTTTTCGAGCATGCACAGTGAGCCATAATAGGGGCTCTGCTTTTTGAAGCGGCTCAATCTTTTTGTTGCTAAGTGTACATTTTACGTCTCCATACATCTGTATTCCCTGTATTACTCTCTGTTAATCCTCTCGACACCATACTCCTCTGCACTGCCATTATTATTATTATTATTATTATTATTATTATTATTATTATTATTATTATTATTATTATTATTATTATTACTATTACTATTATGTCCATAGCAAGACAGGAAAGTCTTTGATACTCGACTTCTGCTGGCCTCACATCTACATGTCTCAATTACACCATGGACAATTATCCATCCAGTCAGTATAGGTGGGATATGTATTCGCATGATAGGTACACAACAAGCCGCTATAGCTGATTTTCTTTACCTGGAGCGTCTATTTATTATAGCTACACAAATTCTTCACGATGGTTGGTGGTACCGGTCCAATATTAGTTGAAAATTTATGAAAACGTTTATTTGCCTGTAAGAATTCAAACAAACACATGTTCCGTAGCTTTCAACTTTTATAAGATTTATGATATGTTCCGTTGAGGTAGTATTCAAAATTAATATAAAATTATGGAATATTCACCTGAAAGGTCCGCCTCCTCAATTATATTCCATAATTTCATATTAATTCCGTAGCTTTGCACCAAAACAATATCACTTAGCCCGCTCGTTCACAACAAGAACAATATTAATTTATTTATGAACAAAAGCTGTAAATATCGCATATAATGAATGCTGAACGGTAGTGATTCAGAGAAAGAAATTGCACACTAAAAATATATAGTAATGTTTATCATCATCATCACTCCAGGGATTAGGCAATTGCCCGTTCCGACTTCATAATGCATCAGCCCAACGTCTTCTAGGTCTTCCAACATCACGCCTTCCTCTTGCTTGATAATTCCTTGCTAACAATGGATATCTCTCCATACTCATTCCATCCCATGTGATCAATCCATTTCTGGTCTGTAATTCGTGGCTTTATTCCAATGAAGGCGTGTACTTTCAATTCTTCTCTTATATCCTCATTTCTTATTCCATCAAGTCTTGTACATCCTTTTACTTGTCTTAGGGAACCTCATCTCTGCCGTCTGAGTCCAATCCTTCTGTCTTTTCACTGGAGCCCAAGTTGCACATCCATACAATATGTGTGAGAACCAGCCATTACCATTATACATTTTTATCTTGGTTTCTTTTCTAATTTTATTTTTGAATGTTCTCTGTATTGTTCCACACACCGTCTGAAATTTATTTATTTTGGAGTCCAATATCTCTTTCCACATTGTAGCCAACATCACAGCCCAAATATTTGAAACTAGACACCTGATCTATACTTTGATTTTCTAAAATAATTTTGGATCTCACTGGATCTCTTTCCTCTAAAAGCCATGGTCTTCGTTTTCCTTACAGAAATCTTTTAGATTCGTTACTAACTTAAATATATCATTTAATGCATGCATTGTATTTCTGTATAAGTCGTCTTCATTTTTCTGTATGTGTGATTACACCGTCAGCAAATAGGAGATTATTTATGCACACTTTATTATCCATTCTTATTCCCTGGATTTTACTAAAACTTTCCATTTATTTAAAATATCGTCTATATATATATTAAACAAAGTGGGTTATAAACTACATCCTTTTCGTAATCCCAGTATTTGTTTTGATTGCATCTGTTCTTTTGAATCCAGTATCTATAATTATATTTGTGTCTTCATATAATTTCTTTTCGTGTTTTTAACAAGGCACCAGCGGGTATCCTTTCATTCGTAATATTTCCCATAATTTCTGTCACTCGAATCGAAGGCCTTATCCAAATCTATAAATCCTATGTGAGTTTTCTAAGTTATGTTCTCTTCTCTTTTCTATGAGTTGTTTCCAGTGTAAAGACATTGTCCTATACATGACCTTCCCTTTCTGAATCCAATTTGATTTTCACTTATTATTGACTTCTGTTATGTTTTCTCAATCTATTTATTTATTATTTTCCTATTATATTCTTGTAGCCAGAATTCATTAAGCTAATCCCTCTGTAATTCTCGCAATTTCTCCGGTCTCCTCTTTTGAATATATTCTTCACAATTGCTGTTTTCCAAGTGGTTGGAATCCCATAGGTCTGCCAACATATATTAATTAGATGGAGTATTCGTAGTTACACAATATGTTTAGTAATGTTTAGTTTCATAAATTAAAATGACTATTTAACTCATGCCCCAAATTGGAGTCACTGACCAATCACGTTGCAATTAATTTTGTTTTACAACCAATGACAGTCGTGTTTCACCTCGATCTTTATCGAATTCTCTTTACCACTTCCTGCTTTTGTGTTAAAGAAAGCCCCTCCTTTTTAATATTCTGAACCGTTCAGAGCATTATTTTACAGTGACTGACTTTATAACAAATACATTGAATGTAGCAAATAATGAACAGATTCCTTCGAACTATACATTTGACTATTTAACTCATGCCCCAAATGGGAGTCAATGACCAATCACGTTTCAATGATTTCTGTATTACAACCAATCAGAGACGTGTTTCACGAAATAATTATCAACGTTAGGATTATCATATATTAAGCAAAGCTCCTCCTTTTTAATATTCTGAACAGGTCTGACCGTTATTTTGCAGTGACTGAGCCTATAACAAATACGGCTACCAGATTGTATATAATAGTGCTTACATGTCAACATTTGTAGCAATTGATTATACCACCAAAAAAAGAAACCACTGTTTGCACTTTCTTAAATGTATACGACATCAAAAATGAATTAATATACAGATTGATGTGTTTCATTTTTTCTCCACTAGAGAGCATTCTTACAATATTGCGTTCCTTTGGCAATAAATAGTATGATCTGGTTGCAGTGATAAACAAAAGAAGCAGTAGAAGCGTAGGCTACCTATCGTTTCTCATTAGTTTTCAAACATCACCGTTTACTTTAAATATAAAAATATTTTTAAATAACTGTAGTTAAATAATGATTTGTGAGTAAACAGCTTTATTTTATTCGTTAAATAGTCCTAACAAATGCCACTCTTGATTTCCAAATTCTCTAGATAAATTCACTCCTCACTTCGTGAGTCGTGAATTTATCGATAATTTGGAAATCACTCGTGGCATTACTTATGATAATTGTGTATTCAGTAATTGTGTTTTTAAATAATGATTTTACTGAGTTGTTTACTAAAAAAATAATGAATAACCTATAATGTTGGTTATAGAGGAACTCCGGGTAATTTGGACCCCTGTTTTGAATTTGTTGTTTTTCTTCTTTTAGTTAAGGGTTTTGATTTTTTAAATTACAGTGTTTATCATTAGTGTTGTAACTACGAAATAGCACTGTTATTTTATTCAAATGTGGAAACATCATAATTTATAAACTTTTTACATTACAAGAAAGGTCCACTTTAACTTCCATATTCGGATAAAGTGGACCGCAGAGTCCACCTTAGCTTTTAGTCTATTTTTAAGTTTGTCTACTCTATTAATTTATAAAGACAGGCACAGATTAATCTAAAAATATTTATGACTGATCATAATTAAAAAGCATTGATATTTATTTAATGCTTTGAAAAATTGTTGATTATAACATTCGAACGTCATTCAACTGCAGAAAACGACGGTCTTTGGGTTTAATAAGTTTACAAGGATATTAAATAAAATTAATTAAGTGAATGGTTTTTACAGGTAGCATTCGCATTGATAAACTATACTTATTGCTGTAAAGTGGACCCCGATGGTCCACATTAACAGAATTCCTTTGTTATGTTTATTATTTTATACAGCCACCATGCCAAATAATATCAAACCAAACCCGTCAGTATATTAAAATAGTGTCTACATAATATGATACGTTTAGGAGTTTTTTTAACATTTGTAACATTCAATAGCAGAAATTAAGAATTGATTCTTAACTTGGAAAAACTTTTAAAGTGGTCATTTTCGCACAAAGAATGAAAGAAACTGGCCTTGAACCCATAAAAGTTGATGACAGGAAGAAGTTAAAATGTTTTCTGTTCGAGGGCAGCACCAATGAAAGAAGGTATTAACAGGGTCCACTCAAACAGAAGGGTTCACATTACCCAAACTTCCCTATAATATACAGTTCCATGTGTTTCATTTTTTCTTCACTTTGGTACATTCTTACATTATTGCGATCCTATTTGGCATTAAATAATATCAAATTGCAGTGAATGGACAAATGACACATAACCACAATTTCTAATTTTTTTCAAACATCGCCGTTTACATTAATTATATAAATATTTTAAAATACCGGAAACTATATTTAATTTGTGATTTTGGAGTAAACAGCTCAATTGTATTCGTTAAATAGACCTAACAAATGCCACACTTGATTTCCGAATCTTCTAGATAAATTGGAAAATCACTCGTGGCATTACTTATGATAACTTCTTGATTACTAGTACATCCACGCAAGAAATTTGGATTTTAACCAAGTAAATAATGAGATATTCTCGTAGGATTAATTTCTGCTTCATCATTTTAATACAATTTGGTTTGACAAACGCCCTGCTTATACAACTTCTCCGTCATCGCTGTCAAGCGTATCGTCTAAACAGTTCTCTAGAGGCGTTCATGAATCACTAAAACTTCTTCCAGTTCAGAAAGTACTTCATTTTAATCCTTCGGAACATTGATATGGACCCTATGTGATAAGAAGGTTATATGTGATTTAACGTACTATTTAGTTATTTAAAGCTTATATTTATTTGTTAGCATTGTGATTATGTATTAAATATTGTCCATCAGCCCTGGTGAAATTTGTATTATAATGTTTGCCTCTGTTTCCGAGAATCTTGCGTTCAAATTCGAGAACTCGATGAATTTTAAGGGTCTATAAATCCTGAGTATGGCTTCCTTTGGAAGGGTGTATAGCCGTGGGTAAAGGTTCAGTACGGTAGGCAAAAATCCTCAATTCTGAAATAGAGAAGCCTCTGTGCAAAATAGCCAAATCTTAAAATATCGGATTAAAATTGCAATGCTAATAATCTGAGACAATTTAAGGGAGCGTGAACTCGAATTTTTCAAAGAACTTTCTACTCTTAATATTTTACCTCTAAATTTTTTTTTATCTCAGCTCAAAGTTAATTAATACAATTTGGAACAGAGAAACACAACGTATTCATTATCACATGATGCAAATTCAAATCAAAGGAAAACATCGCAGTATTATTCCTTATGCAAGCTAATTTGGATAATACACCGTGTTCCAAAATTATGGACGGAGTTTTAAGTAGTTGGTAGCTTTACAAACTAAATTGGATGCCTGATTATTTGCTATAATGAAAGAAAAACTGTGAAAGTTTAATATCCTGTTGTATGCAGTAATTATTTTCTTGTCATTATTATGTCGTCAGAGTTAAATTTGTGAAAATGGCGATTCCTGTACTGAAGTCATTCTGTGTGTTGCAATTTGCGAGGTCTGGTTCAATTGTTGCAGTGCAGCGAGTTTTCCGACGGCAATTTGGAATTGATCCTCCGACAGATACAATTATCCGTCGATGGTATAAACAGTTAGAAACAATTAGATGTATCTGTAAACGGAAAAGTCCAGGTTGTCCACGAACACCAAATGACGCATCGGTCCGGGTGACATGATTCATTCCCATACCCTTCACGGTCTCCCAGTCTCATACCTTGTGATTTCTTCCTGTGGGGTATGTGAAGGGTCATGTGCACATACTACCACTTCCGGTCCATCTTCCAGACTTGAGAAGAAGGATTGTTGCTACTGCTGTTGAACCCATTACTTCAGATATGCTGACCAAGGTTTGGGAGGAATTCGACTATCGGCTAGATGTGTGCCTTGTGAGGAAAGGTGCCCACATCGAACACTTATAAAGTATGTTATGAAAACTGGAAGAATTTCTCTTTAATCCCATGTAACTTTTGATCTTTTATATATTTTTAATTAAATAACTTTAAAACCCCGTCAATCATTTTGGAAATGTAGCTTTTTCATGAACAACTCAACATACAAAAAAAATTAAAAAATCAAATTGATAGTTCATACCTCAGTCTTCCTCAACTACGCTATAGCCGAGCTACCTTCCAGTTATACTATAAACGAACTTTCATAATGTATTACTCCGCTGACACCATCTATGGTGGTACTTTTACCCGCCATATGAGTGTATTGTGTACGGAACTGCCATTGATAGAAACATTGTTCTTAGGTTATATCGTATTTTACGGAAAATAATGCTGAATACAAGGTGGTACCAATAAGGAACTTCCCTCCTTTTCTTATTTATTTATGACAGATTATATTGTATATTCTATATTGGCGTTTACGCTTTTTTTCATGCTGTCGATATAGGCCCATATCATTTGTTTGCAATTTATTTAAGCCTACGAGCAGATATACGCTCAATGTTAGCTCACATTTAAATTCTGTTTTTATTTTCACCTCACCCTCAATGGCTAGTGTAGAATATTTTTCACTAAACTCTTTGAAAACATTCAAAATAATTTGTTTCTCTCCGCTTTTCAAATGTTTTCCTTTTTCTGCTTAAATATTGTATAGAAGCAGCCATTTAAAAAAATTGAAATTCGTAAAAACTAACAATGAAATACTTAATTATTAATATATTAAAATTGTAATTATATATTTTGAAATTCTCCCATATAACGTATATAGACATGTGCTAAATAATACATATTCTCATTATTATTATTATTATTATTATTATTATTATTATTATTATTATTATTATTATTATTATTATTATTATTATTATTTATTTCGAGTGATAGATGCGAACTATATTTTCTACACGCTTAAGTAACTATTTGACCAATGAAAATGCGATCCATACATGAGGTGTGTTTACATTACAACTGGAAGAGGTATAGGTAAAATATAAGCGATGAGGACGACAGAGATCTCAGTGTCAGCGGTGGACTAGTGGTTATGCTCCTTGCCTCTGGTCCCGAGGGTCGCGGATTCAAACCCGGCCGGGGTCGATGGATTTTTTAGGATGGAAAAATCCAAGGAGCGAGTCCTCCGGGAGGGACTTTAAGCCGTGGGTCCCGAGTCTGAAGATTTTCAGGCTCGTAAAAGATCCTTAAGCCTGAATGAAAAGGTCTCTAAGCAAATTTTACCGAATTCCCCCGTCCTAGTACTACCTTGGTTTCCTAGATGTCAGTATGAGGCGGAACGCTGACCACGTACCACTCAAATAACATCTATACGAAAACAAGTGTAACTAAATTAGTATGATTCAAATTCTTCCCTGTAGGGGGAGAGCGTCTAAATCTCCGTTAAGGAAAACATGAGCTTACAAGATACAAGAAGAAGAACTTTTCCATAGTGACCTCAACGTTATTTCGTAATACTTTTAAACGTATTGACTCAATATACTGAGTTAATAGTTGCAGAATCTGTAGAAACTATCGTGTCAACTATTGTTTTAATTAAAGTTTTAATACAGACATAAAAAGATAATTTAAATTATGATAATGTGAGAAATATGGTTTTTTCTAATGACAAATATCACACGTATAAAAATGTAAATTACTCAGACGATTCACCGAATTATAAAATGCTATCAGAAAAAATCATGCTAATTGAATATGCAGATCCTGATAGGAACATATCTTTTGTGATGAAAATATAAAAGTATGCAAAAACCATAAAATAAAAACACTTATTGCAGCAGACAAAATGTAATTTCTGACTTTTCAATTTTGTCCTGCAGCATAATGTTGATCTTATACTCCCTGTTTATCTTCTCCGGTTCTTTCAGTTGGTCTCTTTTTTTGCTCTTTCATCTTTGCTCTTTCCTAACTGTAAATTGAATTGCAAACGCGAGGTTGCCCAATTGCAATAATGTTATCGCATCAGTGCACAGTAATCCCAAAGAGCCAGAAGACCGGGAAAAGTTCTGGAGTTAATATCTTATAAATGCATATAGATAATGTTGTAATTAAATATTTTAATGCAGTTAGAGCTTATTGAGAAGGTATTATTCATTTTGTAACGAATTCCAAAGGAATGATTCTATTGAGATTGTTCAATGAAATATTTTTCCAAATGTTTACAGCTGATCCTATCTAGTAGACAGTCAAAATAACCATGACCAATAAATAAATAAATAAATAAATAAATAAATAAATAAATAAATATATATATAGCCTATATATGTGCGTGTTTGTGTGTGTGCGCGTGCGTGCGTGCGCGCGCCTTTAACGCTGTAGCGGTCGCAATTTTTTTTATCAAAACCGAACTTGGCAAATAGCACACAATTTAAAAAAAGTAAAGCCGAATTCATTAACGAACAACATCGGACCATCAAGTGTAGGAGTTCACTTAAAACTAGAGCTTAAAATCTCATTGGCTGTCGCAATGGTCGATATTTCGCAACAAAACTCAGTATGTACCCTTTTGAAATGAAACGGAGAAGGTATTCTTAAAAAAAATCAGGGAATTTCGATTACTTGAAGTGGGTGGTTTACCTGAAAGCCGAAAAAATATATAACTAAGATACCGCAGATAAATATTTCTTACATCTTGTACAACAGATATAGACAGAATAGACATAAACGGTGATCGTTTGCCACAAGTAATGCCACGAGTGATTTCCAATTTTTCTAGAGAATTTGGAAATCAAGAATGACATTTGTTAGGACTATTTAACGAATAAAATTTAACTCACAAATTATTATTTAAGTAGAATTATTTTAAAATATTTATATGATTAATATAAACGGCGTTGTTTGAAAACAAAATAAGAAATGTTTATTATATTTCATTTGTTCATCAGTGCAACCAAATCATATTATTTATTGCCAAATGATGCAATATTGTAAGAATGCGCCCCAGTGGAGAAAAAATTATACACATCAAACTGTTTATAACCAACATTATAGGATATTAATTAATTTCTGATGCTCTATGATGTAAATATGTCAATTATATTTTTCTGGAACGTAAATACCTGGGAAATAATACTTTTAAGAAAGTGCAAACAGTGGTTTTTTGTGGTATAATCAATTGCTACAAATGTTTTTCTATTATATCTCACAACAGTATCTGGTTGCATTCGTGCACTATATATACAATCTGGGAGCCACTTGCATTCTAGGATTCTTACATCTTAATATATAAATTGTTATAATCAATGTATTTTTTAGAGAGTTAGTCTCTGCAATTTAATGCTCAGACCTATTCAGAATGTTAAAAAGGAGGAGCTTAATTTTAATATGATAAAATTAAATTGATAAAATTATGGTGAAAAAGACTGTGATTGGTTGTAAATCAAAATTCATTGAAATGTGATTGGTCATTGACTCCCATTTGGAGCATGAGTAATTATAACCCTCAAATGCCAACTTTTTCATAATTCATTATTTTTTAATTTAAAACCAGCCCAGAATAAGATTATAACCCTCTTTTTGCCCAACGTTAATTTTTACATGGGAAAATGTCTCGCATGACTTTTCCATGTAAACTCAATTTCGGAAGAAAGTTAGGGTTACAATCTTGTTCTGGACGGATATGTAATTAGAGTAGTTTCTTCTAGCCATCCTGCGTTCATGATTTATTTAATTACTATACAATGGCTTATAGTTACGACGAAATAAACATTAGACATGTTAATAAAGAAACACCTTTGTTATTAAACAGAATAGCTTAATCACTCTTAGGAATATAGAGATTTTCTCAGAAAATCCCAATTGACTTTAATTTTAACATACTCTTCTGGAATATGTGGATTTGCCTATACAAAGTGCTGTATAATTACTATTGCGTTAACATATTGATTACTAAATCTTGTTGCCATTCAGTAAAGATGTTATATTTACTTGACTGTGATCCTCTCATTCAACAGCTGCATTCAATGAGCATGTCTGTATTATAGATTATTTTGAAGACAGTTCTGATTATTGTATTTAATGTGTCCTTGTTTAATTGTAAGAATTGTATTATACTCGATGTTAATAGTTATAATATATAGATTGTCTGCTAAACGAAAATATAACTCCTAGCGCGACAACCCAGAAGGCCCTTGGTCTACCAGCCGGCTGCTGGTCTCACATCCACATGTGTTAATCACAGAGGTAGACAATCATCTAGCCAGTGTAGGGGTGGCATGTAGTCAGCATGTCGGATACCCTAGCCGTTATAGCTGGTCTTCTCAACCTGGAGTCGCTACTAATTGTAGCTACACAAATGCTGGGTGGGCACCGGTCCCATACTGGTAGAAATTCCATGAAAAAATGTCTTCCCCCATGGGGACTCGAACTAGTGTAAGTCCCGTAACTCTGTGCCAAGGCTTCTTGCCTTAACCACTCGGCTACGGAGCGGGACAAATGAAAGTATGGTGTACTTAAATTTAAGAAGTACTGTTATTCTCGGAAAAAAGTATAAAGCAAATTATGGGAGTATGTAACTTTTTCTTGTTGCAAGGATTGACCCTTTCATGGTTCGTTCCGGCACCAAGTTAATAGCCGCTATGTCTATCTCTCGTGGGCATCCCCGATCTATTTCCTCCTCTTGGTTGATAGTTCAGACTTTTCCTAGACAATCTGTTGGTATCCATGCTGCAGACATGTTCATATCATTTTATCCTATACTCTTCTATTTTATCTGTCAAACTGAATATTTGTAATTCTTTACGGATATATCTGTCCGGCATAATACTTGCTTACCGCTTCCAGGACTGCGGGAGTTGATTCCTGTCATCTTCTGTAGATGTAATGCTTTGTATGTAACTTGCTATGTATTTTTTAAAAACAATCTCTGTTATTTAAACGTTTTTTTCCAGCTCCTGTTTCCAATATCCATTTCCCCAACATATATTTGAATATTGATCCTTTGGAATTAAATAAACTTGTTTAGGTAGCACAAACTGCTTGGATTTTCATTAAGTGGAAATTCGGCTTTAGAATACTAATATATATATATATATATATATATATATATATATATATATACACACAAATATAAAATAGATGTCATGTCATCAGAGACGTATTTTCAAACTCCCTGAAATTATAGGACGTGATATAAATTATGAAGTTCCTCATTATAACGCTTCCTCCATTCTCCATCCTAATGATTTATCAGACTGAAAATTCATCTTAGGATCTTATTTTAAAGTACTTTTACTCTGTTTTGTTTCCTTAATACATTCCCGGAATATAGGCCCTATATATTACTTAGAGTATTTAAATGGGAGTGCCGGATGTTGTATTTTAATCTAGTCGTGTTTAATTGTGAGAATTTTAGTTGTGAAATTAGTATTTCGATCTACAGTATTAAAATTTCTTATAAAATTAATTATGTTGTAGTTGTTTTTATTAAATATTCTCCACAAAGTTGTGGCATCATGAAGAATGTTATATTCTGGTATTCTCTACGGCCTTTAGATCGATACGGTTTCACGAAAAGTTGAATGAATCAGAAAAATGGATGTGAATATTTGGAATTAGCTTTCTCGTTTTTGTTCAATATAATCCGATTATTCTTTGTCTAATATCTAATCTCTATTAGTGAGAGCTAATATATCGAATATATTGTTTAGGTTTAATGGAATGTTTACTAAAAATATTTATTTTCAATAATTAGATGTCTCTTTAAAGGTCACATTAATGTGCTTATTTCATTTGTGCAGAGCTACGTTTTGTTTGAAGTTCTTGAAATTCCACATGTCCTTCATTCACTTGTCTAAGAGAAGAACCATTATCGATATAATAGTCTATAAGTTATCTCAGATCAAATTTAAAGTATTATGCTCTGCATTATTTATCAGTAGTCTATCCAGTTCTATCCGAATAACCTTTCAGAATAAATTCTTGTTCACAGAAGTTGTAACAGATTTCCAAGGTCTTAAGTCATTCATATGAAGTTTTAGTAGACGTTTATTTTTTTATTATTTATTCATGTCCTCTCGTCGTTTAGCATCTATAAGAATTTAGTTCTACAGTAGTTCAGGAATCTTTCAGAGATGACAGTGGTTAATGTAATACTGTAGCCCACATCCCCTCTTATACACATGTCAAGTAGATGTATTTAGCTAAGGAAAAGGAACAAGTCTGCGTCTAGTTTAATATAACTTGACTACGGGGAATCATAGAATATGTAACAAAAAGTGAATGATAAACCAACGGGTTAAGAGTGAACAGATGAGAAAGCATAAATTAGCATATGTAAATATATTTGTGATTGCATGGTAGTAATGTATAGTTAGATTAGTGACATATTTTGCTTAGTCAATAAGTAATTATAAAATTAAAAATAAAGAAACAAAATTTCCAGATGGAAAGAGGCCAAAAAGGACACATCAGAATTATATAAATTTTGGAATGGAATATTCTCTTAATCTATGGTAAACTATGGATTAAATTTCATTAAGAAATAAGCGAAAAGTAACAGCAAATAAATATATCTAAAAAACTAGTTCATCACAGTTTGAAGGTAATATTTACTCCTCTCGAGTGAATTAAAGCTCTAGGAGGAGCTCCTGGGAATTCAGTAGAAGGCACAATCCCTATATATCAGGTAGCGATAGTATTGCTCGTAGTAAGTAACCACCGACTTCAACATTCTAAATATGACGATACCATTGGACGATGTTATGCATCAATCGGCTAAGCGTCATTTTATAAAAAAATATATTTTGATGCCAACTCTTTCACTGGCTCATGAAGTAAGTGAATGCACACTTTATTATTAAAGAAAATGCAAACGCCATCAGTCCTATCAGAGATTCTGTGTTTTGCAACAAACGGATATGAAACCAGATCTTCATAAATGATACTCTAAATTTTTAATCATGCAGCTAAGCGCCAAATGTTCCCGCTCTTAGATTGTTGATGCATAACTGTCAAACAAAGAAAATAACTTATAATATCCAGTGTTGTTAGTTTGGCGCTACAATAAATAGTGAAATTGACATAAACCTTAAACGTATTTTTCTCCAAACTTACGTAATGGCGCATAGCCGGTTGAAGCATAACGCCGTCCATATTTAGTTTTTAAAGTCAAATCAAAATGAGTGTCAAAACACATGACATAAGAAACATACGGAATATACATAGTGTAAATTAATATGTTACAAAGTTTTATGATGGATAAATGGGAATCAAATAATAATTTAATTTATGAGCCTTCATATAATAATAATAATAATAATAATAATAATAATAATAATAATAATAATAATAATAATAATAATACTTAATACAGGCTTTCCACTTTACAGCAGTTTGCATTTGATTCCTGCTTTCCAAAAATTCCTATCTTCCCATTGTCCATCTTCCATACCCCTGATCCATATTTGGTTCGTCTTCCGGGCTTATAGGCCGTGGTCTGGTTGTCTTCATACTCGACGTTTCGTCTACTGCTGCGGTAGACATCATCAGGAGATACTGCGTGCTCTCTGTGAACTCCTCAACAGTCGGCTGCAGACTGGCTGGTCGTTGGAAACTGTCTCTCACAGAGTTCACGAAACGTCGAGTATGAAGACAACCAGACCACAGCCTATAAGCCCGGAAGACGAACCAAATATGGATCAAGATGCCGGCCGTGAAAGCCTACAATTCCATACCCCTCTTCATCATGGCATCATATATTCCCTCATACCATGCTCTTCTACTTCTCCCCCTCCTCTTCTGCCTGGTACCATCCAATCCAACACCTTTTTAGGCCACTGGTCTTCCGACATTCGTTGTACATATCCATACCACTGTAGAGCTCTCTTTGTTATCCTATCGATAACAGTTTCTTGTGCATCCATTTCTTGTCTGATATATGTATTTCGAATATGTTGTAGCCTGGATATTCTCATATTTCTCCGTAATCCATCCATTTCTGTCGCCAAGATTCTTTTCTGCACCCTTTCATTTATTGTCCAGCTTTCTGATCCATATGTAAGTATACTTTCTATTATTGTCTGTATAATCTTTTTTTTTTTGTTTTTCTGGTCAAATTTCTATTCCATAAAAGACCAATCAGGGATCTAATCGCCTTCCTTGCACAATTTACTCTGTTAATAATATCTTTTTCACAAGTACCAGATTTATCTATTATAGATCCAAGATATTTAAATTCTTCAACACGTTTAATTATCATATTATTTATTTGTAGGTCTTTTGAATTTCCTCCGATTACCATATATTCTGTTTTAATATAATTTATCTTCAGTCCATCTACCTTAAATGCATCGACCAACTTTCTAATCATATATTCTATATCTTCTTTATCTTGTCCTATTATAATCTGGTCATCAGCGAATAATAGATTGTGCAGTAAATGACCATTAATGTTGATTCCCATTCCCCTACATGACTTAAATCATTTCATTAATACATCTTCTAAATATATCTTGAACAATGTTGGTGACATCCCGCATCCTTGTCTTAATCCTTTTGTTATATCAAATTCAGAGGATACTCTATTTCCAACCTTAATACTTGCTTTACAATCATACATTCTTTTTATAAAATGTATAAGAGATTTAGGTATTCCAAACTTCTCCATTGCCACCCAAAGCTTGATGATGGGTACAGAGTCTTATGCCTTTTCCACGTCTAATATTAATAATAATAATAATAATAATAATAATAATATTGTTAGTGTTATTGTTAATGTTGTTATTATTAGTATTATTATTGTTATTATTATTATTATTATTATTATTATTAATTTTCTTTAGCCTAGGTTTACAGCCTGTTGGAAATGAGTTTCTCCAATTGGAATATTATCTCGTACGACTTTTGATAGCCTGTCAATCACTCATTCTTGAGACTTGGTTATTCCATTACTGCCTCCTTCTTGTTATCCATTCATTTAATGGTTGAATTTCACATTATTCCAAATATATTCATTTCTGATTCTATCGTACTTTGTTTTCTTCGTTATTTTCCAACTATCATCACGTCTTGTGTTTACAAAGTTTGTTTTATTTTGTATTTTTCGACCCTCGTTTCAGAATCATAAGTGAGGACAGATCGTGCTATGAATTTATAAACTCGTGCTTTAGTTTCTGTTATTAGGTCTTTATTCCTCCAAATTACATCGTTCCATTAACCCGAAATCCTTTCTCCATTGTTCGTTTGTTTCGTGATTTCCGATTGTAAACTCCTTATTGCTCGTAAATTCTGTGCCCGAATATATAAAATGCATAGTCTAATCTGTAATTTTTCCATCAATTTATAATAATTTACATTGTCGTGGTTCTTCCGATAACATCAAAGATTTAGATTTCTCAATTCAAATGTATATATTGTACTTTTTATATTAATTTATAAATTTATACAGGAGGCGTTGGAAATTATCCTCAGAGTCACTAATATTAATACTATGTCAATCACATAACACGCGGTATTGATCTCCTTATTATCCATTTTATATATTTTCATATTTTGTGTAAGTATGGGAATTCCTATTTCAAACAACAAAACTTTATACAACTTACATTTTGCAGATGGTCAATTGTTAATTGCACAAGATTATGAAGATTTAGAATATATGACTAGAAAATTAATAGAGGAATACGAAAAAGGGGATTCATTTGAACATGAAGAAACAAAATATTTATCAATTGGTGAACCAGAACAAAATTTAATTTTTGGAGACTGGGGAAACAATAAAATCTTGTAGTGAGATCACATATGTAGGAATTAAAATACATACAAATGGGAGTTATGAAGAGGAAATAAGAAACAGAAAGAATAAAGGAAAATTTGCAATTGCTTGCCTCAATTAAATCTTGTGGGATAAAAATATAAGTAATTAAAATAAAATGAATATATATCATACAATTGTTAAAAGCATCATTACTTATGGAGCAGAATTTTGGCCATTAACACCAAAAACAAATAAGTATATTTTGGCATCGGAAATTGATTTTATACGAAGCGCAGCAAGAATTTCAAGAAGAGAAAAAAATAGGAACTCAGTTATAAGGCAGAAATAAAGATTGAAGACACTATTTTAGATTGTATTAAAACTCAGCAATTAACATGGTACGGACATGTCCAGCGAATGGAAGAGGATCGACTACCAAAATCTGTTCTGGAATGGAAACCTGAGAGAAGACGAAGCAGAAGAAGACCTAAAACCTCATGGAGTCAGGGGAATATGTTTATACATGAAGGAGAAACATCTACAACCAGGAGATTGGATGGACCGACAAAATTGGCTATTAGGATTCGGACGATATCAAAGACATTAATCAACCGATGATCTATCTATATTTTGTATTCCACAAATACTTTGTTTGCCCTCTCCACATTGAGAAGGGGGATGTCTGTAGGCAAATTACATATAGACTCCACGATTGACAGTAGATGCCAAATTTATTCGTTATTTAGAATTATTTACTGCATCAACTGTCATGCGTTGTAGAGCAGTCCTTTTGTTGCGGAGTTTGGTGTGCGATTCTACTGTAAAGATACGAGGTCTGTGGAATATACTATGCAAGTACCTTACTTACTTACTCACTGGCACTATCGAACGCGTAGGTTCATGGCCGCGCGGACATAAACTCTCCATACATCCCTATCCTGAGCTAATGCTTTCCAATCATTCCCTGTATAATCTACTTCCCTCAAATCATAGTTAATGTTATTCTCCCACCTCATTCTTGGTCTACCAACTGGGCGTCTTCCCTCTGACTTTCCTACAATAAGCTTGCATGCAAGACTTTCATTCCCCATACATGCAACATGTCCTGCCCATCGCAGTCTACGAGACTTAACTGTTCTTATTATATCTGGCTTCCTATAAAGATCATGTAGTTCATTGTTATGTAGTCTTCTCCATTCACCTGTCTGTTCATCTCTCTTTAGTCCAAAAATTTTCCTAAGTACTTTATTCTCTTGTAATCTCCTTTCCTCCTTTAAAGTAAGAGTCCATGTTTCGCACCCATATAATATAACTGGTAGAATAATTGTTTTATATATTTTCAGTTTAACGTTTTTTGAAAGGAGTTGGGACATCAAGAGTCTCTGCAATGCATAATAGCACGCATTTCCAGAATTGAGCCTATGTTTAATTTCTTTGTGCATCTCATTCATATTTGTGATTATTGTTCCTAGGTATTTGAATTCAGTCACTTCCTCAAAATTAGACTATGCAAGTAAAAGTAAAGTAAAGTGATCCCACAACAGGCCTCATGAGGCCCTTGGGGTAGTAGGAGGTTAAGGCTCCCCACTTTTTCTAGACAATCGGCACTTTATATCAGCCGGGTTGTCGGCCCTGCGTGACGGCCGCCTTTACCCCAGAACAAGCGTCTGGTACTCATTTCAGTTAGAGGCTGAGTCGACCCCAGGGCCATGGTGCCGCCAGAAGGTTTGGGTCAGTTTAAAAATCCTGACCCCAACGGGACTTGAACCCTCGACCCTCCAGCTTTTAGCTCAGTGCCTTAACCACTACGCTACGGCGTGCCCCCAGACTATGTAAGTACCAGAAGGAATAATTTGAAATACTCCGAGAATATTTCCATAAGTTTGAAATCACGTAATCAGACGACAAACGTATTGAATAGAAGTTGTATGATGTCTTTTGAGCATCTTAAATGTTAATTTTCTTTGTTTCTTGATTGTTTAGGATCTCTCTAGCATTTAAACATTTTATTTTGGTCGTCAGTTTTATTAACGAAATATTATCACATATTATCCATATATCGACCGCAGAGTCTTGTGGTATACATACTTACTCTCCACAATTCTAAAGGATTGTTTTAAAGAAATAATTATCACCTAAGAAGATTTATAAATGGAATTCGACAAGAAGAAGGAAGCGCAGAAGACAAAACTAACATGGATACTAGGAGTAGTTAGAAATTTGTAAGAAATAAATTTGAGGAAGGGACTTAGGAAAATAGAGAGGAAAGGAGATTGGCTATATAATCTTGAAATGGACAGAGGAAGATGTCAAAGATTCATCCATCTATAGTAATTCTGCCCGAAGGCAGTTCCTTCACTGCAATCATAGCATTTTCATGCTATGCTTGCAGCTTTACTAGGGAATTGTGGGTGTGATAGCTTCCCGTTGCTTTCCACACCGGTGAAGATTGATGATGGTGATTATAATGATAAGGATGATGGCCATATGATTTCGGAGACCGTTTGGGCCTTAAAGTTTTTTCTGACATTTTGTCTTACAGGTGAGGAAAAACCTCACCCAGAAAAACTGCCCCTACCGGGAATCGCTACGTGACAAGGCAGCACGCTACCTCGAGACCACAGTGGTGGACATGTGAAAGATATTAAGAATAATATAAATTCTAATTAACACATAAAAAGGATAATGGCATAACATGTTGTAGATATTATGGGCGTAAAACATATCCTTGTTTCAGTTAGTAAAATCAACAAACTTATTCCCACTATGGTACGCTTATTTGTGTTTAAGAATAATTATTCTTTAAAAGAGTATTATAACAGTTTAGTTGAAAATGTTAGTGCATGTAGAGAGAATTATCGTTTCCATTTGTTTTCATCTTGAATCGTGTTACAGATTTTCTTCCGGGGACTTGTCCTCGGAATTTGACGATGCACCAGATGACGCGTCCACTACAAGCAGCCAGCAAGACGCCCAGCAGGTGACGACTCAGTACCAGGCGCCCGCACCACCGGCGCATCCCCCCACACAATCACAAAGTGGCGGCGATTTGTCTCTTAACTTGAGACCGGGATCTCGCACAACCAGCGCGCCTTCCTCTCCTGCCAAGACCAGAGAGTCGCTGCTGCAGAGGGTACAGTCCCTAACAGGAGTCGCTCGAGACCAAGGCGCTTCCATCCTCGGTGAGTACCGATCATCTATTTTCAAGTGTAATTTTTTATCAACATTTTCAGTACGATAAGTTAGACTTCCGATAAGATGCAAAGTTTAATATAATGATAGTTAATGTATTATTATAAATTAGCAGATGGAAATTATTATTTTTTCAATAATTCATCATCTTCCTTCGCGGATTAGGTCTTTGCCTATTCCAATCTCACATCTGTTCAGCCCAACGATTCCTTGGTCTTCTACCGATCCTCGTCCTCCAGGATTATACATTTCCGTAATGCAAAGTCGTCGTCTTATAATTCCGTCCGGCTTATTCGTGCGAGTTTTTTTAGAAAGATCTTTTTACATGGTGGGTTTCTAGCCCGACGCACAACGCCCAACTTGGAGGACCGGATGTTTTCTGTTGGGGTCCCTTTCCCTGAGATGGTTGCTTTCTTCTCGGCTGACGAGAGTCCTCTTCCCGGTTTTATTTTCGGAGTTTTCCTTCTCCTTACCAATACTCATACTTGGGGTAAAGTGTGTTGGGGCTTTTTATCGACAGCCATGTCTGGATCCGCCGTATTCAGTTAAAGCAGGGCCACCTCTTGCAGGATGTGGTTCTTCACCACGTACGAACGTTCAGAGATAAAGTTCTATTCTCTCAATATTTTTACAACTAAATAATTGTTTCATGCATGTCCACAGATCAAGTTTTCAGATGCCGATTATATAAAAAATACACGGCAATTAAAAAGTAAATACGGTAGGGCAAAATGAAACATTATTGTGACTGCTATATTGTATTTATTTTACAAATACAAATATAATGTGAAAGGTTAAATCTCCATCTTTCATCTCTAAGTCTTGCAACATGGCTTCCCCATTTCAATTCGGTGTCGATGGCTTGCTGTGATGCGTCCTCAATTGCTGACAATTTTTCAAGTGTTTCGTTTGTAAGCCTGCATTTCAGTAATTTACCTAAGATCTTCCTGAATATATATTTTTTTTTCGTTTTCTTATGCTTGGTGGCTATTGCGGAGTTTGGCGGGGAGAGACCATACTTGACAACCGTGACAACAATACGGGAATTAGGCAGGTCTCCACTGTTTGAATTATGTTTCTTTTTTCTGAGCGTTACCTCCAAGTAGAAGAACCTGAGAAACCATAATGCTCTCCTATCGAGGTAGCAGAGTTCAAATAAATTTGACATATTTCTCTAAAAAAACTAAGATACCCCAAATTCTTTAAGTTTCAAGAACATAAACAATGGGCTATAAAGAATTGAACAGTGACCCGGTAGAATATTTTACATACCTCTCAATTGTATTTTTAATCATGTAAACATATAAAAAATAATTAAATAATTGAAGTAATAAACTTTGGCAATTTTCTTCACATCACAAACTGTTATCTTAGATTTATTTTAACTTACCTATCATATAACAGTTGAGAATTTAGAGGGAATTTACTGTTCTTTTCATGGATAAACATTATTTATTGGAATTTTTAATGAACATTTTATACAAAATGTATAGGATATAGTGAATGATTATGAAGTATCTTGCTGAAAATGTATAGAATATCACTACTTTATTTTTTCTTTCAAATTCAACTATTATGCTAAGAACGTTCTTGGATATAATTGTTACATGTTTTAAAAACAATACAATTTTGTACTTGTTGTGGTATCTTCTTCAACAAATTATATTTGTATAAAATATTCAGCTAGCCCTTTCGAAATCGGTTCCATTTTTAAAGCTGTTCTTCGGGTAATGGTTTTGTTTGACGAGTATATTGTAGAGTGGGTTGATCTGGTATATCGTGTTCTCGTTCAACAGGTTATCGTGTCCTGTTTGTTTCATGATCTCTATTTCTTCTAAGATGTTTATTTTTCTGTTATCATTTTCTCTAAGCATTATTGCGAAAAAAAAACCCTCTCAATAATGCATAGAGATGCATAACCTCAACGGAAAAAAGAAACTTCTTAAAAGTATAGAATTGTTACGTTTTATGCTTAAAATAAGCACTGTAACCTTTAATAAAACAGTAGGCCTATATATTTAATAAGATGTTTAAAAAAGGTAACGTTATCCCACTACAGGCCTCTGGAGGCACTTGGTGTAGTAGGAGGTTAAGGCTCCCACTTTTTCTAGACAATCGACACTTGATGTCAGCCGGGTTGTCAGCCCTGCGTGACGGCCGCCTTTACCCCCAGGACAAGCACCTGGTATTCATTTCCGTTAGAGGATGAGTCGAACCCAGGGCCGTGGTGCCACCAGAAGGTTTGAGACAGTTTAAAAAACTGACCCCATCGGGAATCGAACCCTCAACCTTCCGGTTTGTAGCGTAGTGCCATAACCACTACGCCACGACGTACCTCCTATTTAAGAAGATGTATTCAGCAAAAGTTAATAATATCCATCAGTCCTACCTGTAAAAATACATATCTTATGTTAAAATCATAATGCGCACTTTACAATGGACTCTTGACTTTCTTGGAAATAGTTAAAAAAAGCATTGTTTTTGACGATTAACGAATAAAAAGATAAAACATTTCCCATTAAAATTAAAAAAAAATATTGTCCTCTATAACCTTACCCAATAGTGCCTACTATGGACATAACTTCCAGAAAAATGCCATGCTATTCGATAACTTTGACAATCAAATGTTTTTTTTTCTTTTTTCCCCAAATGCCCCAGGTTTGTCTTTCGACATTCCTGGTTTCTCTCCTGGCCTGGCGTACTTGTAACCCACTTCTGATGCTGGGGCGCCTGGAAGGCGGGGTTACGTTGCCCCGATGATATGATGGGTGATGATGATAATGGTGCGCCAGGAGAGTCCCTAATCCTAGGCTTAACCTAAGATGAATATGAATGATGATGATTGCGATGGCCATATGATTTCGGGGACCGTTTGGGCCTTAAAGTTTTCCTGACATTTGTCTTACAGGTGAGGAAAAACCCCGATAAAACCTCACCCAGAAAAACTGTCCCGACCGGGGATCGAACCCGGGCCCGCTGCGTGACAAGGCAGCACGCTACCCTGAGACCACAGCGGTGGACACAATCAAATGTAACAATTAAGATCAGTGCGCCAGCGGTATCTTTGTTGCTTATGAAGTCACAAATTTATTTTTAGGCTGTACCGAGCCATCTTGCTTATTTCCAAAAATCTATATTTGTACTTAAATAAAATTAAAATGTGACATGAGTCAATACGACTCGTTCAGAATCATTCCATAGTAATTCTACCCGAAGGCAGGTCCTTCATTGCAATCATAGCATTCCCATGCTATGCTTGCAGTTTTACTTGGGAATTGTAGTTGTGGTAGCTTCCCGTTGCTTTCCACACCGGTGAAGGATGATGATAATGATAAGGATGATGATGATGGCCATATGATTTCGGGGACCGTTTGGGCCTTAAAGTTTTCCTGGCATTTGTCTTACAGGTGAAGAAAAACCCCGATAAAAACCTCACCCAGAAAAACTGTCCCGACCGGGGATCGAACCCGGGCCCGCTGCGTGACAAGGCAGCACGCTACCTCGAGACCACAGCGATGGACCGTTCAGAATAATGTATCATTTACACCCTTAATGACTCAAAACATTCCTGTAATTGTATTTTATAATGCCCTATTAAATATAATACATTTGTTAACATAGAAGAGATAGTTCAAATGTATATTGCCTAGTTATTTATGAAACAGATTTTTATCAGACTATAGCCCTTTAGTATTGTGATCGAGACGACCCGAAACTTAACCCCCTGACAACCAGTCTGACAGGTATTTTTTGTAGTTATCTTTACCCATCAAGATAAATGATTTGTAATGCCATTACAAAAATTCGCACAGGATGTGTGAACACAAACAATATACATAAAAATTGTATATGGCAGGAAACTATTACCAAAAATAAATAACAGTTAAAAGAAACTAAAACATCCTTTATTAGAAAACCAAACTAAAAAATGAAAACTAATTTTAATTTCCAACATGCTTGTGATAAAAGTAAAGTGGTCAACAAAAAAATTCATCCCCAACACATCTAGAATAAAACTAGTTATCTACAAAAAAAAAATACCATCAAAAGCGTGGGGTACTCTATATCAATTAATATATTAGAAAATAAACAGATATTGGTAAAAGTAAAGTATCTAAGAAGAAAACGTAAAAACATAAAAAGCACCCCACGCTTTACATGGCAAAACTATTTATTTTTGTAGATAACTCTAGTTTGATTCTAGATGTATTGGAGATGATCTTTGTGTTGACCACTTTAATTTTATCCCAAGCGTGTTGGAAATTAAACATTATTTTTAATTTTTTTAGTTTGGTTTTCTAATAAAGCGTGTTGTTCTAGTTTTTTAAACTATTATTCATTTTTTTATTCTTTTGGTTTGATTTTCTAATAAAGCGTGTTGCTTTAGTTTTTTTATTTGTTTATTTTTTAGTTTTAGTTTAATTGATTGTCATAAACTGGAATCCCATGAAAATTTAATTGCTTACAATATTTTTAGTGTCTAGGCACGAATATAATTATATATTTTTAAATAATTATTATCTAACATTATTATAATATTTTTGAATATTTTAATATAGATAAATAGTTATAGTTAATCGTATCCTTCTGACGGACTAAAAAGTATACCGGTCTTTATTTTGTGATGTCCTGATTATCCTGGCTAGGATCTTAGAAAAAATATGAACTTATTGTATTGTAATTGGTCCTTTACAAGTATACAAAATTTCAAGGCGATCCAATGTTTTTAAGTGGGTGAATATCGTGTTGAAAGATTCCGTTACATAGACAGATACAGGTCAAGCTAATATAAATCGTGTAAAAAATCACTCCTTAATAACCAGATTATATGTTGCTGAGTTATGGTACATACCATGCTATGTTAATGAATCTCAGTTTTAGTTGTAAAACATTAAATTTCCTGCCTTATTGACAGTTGTGCGAACCACCTATATATTTTATATCTTTGGAACATATTTTTACGTAATTGCATGATATAAGAGAAGTTCTCACAATTCTTTAGATATGTTGGATGTGTGTTTCGATATGAAGCGGTTAGATGCAAAGGATGCAAATGCAAGTTTTGCAGTATTAAAAAAGAGAGTTTCATTCTATTTGTAGAATGAGATGGTGAGATAAAAGGAAATATATGAACAATACGGAAAGAGTAAAATTGTAAAATATTTAAAAATTCCAGTTGAAATAACTGAAGGTGCAAATATAATGGACATAGTTTTATAAAATTTCCATCGAATGAGAGCTAGTCATATAGCTAATTATTATACATTGTTAGAAGAAAATGAGCCATTTTAGTTTGACCCAATTGTAATTGTGAAGAGGCTCTTATTGTATTTAGAATTTAATAACAAGCTTTTGAAATGATGAAATGAATTGGTCCATAAAGTATGAATCTTTACTTAATTGCATTTGAATTGAATAGAATGCTCAATTCTATTCATCAATTCTGAAGAACTGTAGACAGGTCTTTTTTTTTTTTGTTCTTTCAAGAGATCTAATAATGAAATTGAATGACAGAGAAAAAGCTGTAATGTCAGGGCACAAAACCTGCATCGGATACATTGAGAAAGGGTTTTAATATTTTCAATTAATGTATTTCCTTCTCTGTGAAGATAAGGGATATTGTACTGGGAATAAATTAGAGAATTATATTCCATTATTATACCAAGAATATCTATGACATATATAAAAGTAACTAACTCTGTGAATTATGGGCCTGTTCATTGGTTTAATGCAGTATTAATTAAAGCCTTCCATTGATTACTATCCTTGTCAACTGAATCCAGTTTATATCTCTGACATCCAGTCCCATAAGAGTCATCCGAATATTTTCCTGCCATCCTTCCTAATGATTTTTCCCAAGCGTTTCGCAATTTAAATTTCGAAAGCACCATTCCAGTGTGCATTATTTTGAATCTTTAATAACGAACACCCTCCGTGGTATCTTTACCATGTCGTGGTGGAGTGGCTTGCGTGCTTAAATGATCCCGAGAGCTATGCCGGCGGTAGCATTGCTGCTGATAGGGTTACCCATGCCGAACTGGTCAAAGGTGATAAGCCAGACGAAAAAAGTACCTTGGTCGAAAAAGTGACGATCTTTCACCGTTAAAATACAACCGTCAAGAAATGCGGACATGGGTTCAACTGGGGTAAAATTTTCCGGAGTCAAATAGTTCCCCATTCGGTTCTTCGGGCGGGGACTACTTCAGGGAACCCATGCCAAAGGCTCAAACACAGGGATATGTTCCTAGGAACAAGCAATGTTAGGACTTTATACAATAGTATTTGAGAGTAAAGTACATAGGAAGGTTTTTGGACCAAAGAGAGATGAACAGATAGGCGATTGGAGAAGACTACATAACTATTAACTACATGGTCTTTATAGGAAGCCAGATATAATAACAGTTAAGTCTCGTAGACAGCGATAGGAAGGACATCTTGCGCGTATGGGGAATGAAAGACGTGCATGGAAGCTTCTTGTAGGAAAGCCAGAGGGAAAACGCCCAGTTGGTAGACCAAGAACGAGGTGGGAGAATAACATTAACTATGATTTGAGGGAAGTAGATTATACAGGAAATGATACAGGATAGGGATGTATGGAGAGCGTATGTCCGCGCGGCCATGAACGTACGGGTTCGATAGTGCCAGTGAGTGAGTAAGTAAGTAAATAATGAAAATGGTTAAAACCTTAAAATTCATATCTGATATTTGAGTCAGCCTAAAATTTCAGTTTAAAAACTCCGTCAGTCATATTAAATTAAAAATTATATGGTATTACATCTATCTACAACGGCGTAACAGCCCATTGTTGGGCTACTAGACAAGTTAATTTGCTTACGTTTATCACCCAAAGATGTCATGAATGGTATGCGGTAAACATACCGACCCAATGCAATATTTAGTATGCATCTAAATTTGTAGTAGGATGAACAAGGTCGGTAAATGTTACTTAGAGGTCTCTATATTCATGCTTAAATAACTTGACGAGCCTGAAAATCTTCAGACTTGGGAGTCACGGCTTCAATTACCTCTAGGAGGACTTGTTCCTTGGATTTTTCCATCCTGAAAAAATCTATCGATCCCGGCTGGGTTTGAACCAGCGACCCTCGTGGCCAGAGGCAAGGAGCAAAACCACTAGTCCACCGCAGCCGATATATTATTACATATTACATTATATAACACGACTGGCGAAGTTTTAAGCTCAAATTCAATTTAGTTGAGGACGACTGAAATGTCAGGTACGAATTTTAAGATTTTAACACTTTACATAATAACCATAATGGTGTTCATCATCAATTTTAAAAATGTTGACTGTTAATAATGATTTAAGATACTTTAATGATATCTAAATATAACATACATATATTTAAATATTTTTATTTTTATCCTTCATTTCTTTCTTTCAGCATTATGTATTTTAACCTTCATCCATTTTTCAGTTTCTTTCTTTCTTTCACCTTGCTTCATCAATGATTTAAAACAGAGGCATTAAGTAGTTTCTGGATCGCATATACGGGCGAACTCGAATTGCATACGGGACCAGCGCAAGTAGAAAAAGTAAACACTGACTCACATCCAGGGATATCTGAACACATGTTTGAATTGCATGCTCATGGAAGCCTCTCAATAGTCGAGTATGTACATTGTTATAAAGTCATTATTAAAACAGCAATAATGTAATATTAATACATACAAAATCTTTGTATGGAGAGATTATGTACACTTAGCGACAAAAAGAATGAGCCGCTTCAAAAAGCAGAGTACCTGTTATCGCCCACTGTGCATGCTCGAAAAGCCAAAGCTGTGATTCACGAGGTAACGCACTGTTAAATGTTTTAAATACGCTGTATTGGATTTTAATTGTCAAATAGTTAAATAACAGTGAAGGAGACATGTTTCTAGATATTTACGAGTGTTCGACAAATGCAATATTACTCAAATTGCGATATTTCAAATAAAGTTAAACTCTCGCTTATAGCGCAAAAGTACAAGACAGCCAATATTTAGACAACTAGTATCCGACGTTTGAGTAGCGTAGATCGTTAAACACTTACAAGAAGATGAAATACGTATGAAAGCCACGGTTCGAATACTTTAACAGCGTTTTTTTTATTAATTTGTATTTTCGCAAAATACATCGTATAAGTGCTATAGCATTTATTTCCTGCTACGTAATCTACGTCCACTTTATACTATATTAAGTAATATTCCTGCCTTCGTAAACTCTATAACACAATTTAGCTACCTGTATAAATTTAATTTTGTGTGCAGTACCATGTTAATACTAATGCTATAAATATATTAATAAAATATATAGCTTCATATATTTATGTGTTTGTTTATTTATTACGTATTAGTAAAGAAATGTTTCACCCTTCAATTAAAATATTTAGTTTATACAAATATGTCAACTCCAGCATAATAATAGCCCATAGATGACAAACAATAATAATAAAATAGAAATAATAATATTTTTATTGTCCATCATCTATAGTAGTAGTAATACTAATAATAATAATAATAATAATAATAATATTAATAATAATAATATTAATAATAATAATAATAATAATAATAATAATAATAATAATAATAATAATAATAATAATAATAATGGGATGTATCAAAGGATGTGAAGAACGTACGGCAATTAACTGGGGATCAAAATGACAAATGTAGAATTCAAAAAGGCAGATCAGTAATAACAATGTTAAATGCCGTTTTGTGGGATAAGAACATTTCAATGAATAGCATATTATAAATTTATAAATCCATAATTCGAAACTCGCTAACATACGGTGCAGAAACTTGGCAGTTGAATAAAAAGTTGAGTTTAAAGCTTATGTCTGCTGAAATGGATTGTTTTAGACACTCAACTAGACATTCCAAATTGAAAAAAAATGTAAACACAATCATCAGACAACAAATGAAAGTCCAAAATTCAACATAAGATTTTGTGAGATACAGACAACTAGAATGGTATGGTCATACGCGTAGGATGCTCAGACAAGCTTTGGAATGGATTCCACATAGAAAAGGAAAGGAAAGAGAGGTCCACCTGGATTTAAATGGATGGATGATGTAAGAAGAGGTATGAGGGAGCTAGGTCTGGAAGAATTCGAATGTGAAGATAGAGAAGAATGGAGAAAGAAGATAAAATTTTAAAAAGCTTTGGGCATAGAAAGATTTTTATTACATTGTAAACATGTTTACAAATAAATAAATAAATAAATAAATAAATAAATAATAATAAAAATAGTAATACTTCCAAATAGTTAGTACGTGTTTTTTTCTTTAAGAATGGACAGACAGAATAAAATAGAAAGCATTTTAACAATTAAAAATGTAACCTCATCGGGAATCGAACCTGTGACCTTTTGCATATGCATCAAGTCACTAAGCACTGAGATAAGCGTACGCTGGCTAATTGCGCTTGAAAGAATGCCCTTCAAAGGAAGAAGGGAAACGTATTGTAGCTCTACTGTGCAATTAATTTACTCGTGTGAATCGCGCGTTGGAACTTAAAATATTCGAGATCAAGAGTCGGACCATTCTTTTTGTCACTAAGTGTACATATCATTCAATAAACTGTAAACTAATCTGGTGAACACTAACTACCCCTTCCTATCCTGACGAAAAGGTGGCTAAAAATCTCTCTCTATCTTCGGGTTTTTACAGCTGCTGCCGACTTCCAAAGCCTACCATCTTGGGCGTCTTCAATGCTTAACCCTCTTGCTTACATTAATATCCTCATGCTTTCCTTCCATGTTAACTTTGGTATTCCTCTTTTCTTCTTTCTGATCGGTTACCATTGATATAGTAGTTTCGGCCATCGCTCATCTTCCATTCTTAAAATATGTCCTAACCATTTTAATTCCTTCTCCTTAATTCTTTCAATTATGCTTTTATTCTACTTCCATTATGTTTCTAATTTTCTTATTTATGACATGTTCTAATTTTGACTTTCTGGCACTTCTGCGTAAATAATCCATTTCTAGAGCTACTAGTCTATTCTTGTAGTACTTATTGATTGTCCATACCTCACTTCCATACATTACAATAGATTTCACCAATGCTTTACCAATACATTTTTTCTGTTTTTCCAAATATGCGTATCCCACCATATATAATTTAACGATGATATTATTTTGCATCTCAATTCAATTCTATGCTTTGTTTTCTTTGCCTATACCTTCAATGTTATCCATAATTATTCCCAAATATTTAGTTTGTTTCACTTGCTTTATTCGAATTCCGTCTTCCAATATAAAATGTTCTCTTTCATTGCAATTTATTGCCAAATATTCTGTTTTTGTAAATTTACTGTGAGACCCATGGTTCATATTGTAACTTGCGAACTAATAGAACAATTCACTTGAAATTTAGAACACAAATTATTCATACAGGTAGGGAATTATGATAAAAATTTGAAGGAAATATCTTTATTAGTTTCGGAGTTTCAAAATTCGCTCATGGGTACCCTTAAGGGGAAGAAGTTATATAGTATCCTGTTGTTCCTTTAAAGTTAGAATAATTATCTTAATGGCACAAAAAGTAGGATGCGAGTAGGAAAACAGTTTTCTGATATATTTGAAATTCACAGTGGGTTAAAGCGAGGAACTGCATTATCTCCTCTACTATTCAATTTTGTACTAGAGCATGCCATCAAACTTTTGAGGATGAAGAAGGTCTACAATTCAATGGTATTAATAAGCTGTTAGTTTATGCTGATGATATAGTACTATTGGGCGATAACAAGGAGATACTAAGGGGCAGCGCACACACTCTATGGAGTAACACTACGAAATTGAGGCTGGAAGTAACATAAATAAAACTAAATATATGGTCACACATAGAAATATATTGTATAAAGGGAATGGAAAGTTATTGACAAATGAGGGAAATTTTGAAAAAGCTTCTGAATTCAAATTCCTAGGAACAATAATTACGAACAGGAATGAGGCGCTCAAATAAATTAAGCATAGGCTCAATTCCAGAAATGTATGCTATTACGTTTAGCATGAAAATGCTATGATTGCAGTGAAATACCTGCCCTCGAGCAGAATTACTATGGATGGATGCATTACAAGGACTCTTGTCTCAACTTCTCTAAAAAAACATTAAACTGAAAATATATAAAACTCTTATTCTCCAGTTATATGGGTCCGAAACATAGACTCTTACTTTAAAGAAGGAGAAAAAGTATTTGAGAATAAAATTATTAGGAAAAGTTTGGAACATAGAAAGATGAACAGACAGGTAAATGGAGAAGACTACATAAATTTGAGCTAAGTAGATATAATAACAGTGAAGTCTCGTAGACTGCGATGGTCAGGACAGGGAATGAAAAGTTGCCACAGGAACACTTCCTTGAAAATCAGAGGAACGCGCCAAGTATATAGGCCAAGAATGAGGTGAGAGAATAACATTAACCATGATTTGAGGGAAGTAGATTATTCAGGGATAATTGGAAGGTCACGAATTACAGACAGAAATGGATTGATCATATGGATGGAATGAGTAAGGAGAGATATTCATTGTTAGCAAGAAATTATCAAGCAAGAGGAAGACGTGATGTTGGAAGACCTAGAAGACGTTGGGTTGATGCATTATGAAGTCGGAACGGGCAATTGCCTAATCCCTGGAGTGATGATGATGATGATGATAATTGGAAAACATTTGCCCAAGATAGGGAACTGACATCCGCATGACCATGAATCCACGAGTTAGATAGTACCCTTTTGAATTAGTTATTATCATTGTTATAATTCATTTAACTTAATAACTTAATTGTTTGACTATAATAAGTAAAATTGGGCACGGTGCAAAAAGTGGACATCCGAATTTCGAGATAATTTTGGTTTTGAAATGAAGCTTAGGAATGTCGAATATGAAAACATTAAAAAAATTGCGGACCATCCAGAAACAAAGCTGCAAAATAACAATGTATAAAGAACTATCCCCCATATAACCTGAAGAAAGTGACTGCCATTGTGGTCGTGACGTCAGATTCGATATCCAGACGTTCGACCAGAGTAAAAACATGTTTTTTCAATCGAGATGCGAAAACAGAATAAATATTTAATTTAAAATTGAAGACTTTCACGGCAGGTATTTTGATTCATGTATTTTATGTCTTTCGGGCTAAATGGCCGTGGTCTGGTTTTATTAACACTCGACGTTTCGTCTACTACTGCAGTAGACATCCTCAGGAGATTCTACAGCCGACATTTGAAGAGTTAAGAGGTCAAAGAACACGCAGAATTTCCTGAGGATGTCTACCGCAGTAGTAGACGAAACGCTGAGTGTTAATAAAACCAGACCACGGCCATTTAGCCCGAAATACTTAAAATACATTAATGAAAATATTTTATTGTAATAAAAGTGCACTGCTGTATTTCCAAATGCTATATTTGCTAAATTACATAGCGAATATTTGAAATCTAATAAAAATCACATCCTCACACAGAGTTTCTTAAGAAAAAATGCTTTAACTGAATCGATTGTCGATAATAATCGATACGTCATCGTACGTATTTCTCGAAAACGAACAACCGCAAATTAGTCCTTACAAAGTATTCAATAAATAGATGCCACTTATTTATAACGTAATCTTCAAAATTTGTAATATAATTTATTAGAATACATGTACAATAATCTAAAAGCTAACCCAACTTATTTAAATTACTGTAACCTGTGAAAATAAGACAATATTAAATTACAGGTATGCAAATTAAATATACTGTATGTTCAAGAAACTAAAAAGCTAACCTAACCTAATTATGTATAAGAAACTATTACTCTAACCTAGTTTCTTCAGTGAAGGTCCGCAGATTTCCTTGTGTTTTCATATTTGGTGATCCTAAGCTTCATTTTAATACCAAGTTATATCGAAAAGGGGATGATGCCTCGTACAGTAAACTAGCGAAATGTGCATTTTGTAATTCTTATAAAATGTTATTTTACTGCTTTGTTTCTGGATGATCCGCAATTTTTTTTATGTTTTCGTGTTTAGTGGTCCTAAGCTTAATTTTAAAACCAAAATTATCTCGAAATACGGATGTCCACTTTTTGCGCCGTAACCGTAAAATTTAATGAGACGAAATAACGGAACAGAAAATTGAAATATTGTTTTAAATACAAAAGAAAGTTACCGGAATAAACATACCAACGTCCCAGTCATTTTAATTATGAGTATCGCTATTCCTGCACACAAAATCGATTTCATGTCTACTTCTGTACATTGCTTTTTATCATTTCGTCACGCTAATAAAATATTCATTACGAACGCAGAGAGTTGTCATTAAAACAATGAAATGAAACAGTAAACAACTTTAGATGTATTAATTACTAGTTTCGGTATTCTTTTCAAAATGAAAATTTTCCTAGAAATGAAGAGCCATAATAAAGGTGAAAGCTTATAGGCCGACATACTTCCTGTAAGAAAAACAGTGAATCATTCGTTATGAAAGATGTGTGACGTGAGCAATCACTATACCTTACACTTTATTACATTTTATTTATAGATTGTTGACATTAAGGTCATATCGCATCTTAAGATCTTCAGATGTATTCTTTAGTATATTTGTAACTGTAGTGTTATCTTGATTTTTTGACAAGGCAAATGTGATATGATAGTCTTAATGTTTTCTGATGTTAGTCTTATTAGGTGAGGGAAAACCCCGAAAAAACGCATTCAGGATACTTGACCGACCGAGGCAACGGTGTTACTCTTAAACCATAGTGGTGGTCAATAAATGTTCTATATATATGATATGAAAAGAAAAATGAAAACTTGAGTCGGGATTTGAACCCGAGTCTCTAAACTCTGTACGTTTAGCGCTCTAAGCAACTGAGCTACTCAAGTATTCCAAACACAAACATACATTTTTCTTATATATGTAGTATTCTCAATTCACACAAGAGGTAGCGGGAAGTCTTTCAACTGACATCTAGTGGCCAACTTAACAGTTAAGCAAATTAAATATATATATATATATATATATATATATATATATATATATATAATTATATAATATATAATATAGATTTTCGTGGATATAAGTATGAATAAGAGAGGTTTCTTGGGTTTTCCGTGTCTTCGATTCAAGATTGGTCCTGACCACTGATTCCGTCGAATTTTTAAGCACATTTTTCGAAAATGTGCATTTTTTTTTCTCGAATTTTCAAGTGCATCAGATTATCTGGCATGTCGAACTTAAAACCATCTACTTTTAGTCAATATAGCCTGAGCCGTTTCCACATGATTCCACATGTCGTTATCAAGGAATGACGTTTCGATATGATCCCACATCATTATCATTCATTGTTAATGGCATGTGGGATAATATCGAAACGTCGGAATCAATGGCCAGAGACCAACCTTGAATCCAAGATGTGGAAAACCCAATAAACCATTCTTAATAATATATATATATATATATATATATATATGTTGTGGCCCTTACAAGGGACACGTAATTTTTATGAACTCGTGTTTCGGAAGTATAATAGTGCAATTATAAATTTAAGAAGGTAAAGTAATTCCATTACAGGCTCAGGGGGTCCTTGGGGTAGTGGGAGGTTAAAACCTCCACCTTTCTACACACAAGATATCAACCAACATAGTCCGATACTCATTTCCGTTGGAGGCTGAGAATATCCCACGAACAATATACATAAAGGTTTAGGAAGGTTTAAATATTCTGACCTCAACGGAACTAGAACCCTCAACTTTCCTGCTAATAGAGTATTGTCATAACCAACTATCCTACGGCGTGCCCTGTAAGGATTTTTTTATTTAAACGCATTTTTTTTAATCTCGCCAGATATATGAATTAAATTAATTCAAACAACCTATTCCTAATGTTTGACCACATGCAATTTTAATTATATATTTTATGAAATGCAAAATTGAAGTTCGAAGATTCATCTTTTGTTTAATTGCATTGTTTCTTATTTTATCTCTTTTAGAAAGTCTACTGATTGACTCCAAAAATCTATTTCTGGATAATTTAATTATTTATTATTCTTGATTTTAATTCCCATGTTTCTGCACCGTATGCCATTGTACTCCTAACTACTGTATTAAAATTATTCTTTTGTTTTATATATACTTATATTGTGATGCTATAAAGCACAATTGCATTTTGATATCGCAGATATATTCCTATTTATCATCTTACTAATTTCAGCATCATGACTTCAAACTGCATCCATTTTTGTCCCCATATCTACATATTTGTCACATGCTTTTATTTTTTCATGTCCGCCTTCTTCTAAAAATACATTTTTAATTTGTCTTCTATTTTCATATTCTTCGCTTTGTCCAAAATTATCTTTAATCCCATTTTTCTGATTCCTGTTTCTGTTACCTTTTCATATATCTTAAATCCTCTCAATCTTCTACTAATAGCAACAAATAAACTGTATTTTCTCCCATCTTTATTCCCGTAGGTGAACACTTTTTTACACTGTCTTAAGATGTTTTGTAGATATATCTTGAATAAGGTTTTGAACCTTTAGTAACTCCAAAATCAGATGTAACATTTTTATTTATTTTTTCTCTAGGGATAGTTTCACCGTAAAACATTTTAATGCCCGAAAATATTTTTACATTTATATAAAATCTCTCGTATTTTCAGATGTGTTATCAAAATCATGGTTGCTGAAAGATGGATTTTTTCTTAGTTTTTTTTTCTCCTGAAGATATGATGAAAAGTGGATTACCATTTTCTGAAAAATGCCTTTTCTTCTGTTTTCACTCCACTATATTCTAGTTTCACAATTAGTTTCCATGTATTCTGGTGAAGATATTTGTCACAATAATTCCTCCATCATTTTCACGTTATACCTTTTTTTCCCACTTATATACAAAATATTTGTTTAATCCGGAACGTGAATAATGCGGAAATCAGTCCAATGTGAACAAATTTGTTGGTTCCGGCGAAATAATATTAATATTACTTGTATTTATTTTGTATAAAACGGAATCTGTCTAACGCGGAAACGGAAGGATATTTCTACACAATTTACGAAAAAATGTTTATAAGGCTGAAAGACTGAGAGAGAAATAAGTTAGTTTCTACTTCATTGAATTCCGGTTAGGCGAAATAAAAATAAGGGATGATCTCTGCCGCCGGGTGAAGTAGATTTTCTACCTGTATCTGAAATTTTCTTTCGGCCTAACTGCACAAATGTTATGCGAAATATAGGTTCGTTTAACAAATATTTGGCGTGTGACATCTAACCAGTGCACTGTAAAATCTTAAATTAGTTTAAGATCTGAGACCGATTGTGTAGCGTTCTGAATTTATGGAATAAAGATGGCTAAATCGTATGTATCATTGACGAAAGAGTAAAAGTGATTGAAGATAAAGAAAAACAAACTCTCAGTACGCAAAATAATGACTAAATTTAAATGTGGAAACCCCAAGTTTATGAGATTTTAAAACACAAAGAAAAAACAATTAATGAATGGGGGTGCAAGGAAATGATCAAACGAAGAGGAAAACAAAATAAATAAATAATAAAAAAATAAATAAATAAATCAAGGAAATAGTGTGGGAGTGTTTTACAAGAGCACGGTCAAAAAATCTCCAAATTTCCGGACCGATGCTACAAAGCCAAGTTCTGACTGTTGCTACATCCCTAGACAATAACGATTTCAAGGCATCTTCAGGTTGGCTGGACAGTTTTAAAAGACGATATAATGTAGTGTGGAATGAAATTTGCGGAAAATCGAAGGATGTGGACCAAAGTGAATGGAAATCGGAACTGCATACTTTAATTTCAGGACACGCGCCTAAGAGACATTTTTAACGCTGACGAAACGGACTGTTTTTTGCGTTACCGTCGAAATCGCTCGTACATATTACACTTTTCAACGGCAGTGGAATTGCAAATTAATCCAAGGTACGTAAAAAGACATATGCAGTACTCTATTGGACTCTATTAATATTTTTTTGTTTTTTTATAATGCGGAATTTTGTATATGTGGAAAATATGGCCCCATGCGAATCCGCTTTGAACACGTTTTAGTGAATAACTAATATAAGTCCTATTTTCTATTCATTTGGAATGTATTCTCCATTTATATATCTTCCACAAAAGGATTCTTATTAATTTAAATAATTTGTCAGTACATTATTTAATAAGTTCCGCGGAATTCTCCAATTCCATATGCCTTGTTTCTTTTCTAAAGATGTAATAACAGTTTTCATACTTTCAGAGTATATAACGTTTTTTGTTCCAATTTTTTTTTTTTTTTTTCGATTTCGTATGTCGTGTACAGCAAAAACTTCTACCTATGTTAAGATAAACGTTTAATATAAAAAGGTTCTTATATTTCAAGTGAAATATAATATATAAAATATATGTCTTCAATTTTGTAATTTTATATGCTTCAGTATTTCTTGCACATCAAAGACACATTTCAACACTAAATAGTGTCTTCTGATAAGTATGTTTTATTTCTGTAACTATTATCTAATTTTTGCTTGAGTTATATTTAGCAGGGCTTACAAAATTCTATGACATCTTCCGGTAAATAAATAAATAAATAGCAAAAATAGTAATTGATGATACGATTTTAGAGCACGTGAATAGTTTTAAATATCTAGGTTACAATTTATCATATGTTAAAATTTAATATATTGATGATAAAATAAATAAATTTAATCTAATGTGTAGCACTATTAAAAGAACCCTTAAAAACACAAGAGAAGAAACAAAAAATGAAATTTTATAAAGTAATAGTTGTTCCTGTATTTACTTACTTACTCACTGGCACTATCGAACCCGTAGGTTCATGGCCGCACGGACATAAGCTCTCCATACATCCCTATCCTGAGCTAATGCTTTCCAATCATTCCCAGTATAATCTACTTCCCTCAAATCATAGTTAATGTTGTTCTCCCACCTCATTCTTGGTCTACCAACTGGGCGTTTTCCTTCTGGCTTTCCTACAAGAAGTTTCCATGCACGTCTTTCATTCCCCATACGCGCAACATGTCCTGCCCATCGCAGTCTACGGGACTTAACTGTTCTTATTATATCTGGCTTCCTATAAAGACCATGTAGTTCATTGTTATGTAGTCTTCTCCATTCACCTATCTGTTCATCTCTCTTTGGTCCAAAAATTTTCCTAAGAACTTTATTCTCAAATACTCGTAATCTCCTTTCCTCCCTTAAAGTAAGAGTCCATGTTTCGCACCCATATAATATAACTGGTAGAATAATAGTTTTATATATTTCAGCTTAACGTTTTTTTGAAAGGAGTTGGGACATCAAAAGTCTCTGCAATGCATAATAGCATGAATTTCCAGAATTGAGCCTATGTTTAATTTCTTTGTGCATCTCATTCCTATTTGTGATTATTGTTCCTAGGTATTTGAATTCAGCCAATTCCTCAAAATTTCCCTCATTTGTCATTAGCTGTCCATTTCCATTATATAATGTATTTCTACGTGTGACCATATATTTAGTTTTACTGATATTTACTTCCAGTCCTAATTTCTTAGTGTTACTCAATAGTGTGTGCGTGTTGGCCTTTAGTATCTCCTCGCTATCGGCCAGTAGTACTACATCATCAGCATAAACTAACAGCTTATTAATACCATTCAGTTGTAAGCCTTCCTCATTCTCTAAAGATTTAATGGCATGCTCTAGTACAAAATTAAATAGTAGAGGAGATAGTGCATCTCCTTGCTTCAACCCATTCTGGATTTCAAAAGTGTCTGAAAACTGTTTGCCTACACGCACCCTACTCGTTGAGCCATTTAGACACATTCGTATAAGTCTAACCAACTTTTTAGGAATTCCGAACTCCAGCAGGATACTATATAACTTCTCCCTCTTAATTGAATCATATGCTTTTTTGAAGTCTACATATAGTTGATGTACAGTACCATTATATTACCATTTCTTTTCTAAAATCTGTCTTATACTAAAAATCTGATCTGTTGTAGACCTGTTTCTTCTAAATGCACATTGATGATCTCCTAGAATGTCATCAATATAGGGAGTAAGTCTGCTTACTAATATATTTGTTAGAATTTTGTACGAAGTTGAAAGTAATGAGATGCCCCTATAGTTGTTGCAATCAGTTTTATCTCCTTTCTTATAAATTGGTACGATAATTGATTCCTTCCATTCATCTGGAAGAGCTTCTTTTTCCCAAATCATACTAAGCAACCAGCGTATCTTGTCCATCAATTTTTCTCCCCCTGATTTTATCAGTTCTGCTGGGATCTCATCTGAACCTGATGCTTTATACATCTTCAATTTTTCAATTGCCATTTCAACCTCTAATGCACTTGGCTCTGCGACTAGCATTTCTGCTGTCTGTAACTTATCCTCCTCAATATCCTGTTCTGTATGTACATTTAATGGCTGATTAAAATAACTTTTCCATCTATTTAATATACTCTTGGAATCTGCAATCATATCCCCATTTTCATTCCGAATTATGTTTGTTCTAGCCTGAAACCCTTTCTTCTCTATACTAATTCCCTGATATAATTCTCTAATGTTCCTATTTTTTGCATTCATTTCAAGATCATTAATCTTCTCTCTCAAATATTCCCTCTTCTTACTCTTTAGTAACTTGGTGGTTTCCCGTCTAACACTACCCGATTGCTCTAAATTTACCTCATTTGGCTCGTGTAACCATTTCATTTTTACTAGCTTTCTTTTCTTTACAATGTCGGCACATTCCTCATCAAACCATTTCTTGTTTTGCCTCTTTTTTAAACAACCAATGCTTTCTGATGCTGACAATTTAATAGTATCTCTTATAGCCTCCCATTCTTTATTTATATCAGTTTCTTCTTCGTTTGCCACATTGTCATCTGAAGATTCCAGTACTTCAAATCTATTAGCAATTTTGATTTGGTATTCTTGCCGCATTTCATCATTTTTCAAGTTTTTTAATTCATATTTTACAGAATCATCTTTAGCGTTTGTTCCTCTCATAAGTGATAGCCGTTGTCTGATTTTCACCCTGACCAGATGATGATCTGAATTGCAGTCTGTCCCTCTAACTGATCTAACATCAATGATGCTACTGTGCCAGCGTTTATCCACTAATACATGATCTATCTGGTTCCGAGTTTCTCCATCTGGGGACGTCCAGGTGTATTTATGAATATCCTTATGCTGAAATGTTGTGCTCTTAACAATGAGATTCTTTGATGTGGCAAATGTGACTAATCTAACCCCGTTGTCGTTACTATCTTCATGAAGACTGAATTTGCCTATTGTTGGTTTGAATATATATTCCCGCCCCACTTTTGCATTAAAATCTCCTAGATAATTTTCATATGATATCGTGAAAGGCTATCAAATAAGCATTCTAATTCTTCATAGAACTCATCCTTGATCTTGTCATCTTTATCTTCTGTGGGGGCATGTACATTTAAAATTATAAAATCATGTCGTTTACCCTTTAGAATTATGTATGATATCCTATCACTAACAAACTTAATATCTCGGATAGCGGATAGGATCCTCCTTCTGACTAAAAAACCCGTTCCAAATGCAGGTCTTTCTGCACTCCCATAGTATAATGCAAAGCTTCCTGATTCCTGACTACCTTCTCCTGGCCACCTAACTTCCTGTAAAGCGACTATATCCAAGGGCGATTTATCCAATTCCCGCGTTAATATCTCTAGTGCCCCGCTATTGTATAAAGTCCTAACATTCCATGTTCCTAGGAACATGCCCCTGTGTTTGGCCTGTGTTTGAGCCTTTGGCATGGGTTCCCTGAAGTAGTCCCCGCCCGGAGAACCGAATGGGGGACTATTTGACCTCCGGAAAATTTTACCCCAGTTGAACCCATGTCCACATTTCTTGACGGTTGTATTTTTACGGTGAAAGATCGTCACTCTTTCGACCAAGGTACTTTTTTCGTCTGGCTTATCACCTTCGACCTGTCCGGCATGGGTAACCCTATCGGCAGCAATGCTACCGCCGGCATAGCTCTCAGGATCATTTAAGCACACAAGCCACTCCACCACGACAAGGTAAAGATACCATGGAGGGGTTCCTGTATTAATATATGGATCAAAATGTTGGACGATCACTAAAAGACAAGAACAAAAATTGGAAGCACTTAAGATGAGATTTTTAAGAAATATAGCACGATATACTCTGCTGGATAAGAAAATAAATTAAATTATAAGAAAGGAACTAAAAGATTTTCAAACGTAGAAATAGAATAATTAAATATAGAAACGCCTGGAAAGAACATATTGATAGAATGCCAGAAGGACGATTTCCTTAATTATAGCTAAATTATAAACCGCACTGAAGGAGAAATGTTGGACGCCCACCCAGAAGATGGACTAAATAATTTTATCAATTCTAGCTTTCATGAAACCGGAACGAGCCAACAGGCTTAATCCTTGGATGAAGAAGAAGAATAATAAATAAATAAATAAATAAATAAATAAATAAATAGAGGTCTCGAGTTCAAATTCGGGCTTAGTCGTTTATTTTTATTTTCATATATCATAATCTTCAATTTTTAATGTAAACAATTTAATAACATCTAAATAATCAAGCGTTACTGTTATAAAGTAAAAATAATCATAAGTAATGCCACGAGTGAATTTATCTGGAGAATTTGGAATTCAAGAGTGGCATTTGTTAGGACTATTTAACGAATAAAATTAAGCTGTTTACTCACAAAGCATTATTTAAATATAGTTATTTTAAAATATTTATATATTTAATATAAACAAATGAGAAACGATTGGTACGCTTCATTTGCTTCTTTTGTTCATCACTGCAACCAGATCATATTATTTATTGCCAAAGGAACGCAATATTGTAAGAATGCACTGTAGTGGAGAAAAAATGAAACACGCCAAACTGTATATTAATTCATTCCTGATGTCCTATGATGTAAATATGACAATTATATTTTTCTGGAATGTTATTACCTGGGAAAAAATACATTTAAGAAAGTGCAAACAGTGGTTTCTTTTTTTTTGGTGGTATAATCAATTGCTACAAATGTTTTTATATTAACTCCCGCATGCGCTAATGTGTTGACATTTATGCACTATATATACAATCTGGTAGCCGTATTTCTTATTGTCAGTCACTGCAACATAATGCTATGACCTATTCAGAATGTTAAAAGGAGGCGCTTTCTTTATTCTGATAAACTTTAGTTGGTAAATTCTAGGCGAAACACGACTGTGATTGGTTGTAAATAAAAAATCATTGAAATGTGATTGGTCATTGACTCCCATTTGGGCCATGAGTTAAATAGTCTTTAAAAATGCTTACTTGTTATAGTAGTCACTAGATGGCATTTCGACCGATGTGAATTGAGAATTATATATTAGGAAGAAATTTAAATGTTTGTACTGAGATGCCAGAGATTCGCAGGTGGAAGCGTGCTAACGTATAAAGTTAGAGGTCTCTGATTCAAATCCCAGCTCAGGTATTTATCTACCTTTTCATATCATATAGGCCTACATTGAAATTGATATTTGAAAATAGTCTATTCTAAGTAGTAACTGATGTTCATGATACAATAATTATTACTTTTATCAATAAACTCATTAAATGAGATGGGTATAATCATGATAACAATAGTAGGACATTCGTACTAAAGTAGTAGCCTACATTCCTGTGAGTTCGTTAAGGAATATTAGATGGCACGAGCACTCGGTCTCGTTACGACTCACTTGCACGATAGCCGATTCACTTAACAAACTCATAACGCCAGGATATTAGACCGTTAGTTGAATTACAAGTTTAATTTTGACCAAATGAATTGGTTTGGCCAGTGGCGTTTTAGATTCGTAATCGGGAAGCCTTTTAATTATACTTTTTTCCTAGCCTTAGTCATAGTAAATGCTATGTTGAAATTTTAATATAATACCTCATTTCTTGGGACTATTTTAGGACCAAAGAGAGATGAGCAGACAGGCGAATGAAGAAGATTACCTAACAGTGAGCTACAAGATATTAATAGGATATCAGAATAATAATAAAAGTTATGTCTCGTAGACTGCGATAAGCAGGACATATGGCACGAATGGGAAATGAAGAGGAGTATGGAAACTTCTAGTAGAAAACCAAGGGAAAACGTCCAGTTGGTGGACCAATGGTGGGAGAATAATATTAAATATGATTTGAGGAAGTAGATTTTACAGGGGATAATTGGAAATAAATTAAAATCTTCCATTATTTTCCAAGAGGAAGAAGAGATGTCGGACGGCCTCGGAAGAGATGGTCTTAGATCTATTAGTGAAGACGGAACAAGCAACTCTTGCCTAAACCAGGAAGTGAAGAAGAAGAAGATAATTGGAAATAATTATTACCTGTTTAAGGAGTAAGCGCAGTTGTTGACGGAAGGCACTGCAGTCGTGTTTATTCAGGAATAGAACACGTGACACTGCTATCTACGAGGGCAGAGGGGAATGGGACGTGTGACGCTGACAGTGTACACTGCCTTATATGACGTCACGTGTAGTAACAGAGCTTCGTAATTCTTCCGCCTGCAGATATATTTTGAATGACTAATATCCCATGCTAGGGGTCTATGGAGAGTTTATGTATGTGCGGCCATGAGTCTATGGGATAGGTAGTGCCAGTGAGTTACTTGAACCCATTTCACAAGTGGTCTTAGCAGGATTCCATTTATTGTATTTTTTAGGTCCTGTTTTATAAAATAAATTATAATTGTACACTCATAAGATATGAATATGAAGAAAAACTTGCGATTTTTGCATCGGCAATATTGCAGTTTAAATTTATGATTAATACTAGGATGGAACACAGAATTTTTGTATATTTTACAATTAGCCTGTTACTATAAAGTACAGTGATCCAATTACAGGCCTCAGGAGGCCCTTTGGGGTAGTAGGAGGTTAAGGCTCCCACGTTTTTTGGACAATCGACATTTGATGTCAACCGGATTGTCAGCCCTGTGTGACGGCCGCCTTTACCCCCAGAACAAGCGTCTGGTACTCATTTCCGTTAGAGGCTGAGTCGACTCCAGGGCCATGGTGCCGCCAGAGGGTTTGGGTCAGTTTAAAAATCCTGACCCCACCGGGACTCGTACCCTCGACCTTCCGGTTTGTAGCGCAGTGTCTTAACCATTACTCTATGGCGTGCCTCAACCTCATTTCACAAGATAATTGAGGAGGTTAGAAGTAAAGGAATGTAAATGCAAGTTTTGCTGTATGGAGACAAATAGGTTTAAAGTTGAAGTTGTATATTAAAATAACAGGTAATTGGAAAGTATCCATCCATGCTTAGGAAGTCTGCCCGAAGGCAGGTCTTTCACTGCAATCATACCATTTTCATGCTATGCTTTGCAGCTTACTAGGGAATTATAGGTGTGATAGCTTCCCGTTGCTTTCCACATCAGTGAAGGAGGAGGAGGATGATGATGATGATGATGGCCGGATAATTTTCGGGGACCATTGGGCCCTAATCTTCCTGACATTTGTCATACAGGTGAGGAAAAACCCCGAAAAAACCTCACCCGCCTGTCCCGACTGGGAATCGAACCCGGGTCCGCTGCGTGACAAAGCAGCACGCTACCTCGAGACCACAGCAGTGGACTTGGAAATTATAATAATCATTATTTATTTACTCCTAATGCATACACTTATATCCCTTTTCCACTAAATAAAATTGTTTCAAGAATTGAATATGCACCAAACTCGTTTTTTAGAGAAAAAACGCTTGAACCACTTTGCTTCTACCCGTCTCCATTAATGAACTCATTAAATTGTACAGAAAATACTTTTACAAACACAATAATGCAAATTATATTCGCGATTTTACCTTAAAGCGTCTGTAAGTAAGATTAAAAAAGGTTTATTTTTGTGTCTCTACTTTTGTTACAAAATTAATTTCTTGTTTACCTGTACTTCTTATGTACAGTACGATATCTTCCAAAACTCGCACTATTGCTGAGTTTTTGATGATTTCATGCAAACCTTGTATATGTATTCAACTAGCGATAGTTAATGTCATCCAAACCGAACAGTATACACAAAACTTGCAAGTTGCTGCGACAGCATAACCTATTTGCGATTGTTTACTCCATTTCTACCCCTCCCCTAACCCATATTCCACTTGAAAGCAAGTTGTACCGGACGTGCAGAAACAGTGTTCATTGTGATTTCGAACAGGCGCGACGCGTTGAATGAAACGTTTCCAATATCCGGATGCTGCACTATCAAGAGAAGCTACATCTTCATCGTTTGAATATTACCAATCATCGAACTGTTAACTTTATTTTGATTGAGTGGTTATTTGTTCCGTATTCTATATAAGGTATTGTTATCATTTTGTTAATTTTAAGAGGCTTAGATATATGATTCCCAAATTGTGCTCCACGGTTCACCAGGGTTCCACCAAAAGTTATTTATCTGGAGATGTTTAGGGATCGTGTTATTCTTTAAATTATTATCAATGTTAATAACACATTTTTTATGGCAACTATACAATACTCAATGCAGACTTTATTGGAGAAGTATAATACGTTGACTATTTAACTCATGCCTGAAATGGGACTCAATGGCCAATCACGTTTCAATGATTTCTGTTTTACGACCAATCAGAGTCGTGTTTCACGTAATATTTATCAGTGTTATAATTACCATATTAAAGAAGGCTCCTCCTTTTTAATATTCTGAACAGGTCTGACCATTATTTTGCAGTGACTGAGCCTGTGAGAAATACGGCTACCAGATTGTATATATAGTATATGAATGTCAACACATGCCGCATGCGGGAGTTAATATAAAAACATTTGTAGCAATTTATTATACCACAAAAAAAAGAAACCACTGTTTGAACTTTCTTAAATTTTTTTTCCCAGGTAACAATCCAGAAAAATATAATTGTCATATTTACATCATACGACATCAGAAATGAATTAATATACAGTTTGATGTGTTTCGTTTTTTCTCCACTAGAGAGCATTCTTACAATATTAAGTTCCTTTGGCAATAAATAGTATGATCTGGTTGCAGTGATAAACAAAAGAAGCAGATGAAGCGTACCTATCGCTTCTCATTTGTTTTCAAACATCGCCGTTTACATTAAATATATAAATATTTTTAAATAACTATAGTTAAATAATGATTTGTGAGTAAACAGCTTAATTTTATTCGTTAAATAGTCCTAACAAATGCCACCCTTGATTTCCAAATTCTCTCGATAAATTCACTCCTCACTTCGTGAGTCGTTCATTTATCGATAATTTGGAAATCACTCGTGGTATTACTTATGATAATATGGATGTCTACTGCCCATTTTACTAAATACAAATATGGAGCTTTATTAAATGGGATTTACTTTAAGTTCCATAAACTTGTTTTTAAGTCCGAAGAGATCTATAGTCTAAAAGTTTATGAATTATTGATTTAAATTATAATAATGTTGATAATACTGACGTGATTCTCATTTTAATTTTAATTTAATTTCTGTAGCCCTAAGTACTTAATATTATTTATTCTATGTTATGATCGTATGTACATTTTTGTATCTTATATTTATCACTGGTTGAGTGGAAGAGAAGACCTTATGACCTTAACTCTGCCAGTTTAAATACAATATTATTATTATTATTATTATTATTATTATTATTATTATTATTATTATTATTATTATTATTATTAATTTATTTATTTATTCATTTATTATTATTATTACTATTTTTATGATTTATTATTATTATTATTATTATTATTATTATTATTATTATTATTATTATTATTGTCCACCGCTGTGGTCTCGAGATAGCATGCCGCCTTGTCACGCAGCGGACCCGGGTTCTATCTCCGGCCGGGCAGTTTTTCTGGGTGAGGTGTTTATCGGGGTTTTTCCCCACCTGTAAGACAAATGTCAGGAAAGCTGTAAGGCCCAAACGATCCCCGAAGTCATGTGGCCATCATTATCATCATCATCTTTATCATTATCATCATCCTTCACCAGTGTGGAAAGTAACGGGAAGTTACCACACCCGCAATTCCCTAGTAAAGCTGCAAGCATAGCATGAAAATGCTATGATTGCAGTGAAAGACCTGCCTTCGGGCAGAATTACTATGGACATTATTATTATTATTATTATTATTATTATTATTATTATTATTATTATTATTATTATTAATTTTATTATTGTTATTGATCTCAGCGCATTGTTTGTTGACAAAGAATTTGTCACATTCGTCCTATATTTTATACATAGCAATGTTTTAGGATCCTCTTACATACAAGTACAGAAAGCTACCATTATTCCTGAAATCGTCATTATTCAAATAAGAAATAAATAGTAAGCTAATTTTGTGTAGTCTGATGGGAGAGTTTTTTATGTCTGTGACTTGAGCTTTTGGCGATTCATCGATTACACTGGTCAACATGATTTTTTTCTCATGAGTACCAATAGTTGTACTTAATGCAGTTTTTTATCGTGTTTTCAAATATGTATTCAGAATTTCTCCATCGCCCACAGTTCTTTTTTATTTCAATTTCAATTAATGGATTTAAATAATTATTTTTTAATAAACGTTTTTTCGTCCATTTGTCCATTGTAAAATAAGACCAAATGAGCTAACTCAGGAGATTTCAGCTATGGAAAAGAGATATCAAGGCAAATGGAATACCAATATGCTGGCCGATTATTGTTGGATCATCAAGAGGCATGCTCCACAGGCGAAATATAGCAGAAAATCGTCATTCCTTACTTTCTAGGTGAGTCCGAATGTTTGAATATTGTGTAGTTACCAATGCAGAAAATATTAAAGTGTTTGAAATTATAAATTCCTGTCTCTCGGAAACCTGCGTGATGGAGAAAACCCGATATCATATTTGAATTCAGGAGAAAAAAATACTATCAGAATCACATATTTTTCTTTCTGAGACAAAAAAAGTTTATTTTTTGTTGCTTAGAATAATTTATTTTATTCCTAATAACAGGGGTTAGGATTCTTAAGATTTAGCCCTTTCTATTCCTTGCGAAATATATACTATATTTGAACGCAATTGTACGTTTCATTCATCCTGCTGTGAAATACGTGAATCTTTCAGAACCTAAAAAGGTTAATTGGCACATAAAAACCTAAATGGCCAAAGGATGCGTAACAACAAAGAAATATTAAGGAAGAAAAACTAAAAAATAAAACGATGTAAATACCAGTATAGAATCAACTATATTTACACAAATAACATTCTCTTGAAACACTAAACAATATACGAAGAAAGAACAAAAGAAAGAAGATATAAAATATACATGTTGGCTACATTCACTTCTGTTGGTAGTATAGTCAGGATTCATACATTCTTAAATCAAGCAAAATTAATTATTTATTATGGAATATTGTATTATTCAATTAGTTCCTCGCTAAGGTTTTACAGATAAGGATCAGTAAATATTTGCTTCTTGGCACAGTTATAGATAGTATACTGTACAAACGCCTACATTTTTAACATCAATGCACGTCTACTTCGAAAATGGATAAATAACATTTCTAATTTGTCCACCGCTGTGGTCTCTGGGGTACCGAGCTGCCTTGTCACGCAGCGGGCCCGGGTTCGATCCCCGGTCGGGACAGTTTTTCTGGGTGAGATTTTTATCGGGGTTTTTCCTCACATGTCAGGAAAACTTTTAGGCCCAAACGGTCCCCGAAATCATATGGCCGTCGCAATCATCATCATTCATATTCATCTTAGGCGCAACATTATAATCATCATCACCCATTATATCATCGGGGCAACGTAACCCCGCCTTCCAGGCGCCCCAACCTCAGAAGTGGGTTACAGGTACGTCATGCCAGGAGAGAAACCAGGAATGTCGAAAGACAAACCTGAGGCACTTGAAAAAAAAAATCTAATTTCACAACTCAGATGACAAAAAAATCTTCTGCCAAGTTTGTCAAAAGAAGATAGTCAATAAATAATATATTTATCTATTTTTGAACAATTTTTAGTTGATCGCTTATATTTTCGCAAACTACTTTGGAGTCCAGCATCTGTAACAGCAATGAAATTTGCTCCCATGACAATATGTGCCCCCGAAAGGACATTTTCATTACATAAAACGTTGAAAGATCATAGAAAAACTTTTGAACCGGAAAGTTTACGAATGTGGTTTGACGTGTATTGTAACCATTACTCTTAAATTCATATAGTAAACTGGAAATTAGTTCAGATAAGATCAATGGACATTTTCACGATTCCTATATAATCTACTGGGTAAAATGTATGATTGTTAATGAAGGGTAGTGTGTGTATGGTTAAAAACCTAAAAAAAAAGTTATATTCTTTATCAAAATAAGGCTAAATGGCCCATTGAAAATCCTAAAAATCCTAACCTTGATAATAAGTTTCAAGTTTTGTTGTAACTGTAAAGCTAGTACGATGAAAATTTCCAATTTCCTGAGCTTTATGTTCAGAGAACACAATTTCTATGAATGTCACGTGTTAAAAATTGAAGCAATCGATATAGAGCGAAGATGCTGATGAAAGTGATGATGTAGAGGTAGACATCTGCATGAGAATGAAGTGATGGCCTCAAGTTCTTGTGAAACAGCATGCAGTTTATGCGCGGTACATCGTACAAGAGATAACTCACAAGATTGATCTAGGGCTGTGGTTTTTAACCCAATGGATGTAAAAGGAGTTGCATTCAGACACGAAGCACTCTCTGAATTAAAAGTTCCTTCCATTCTTGTTATTCTTATCTTGCAAGAAATATTGTGAAGTAAATAAATTGGTGTTTGTAAATTCACCATGGATAGTTACTTAGTGGCATCAACACTGTTCATATGTAAATTAATATTTTTACTTGGATTTATTGACATGCTCTATCCTCACCACTTTACTAGTGAGATTGCACTTAACCTCCAAAAGCACCAAAATTGTGTTTATTTACTCTAATTATTATTCATTTTAATTATGATTAAAATTGTTAAATTTATCACTACCACATTTTCATATAGTAACTAATATTATAACACTGAGTAACAAAAAAGGAACTTTTTTGTCTCGGAAAGAAAAATGTGATTCTGATAGTATTTTTTCTCCTGAATTCACATATGATATCGGTTTTTCTCCATCACGCAAAGTTTCCGAGAGACAGAAATTTATAATTTCAAACACTTTAATATTTTCTACATTTATACGTAACTACACAATATTCGAACATTCGGACTCACCTAGAAAGTAAGAAATGACGATGTTCTGCTATATTTCGCCTGTGGAGCATCCCTTTTGATGGTCCGATAATAATCGGCTAGCATATTAGGATTCCATTTGCCTTGATATCTCTTTTCCATAGCTGAAATCATTTGAGTTAGCTCATTTGGTTTTATTTTACAATGGACAAATGGACGAAAAAAACGTTTATTAAAAATAATTATTTAAATCTATGAATTGAAATTGAAATAAAAAACTATATGTGATGGAGACATTCCGAATACATATTTGAAAACACGATAAAAACTTCATTAAGTAAAACATTTGGTAATCATGAGACAAAAATCATGTTGACCAGTGTTACTATTATTAACATTACTGTATTCTTAATCTAACTAAGAATTAATCTGGTTGAGTGAAAGAGAAGACCACGCAACCTTAACTCCACCAGTCTAAATAAATAAATAAATATATGGACGACAAATATTGGATACGACCACGAATAAGTCTTACAGGCATAGTTACCTGTACGAATTCAATATAGAACTGTAGACTGATAAGAGAAGTAAATGTTTAAAAAAATGCATTACTGAAATTTATTTTCACATGGAATTTTCATTTAGAGAACAATACAGGGACATTCTGTTTAAAAATACCGAAAATACAGCGAATTCTGTGTCATGAAAAAAAAAATGTTCATTGGGAACATTGTGGGAAGAAGATCTTGAGAAGAGCATAGGCTTATATGGGATTATAATATTCGGATTAATCTTGAGAACTAGATATAGGTGATATGAACTGTAGAAATTAAAATGTGAACTAGGTACTTGTGATCACAGAGGAAGACGTGATGTTGGAAGACCTAGAAGACGTTGGGCTGATGCATTATGAAGTCGGAACGGGCAATTGCCTAATCCCTGGAGTGATGATGATGATGATGATGATCACAGACGTCATCAACTTTACACAAGCAGAACATGGAACAGCTTCCATAAGTACTTCTAGATATTTTACATCATTACAAATTTGAGGACGACTGAGATTTCAGATACCAATTTTATATTTTAATCTTTACATAGTGACCTCAACGGTGTTTCGTAATTAATTTTGAAAGTGTTGACATGAACTGTATTCAGTTAGTTGAAAGGCCAGTTAAAGGCCTTGATGAATGTATTATTCAACCCAAGGATTCCAAAACCCATATAACTAACTCACTTTCACCATAGAACCCGTAGGTTCATGGACATGCGGACATACGCTCTCCACACGTCCTTATCCTGAGATAACGAATTCCAATCACCCTTGTATAATCTATTTCCCTCAAATTGGAGTTAATGGTATTCTCCTACCTCATTCTTGGTATACCAACTGAGCGATTTCCCTCTGGTTTTTCTATAAGAAGTATCAATGCCCCACTTCCATTCCCCATTTGTGCCACATGCCCCGCCAATCGCAATCTAATATATTTTACTGTTATTACATATGGTTTCCTATAAAGCTCATGTAGTTCACTTATGTAGTGTTCTCCATCCATCTACTTCTTTATCACTCTTTAGTCCAAACATTTTCCTAAGAACTTTATTCTCAAATACTCGTAATATTTTCTCCTCCTTTGAAGTAAGAGTCCATGTTTCGCATTCATATAACTGGGAGAAAAACAGTTTTATATATTTTCGAGAGAATAGCATGCACTTCCTGAAATGAGTCTAATTTTTTTGTGCTTCTCCTATTTGTAATTACTGTTCCTAGATATTTAAATTCAGTAACTTCTTCATATTTCCTTCATTTGTCATTAAATGTCCATTTCCATTATAGCCTACAGTGTATTTCTATGTGTGAATATATATTTAGTTTTAAGTTTACTTCCAGTCCCAGTTTCTTAGCGCTTCTTATTCAATTAGCTATAACTTGTAGATTATTCTAGTTCTTCATTAACTAAAATCAAAGATGTTTTACAAGAAGACAAGATGTCTCCAATGATCGAATTTGACCAATAAGATGTCGTTTCCTATATGCAAACAGTTACTGCATGTAGACCATTGTGGATTTAATTATTCTGACAATCAGTTTGTATTATATTGTAGTGGGGTTTGATGTTGTGGATATTATGTGGCAACCTTAGGAAAATACGAATAGTATGAGACAGCTTAAAAGTCCTGAACAAAAATATATTAGCACTCTATGTTTATATAAATTTTCTAACATGTATCCCTACATTTCCTGAAAAGTATACGGATCGTATTTTCATTAGTGAGAAGTGTACACTTGACAAAAATCGCGCGTTATTTTCATTGTGGAAGAACACTTGCGGCACTCAAGCAGCCCACCAATACAAAATATGCGCTCGTTAACTTCCCGGCAAAACATAAAAAACTCAGCTCTGCCTTTCTGTAGTGTGTAGTCTGATCTGATAATTTAGTTAACCTGACATTGAATAAATAATAGTTTAAAAAAACTAATACAACACAATTTATTAGAAACTCGAACTAAAAAATGAAAAATAATTTTAATTTCCAACACGCTTGGGATAAAATTAAAGTGGTCAACAAAAATCATCTCCAACACATCTAGAATAAAACTAGAGTTATCTACAAAAAAGAAATTTTACCATCAAAAGCGTGGGGTGCTTTTTATGGTTTTTATATTTTCTTTTTAGAGACTTTATTTTTACCAATATCTGTTTTATTATCAAATATATTAATTGATATAGGGCACCCCACGCTTTTGATGGTAAAATTATTTTTTTCTAGATAACTATAGTTTTATTATATATATGTTGGAGATGATTTTTTTTGTTGACCACTTTAATTTTATCCCAAGCGTGTTGGAAATTAAAATTATTTTTCATTTTTTAGTTCGGGTTTCTAATAAAGCGTGTTGTTTTAGTTTTTTAAAACTATTATTTATTTTTTATTTTTAATATTTTACAGAATAAGATAAAAATGATTAATCTTTAAATTCGATACTATTGTAGTATGACCTAAAAGTAATTCTCTTCTAAAAATATTCCTCCAGCCGGATTTGAACCAGCGACCTATGGATTACTGAAATTATATACCACTATAGTTCACCGCTCTACCAACTGAGCTCTTACAACGATTGACTAAAAAGTCGACAAGTTCGCAACGTATTATACCAGTTTTCATTTTTTTGATTTTCTGATGATTCTGGCCAGGATTTTAGAAAAAAATGGAATTATTGTATTGTCACGGGTCCTTTACAAGTATACAAACTTTCAAGTCGATTCAATGTTTCTAAGTGGGTGAAAATCGTGTTCAAAGATTCCGTTACATAGATACAAAGACACTTTTTTTAATTTTCTGATGATTCTGGCCAGGATTTTAGAAAATAAATATAAAATTATTGCATTGTCACGGGTCCATTATAAGTATACAAAGTTTCAAGTCAAGTTTTAAGTGGGTGGAAATCGCGTTGAAAGATTCCGTTACATAGATAGATAGATAGATAGATAGATAGATAGATAGATAGATAGATAGATAGATAGATAGATAGATAGAGATAGATAGATAGATAGATAGATAGATAGATAGATAGATAGATAGATAGATAGATAGATAGATAGATAGATAGATAGATACAGGTCAAGCTAATATAAAGCGTGTAAAAGATAGTTGTAATAATTTTAATAGCAAATAAAATGAATGTTAAATAATAATAGTAAATTATACAGGCCTACATGACAGTTAACAATAGCCAGTCCCTAAATAACACTGGTCAACATGATTTTTGTCTCATGATTACCAATAGTTGAACTTAATGCAGTTTTTTATCGTATTTTCAAATACGTATTCGGAATTTCTCCATCACCCACAGTTTTTATTTCAATTTATGGATTTAAATAATTATTTTCTGCTTAACAAACGAAGGGATTATTTCAAAATCAAAACATACAGTGGTGTATCCTGACTTGCAATCTGCAATGAGACCAGTTCCACACCGCGAAGAATTGCCCATACCAAAGCCTCTAGAACATGTGACTTTAGATGAAGAGATCTCAGGTTCTGATGGAAGTAAGGAAGAAGGAGAATCAGATTTTGGTGATACAACTTTTGAATAAAGCTGTTCATCTGAGCCTCATTTATTGACTCAAGAAGATCTTAACGATGTCATACGAGATTTAAAGTTATCCAAAACCAGTCTGAAATGCTTGGTTCCCGGCTAAAAGGATGCAATCTCTCGGAAACCTTGCGTGATGGAGAAAAACCGATATTATACTTTAATTCAGGAGAAAAATTACTATCAGAATCACATATTTTTCTTTCCGAGACAAAAAAAGTTTATTTTTTGTTGCTCAGTGTAACAAAAACGAGAAAAGTGTAAGGCTATATAAAGAATGTATTATAGGCCCATAGATAGGCAAGTTAATTTGATCCTAAGTTAAGCAAATATGCATTTGGTTCCTTTAAATTAAAATAACATCCGACAGACCCAGATTTCCTAGAGTTGAGATAAGGAATTCTAGTTGCAGGAAATAATATGGAATGATAATAACTCACGAGTTTTTTTTATGGAAACTGAACACATCCATTTCATTAAATGTTTGAAGATAATCAATATTGTTAATGTTCGTTGATATCACAATTGAGGTTCGTAACAAAATTTAATAGAATTTAATTAAAATTTAAAATAGAATTTTAAAATTCTAATTCAGGAGGACGGATAGAATAAAAGGTAAAATATTATTTATTTTTCAAGATAAGCCAAAAACTCTTATTCCATCTTCTAACTTTTATATTAATTTGTTTTTGTGAAAATATTTACATTTTACAGACTGATTTAATAGGTCAATGTTTATTAAAAATGAATAGACATCTGCGAAATCAATCAATATTTTTTTTTTAAATTTTGGACATGTTCAGCTTTGATGAAAGTCTCTTCACAGTGCCTAAAGTCATTAGTCTACTCTCAACGGACTTACTCTCTGATATGTTGATAATTAGTGCAATTTGTTTTAGGATGTAACGATTTTTATAATTAAATATGTATATATGTAACAGTGTAAAATGATACTGGATTGTTAAAACTTAAATTTGTAAATTATTTTTCTCTGCGTCCAGAGCTTTAAATGAACATTTCAATGTCGAAATAACATTAAAATAATGTAGAAGTAGTGTAGTTGATAATAATTTGTTTGTAGAATGAGATAAAAAAAGTTTTCCTAGAAAATGTAAGCACAAAGGAGCAAAGTAATCGACTTACAGAACTTAATTTTCAATTCTTGGTGTTTTTAATTAAGATTCTGCGGTACTGTAGCCTATACTTCCTACGCTTCACTTACAGCAGGTTTAGAGAAAACAAAAGTTCTGTTATTTTACGTTATTTAAAGACCATAAAATAGAATTACAAATGGTCCCATTAATATTCGTTTATATAGTTTTTATCAGTTTTTACATTATTTCTGTAATGTGTGATTTACAAAAAAATCCATTTCATTTCAATATTTTGAAATTAGAAAAAAAAAAGAATAAGATTGTTTACGAATGCTTAGGTTATTCTACGACGTTTCTGGCATTCTCTCCAGGTATTGGCGGAATTGTAACCCCTTCAATAGAATGGGTGAAAAAGATGATAACGAAGCGCCGGAGAGTTCTCAAACTAAAATTTAATCTAAATTTCAGTACATGGGTTACCAATAAATAATTTCCTTCTGACCTGGTATCGATCCCGAACCTCAAGACAATTGTCAAAAGCTCTGACTACGACCATCTAACTGATGATGATGATGATGATGGTGATAATAATAATAATAATAATAATAATAATAATAATAATAATAATAATATAATAATAGTGTTAAAAGGCCCAAAGAAATGAACGAAGATTGAAATGGTATGGAGGTATGGGCATCTGGAGAATAATAGAATCCCAAGAATGATGGATGATTGGAATGCTGAAGGCAGGAGGAGGAGGAGGAGGAGGGGGAAAACCCAGGGAACAGTGGATGGATGAAGTGATAAAAAACATGATCAGCAGAGACCGGACAGATAAAATCCGAATACCTCACGACAGAACTAGAAAGTGTTACATTGTATGATGCAGAGACCTGGACTTCAGGTAGACAGCAAGCAAAAAATATATTGGTAACAGAGATGGATTTTTGGCGAAGGGTACCAAGAAAATCAAGAAAGGAAAACATTTGGAACCAGAAAATTAGAGAAATAATGATTGTTAAACATAATATTATAGAAGTAATAGAAGAACGAAGATTGAAATGGTATGGAGGTATGGGCATCTGAAGAGGATTGAGAATAATAGAATCCCAAGAATGATGGATGATTGGAATGCTGAAGGCAGGAGGAGGAGGGGGGAAACCCGGGGAACAGTCGATGGATGAAATGATAAAAAACATGATCAGCAGAGACCTCAAAGAAGAAGATGCTGAGGATATAAATCTGTGGCGGAGAAAAATAAATTTGGGCAGAAGAATAAATACAGTAATGTAGAGAAAATCCTTAATAAAAAAACAATAGCAATGTATCGTTTATTCTGGCAGAGTTATCATCATACAAGGCTTCCTTTCTACACGAGTATGCCAACTATATACAATAAAACTACGGTAAAATAATTCAATATGTTGCATAAATTAAATTAAAATAGTTATCTATGTATTTGTGGAAAGCAACGGGAAGCTACCACACCTGCAATTCCCTAGTAGAGCTGCAAGCATAGCATGAAAATGCTATGATTGCAGTGAAGGACCTGCCTTCGGGCAGAAGTACTATGGATGGATCTATGTATTATATTTCATAGCATATTAATACAAGATAAGAATTAACAATGCAAAAGGAATTATATAAAATATAATCCTTGTGTCAGCACTGTAGTTCTAAGATCGACTCAACCTTTTACGAAATTAATCTGGCGGTAAAGGTGGCTGTTAGGCAGGGCTAACAATTCGGCAGAGATTTAGTACCATTTGTCTACAATGATGGGCGCTTCAATCTCCTACTACCTCAAGGGCCTCGTGAAATCATGCAATCTTTACTGATGTAAAATAAGGATACATATTTACTTTAAATTAGTTTTGCATTCATGGCCCTGGGGTAGACTCAGCCTGTAACGGAAATGAGTACCAGACGCTTGTTCTGGGGGTAAAGGCGGCCGTCACGCAGGGCTGGCAACCCGGCTGACATAAAGTGCCGATTGTCTAGAAAAAAGTGGGAGCCTTAACCTCCTACTACCCCAAGGGCCTCCGGGCCTATTGTGGGATCACTTTACTTTAAAGACAGGTATAAGAAAGAGTAACATAACTAGAGAAAAAAATATATCTGAGCAGGGTTTTGATCAGGTCTCTAGCTTTATGCTTTGGCACTCTGCTTAAGGCTCGTTTACATTCCAACAAGTTGCAGGCACATGACGCGCAACATGTCCCGCAACATGTTGCGCGTCATTTTTTGTGCTGTTTCCAATTTCCTGCGGCATCTGCAACCTTAGTGTAGAGTACAGTTTCAGTTTATACAGTGAATCAGATACAGAGCTATCCAGCGTTTCTTGAGGTTCAAATACAGGGCTTCCAATATAAAAACCGGACACGCCTCACGGGGTTTCACCCGTCAGGCAGCGCTCTCTCCTCGTCCGCATTTCACTCTGCCAGCCGCAGAGTGTCCGGTTTTATACTGGAAACCCTATATTTGAGGGATATGGACAGCTCATTTACTTCAGCTTTTGTGGTAATGGCAGGCGCATACTATGAACTTAAAAAAAAAAAAGGCGAAAACGACCGAGATGGTGGATTAAAAGTTTTCTAGCGAAAAGACATTCGGAAGGAGCCCACAACTCGTTGATGGGAGACTTGCGTCTCCAAAGTGGTTACGAGAATTTTGTTAGAATGACAGCAAGTGATTTTGAATTTTTACTAAACCTTATTGGGCCGGAGATTACAAAATCCAGGAAATGTCGAGAACCAATTTCTCCTGGTAAAATGTTAGCGACAACCCTTCGTTTCTTAGCGACAGGTGATAGCTACAGTTCTTTAATGCATTTACACAGGATATCCAATATATAGACTGTATAGACTGTACTGCGCATGCGCGTGTCCTTGGGACATGTTTAAGTCTGTCTCCATTATCCTGTGGCACAAATTGCGATACATGTTGACCAACGCAGTCGCTTGCAACATATATCCCCGGCACTTGTGGCGCAACATGTTGTATACTGTTTCCATTTCAACAAATTTCGGGCACATGTGACGGCACATGTCGCGCAACATGTTGCGGGACAAATTTGTAGTAATGGAAACGAGGCTTTAATCTACTCAGGCATACCTCCCGGAGCAAGCACTGATTCATCTCCTTTTAATCTTCTAATTCCCCATTAATAATGAAACTGTAATCAATAAAACATTTGACTGGGTCGTTCTATAGCGAGAACCCGTTGTGATAGGGCTTTGAGTTCAGCTCATTACTTCTGAACCGGGATTTAAAACCCGTACCTCTAACGTTGTACGTTAGTGAGATACCATCTTCTCCACTCTGACTCCCAGTGCAAACATTAATTTTTCCTTCCTTATATAAAATTCTCTATCATAATAGACAGCCTGAGATAGTTCGCACTGCTACCTTGCCGCTTCTATAACAAAAACATATTTTTAATTAGAAAATTTTACTTTGTAGCAATAACGCAAATCTCGGTTCAGGAGTTGATGTTTCTTTTCGTGTAATATTTGGCCTCCATTGCTAAATGTCAAAATGTAATTATAACATAAATATATGTAAATCTACTTCTACAATACAAACCCAATGGCATACATATATACTCATCCATAAAAATACCATGTGTATAGACATAAAAAAATAATATATCCACTTTATACAACAATGAAAAATCTAACTAAGGAAGGCTGTTAAATATGTTTCGGTAAACAACACATCGCTGTAGCATCCTATATCCAACTTTGCACACAATTGGATTGGGATTATTGGTGATAAGATGAAAAATGTTTGTGGGCGAAACACTATTTTTTCATGCCAGTCAAAACAAAATAATTTTGTAACTGTAAAAATTAGTTATTACTGTAAATTGTGTAATTCGACACAAAGTTAAGTAATTTTATTGTTTTGTTTTTCTCTTGCTTTATCAAAAATATTAAATTAAACCGATGTTTCTTATAGGATACATTACAAATTTAGTGGTTAAAAAATAATAAAACTCATTTCACATTTTAAAAGAATATTGTCTTAAATGCGAAATATTAATTTAATAAAAAGGCTGAATTGCAATGACAAAAAACTTAAATTACACGATATGTAAAATAATGTATTACCTGTATGTTTTACATACCAACTTTTTTAAATAATGAATGCTCGTGTGTTTGAATGAAAAGATAGACTGCAGAAGGATTATATTCCACATGCTGTGTAGTTGAATATATATATATATATATATATATATATATATATATATCCATCCATCCATAGTAATTCTGTCCAAAGGCAGGTCTTTCACTGCAATCATAGCATTTCCATGCTATGCTTTGCGGCTTTACTAGGGAATTGTAGGTGTGGTAGCTTTCCGTTATTTTCTACACCGGTGAAGGATGATGATGGCTATATGATTTCGGGGACAGTTTGGGCCTTAAAGTTTTTCTGACATTTGTCGTACAGGTGAGGAAAAAACCCGATAAAAACCTCACCCAGAAAAACTGTCCCGACCGGGGATCGAACCCGGGCCCACTGCGTGACCGCTACCTCGAGACCACAGCGGTGGACATATAGGCTATATAACTCTAGCTCCGAAACAAGAAAACTGGTAATGGTTCTATAATAGTTATAAAGTGTTCTGTGATTAATCTTGTTATTTACCGTTGGATGTTCCTGAGAGATTTAAGGAGATGGCATGTTTGTTACTGCGAAATTCGACTGCATAATATGGAGGAAGAGATATATAAGTATATTTTAGCATCTAGAGGAAGGACCTCTAGACACATTGGAATAATAATTTGTCAATTATTTGGAAGGCAGTTGCTCGTGTTTAATATTAAAAGTTGTCGATATGAGAGTCTGGTACTACAAAGCATTTCACTGAGACGATTCTGAGTATATCATAACTGTAAGTAAGCAAATGTTTTTATTTGTTGATTGCAGGGGCCGCTGTATCAGGGGCTGGAGCCGTTACAGGAAGTAGACCTGCTTACAATAAAGATCGCTGCTTCACGCTCCTTGTCATCGATGACCAGAACACCGACTGGTGAGTCAATTGTCTCCGTTTCTATTAGTTTTCTATCAATTTGATGCCAAAACACGTATCTGATAAAATTCAACTGGAGTAGTGAAAGTAAATCGCTACATTATCTAGGAGCATTCTGAAAAGATAAAAATTAAATTTTAGTGGTTTGATTGTTTCGATCTCAATCACTATTTATGATGACAATAATTACCAGTGTATTCGTATTGGTTATACTTCACAAAATAGTGTGATTAAAATTAAAATAGAGCAAAACTAACTATAGTATCTACATTTTTATTTATGGAATTTGGATTAACAAGAAATAGGCCTACAATATATCAGATTTGTATTATAACACATTTGTCCCGCGGCGCAGCCGAGTGGTTTAGGGCAACGTGCTTTGATCCAGAGCTATGGAACTTGAACATGGAAAGACATTTTATAATGGAATTTCGACTAGTATTAGACCGGTGATCACTTAGCATAGTGAAAGATTTGGGTAACTATTATGAGCAGCGGTTCCAGGTTGAGAAAACTAGCTATAACCGCTGTGGATCCGACATGCTGACATGTAACCTCTATACTGGCTAGATGGTTGTCCACCTCTGCAATTAGCACATGTGGATGTAAAGCCAGAAGCCAGATGTTAGGATAAGGTCCTTATAGGCCTGTCGCGGCATGGAGAGTATGAGACATTCTAGAAAATAAATATAAGCCTAAATATGATCAGACTGTAAATCAAATATATGCTGATATCAAAACAGCAAACAGTTTAAAAGAAGGAGAAATTTTACAGTGTCCTGCTAGAATTCTTTAAAAAAATAACCAGTTCGAATGACACAAGGAGTAGGGATGTGTAAGCAAACAGTTTTCAGACATCTTTGATATGCACAATGGATGAAAGCAACGAGAACCCCTGTCTCCTTTTCTACTTAATTTTTCACTTATTCAAGTAATCAGATAGTCAAAAGATGAAAAGTTCGTGCAATCCAGTTGTATTATCATCTGTTGGTATATGCTAATGAATCGTAATGGTGTAATAGGAATATTATTGGGGGTTGTTTTATAAACACAATAAGAAACTGGGATTGGAAGAAATATCAATAAAACTAAATATGTGGTCAGGATAGAAATACATTACTAAATGGGAAAATATACTTAATACCGAATGAGGAAAATTTTGAAGGACCTACGGATTTTAAATGCCATGGAACAATAATAACATATTAAAAGCACTCTTTTATAATGCCAAAATCTCTAAAAAAATATTGAAGTAATCAAGGAATTTTTAGTCGTGTAATCCTTGAAAAACTATTCTCTATTTATTTTGTAGCAAAATAGTTTTCTTTATTTAAACTTTTCCAGAATGCATTCATTCAGAGAAAACAGTACAAAAATATGTCGGTACTGAAGATGTCAGGAATGTACATTGGCCCAAAAAAAAGACGTAAAATGTAATACTGTTCTTTCAACGAAAAATAAAAACAATTTGTTTTTAACAATACCCCTAACATATAAATAGCTCCTCAATCTCTAGACATTGGGTCCATGTAATTTTTTTAATAAGAAAAGTGGGTGATATTACTTTCTTCCCCGGAGAAAGTAAAAAAAAAAAAAAAACCTTGCTTCCATATTGTAGAGATGGAGTAATATTAAAGCATATTTCTAAAAGCACCAGTAGGCCTACATACAGAAGCTCATTCTTGGCATTTTAATTTAACCTAGAATGGGCTTACACAAATTATAAGGTTCAGGAAACAAGCACAGTAGCCTTTTAGAAGGGAAAATAGTCGAGCTCCATGCAACGTACGGAAATTCTGGCAATAATAAATTATTAGTAAACCTCCGTATTAATATTAACTGTAATTATTAATTTAAACTGGTAGAGTTAATTCATAAGGCCATTTCTTTCACCCGTTCAGCGAGAAATAATATATTGTACTGAATATTAGGCCTATATTATTTAATATAATTTGAATTTTGCATTTTTGTGCTGGATAAATGGAAGATAAGGTCATTTGAGCTTAACTTTACAAAAAATAAAATAGTGTTGTTACTACTACACGTATCATCATCATCATTATTATTATTATTATTATTATTATTATTACTGTCATTATTAATATTATTATTATTCTATCTATCTTCGGGTTTTTTCAGCTGCTGCCGTCTTCCCGTGCCAAACCTCCAAAGCCTACGGTCTTGGGCATCTTCGATGCTTAGCCCTCTAGCTTGCATTACTGTCTTCATGTTTTCCTTCCATATTATCCCTGGTCTTCCTCTTTTCTTCTTTCTCTTCGGATGACATTCATATAGTTGCTTCGGCCATCGCTCATCTTCCATTCTTAAAACATGTCCTAACCACTTTAATTCCTTTTCCTCAATTCTTTTAATTATGCTTTCTTCTGCTTCCATTATGTTTCTAATTTCCTTATTTGTGACACGTTCTAATTTAGACTTTCTGGCACTTCTTCGTAAATAATCCATTTCTAGAGCTATTAGTCTATTTTTGTAGTACTTATTGATTGTCCATACCTCACTTCCGCACATTGCAACAGATTCCACCAATGTTTTACCAATATTTTTTTTGTGTCTTTCCAAATATGCTTATCCCACCATATGGCATTTAATGATGATATTATTTTGCTACTCAATTCAATTCTATGTTTTATGTTCTCTTTTTCCTATACCTTCGATGTTATCCATAATCATTCCCAAATATTTAGTTTGTTTCACTTGCTTTATTTGGATTCCTTCTTCCAATATTAAATTTTCTCTTTTCATTGCTATTTATTGCCAGATATTCTGTTTTTTGTAAATTTACTGTGAGACCCCATGATTCATATGTGTTTTTCAACCATTTTATCATGAATTCCATATCAAATTTGTCTTGCGCTAAAACCAGTTGATCATCAGCAAATTGTAATGTCAGCAAAAATCTGTTGCCTATTGGGATCCCCATACCTTTGCAGCTTTGTTTCCATTTCGTTAATATAAATTCTACATAAATATTAAATAAAATTGGTGATAGACTGCACCCTTGTTTCAATCCCTTTGAGGTTTTTATAGGATTAGACATTATATTTCCCATTTTAACATAAGCGGGGTTATTTTTATAGATTTGTTTAATAATTTCTATTAGGTTTCTGTCAATATTGTATTTCTCCAATACTTCCCATAATTTGTTCCTCGGAATTGAGTCATAAGCTTTCTCTAAATCTATCATTGTCAAATGGGTTTCTTCTCCAACTGCAGTCCGTTTTTCAATTAACTGTTGTATTGCAAATATATTGTCAACACATGACCTTCCTGGTCTGAATCCATTTTGATCTTCTCCTAATTTGTCTTTAACATCTTTTTGTAACTTTGTTTTTAATAACTTCGTAAATATTCTATATAATGTGTTATTTATACTTAGTCCTCTGTAGTTTTTTGCGTCTCTTCTATCGCCCTTCTTGTATATTGGTACAATGTAGCTTATTTTCCATTCATCAGGAATCTTCTATATTGCAATGCACTTATTAAACAAGTCCCTCAATCTACCTATTAAATTTTTTGGGCCATATTTAATTAACTCATTGGGTATGTTTCCCGGCCCTGGTGCCTTTTTATTCTTTAGGGGTTGAGTTTCTAATTCTATATCTATTGTATCAAATTCCAGGGCGTTCATTTCTATAGTTGGATTTTCTGTTGTTTCCATAAACTCATTTCTAGTTTCTGACAGTAAAGCTTTGTAATGTTTTTCTGCGTCCGATTTTGCTAACAAATTTATCTTGCTGGATCCTTGGTTGGTTTTCAGTGTTTTTAGAAATCTCCATACTTCTGATGATTGTGATCCTCCTATATAACTTTCTATTTCTTGGCATTTGCTTTTCCATAATTTGTTTTTTTCTTCTATCACTTTCCTTTTAACTTTGGCGTTTGTTTCTTGTATTCTATCCAATTTTCTGTTGTTTTATTTGCCAACCATTCTAAGTAGCATTTTTTCTTCTTTTTGGTTAATTCTTCAATATCATCATCCCACCAATCTTGTGTATTTTGTTTTTTATTTATTGTGCCAAATGCGTCTTTTGCTGCCGAATGTATTATTTCCTTTAATTGATTATATTCTTCTTCTATGTCTTCCTTGTAATCCAAATTCTCAATTTTAATCCTCAGTCTTTCTTTATATAAGTTTTTGATACTATCCTGATTAAATAAATACAGTTTAAATTTTTCTTCCTGCTTCAGTTGCATTGTTGATTCCCTTGCTTCATCATGCACTTTTTCCCTGTAAGGAATTTGGGGATGATCTGTGCTGTGAGTAGATAGTGGTCAGAACCACAATTTGCTCCTCTTTTAACCCTTGAGTCCTTAATAAATAAGGAAGTATTTTGCTTTACAATTATGTAGTCTATTATTGATTTCTGATTGAGACTAGGTCGTTCCCAAGTAAATTTATGAATACCCTTATGATCGAAAAATGTGTTTACTATCTTTAATTTATGTTGTTTGCACATCTCTATGATTCTATTTCCATTATCGTTGACTTCTTGTTCTTCATATTTTCCTACTGCTTCATCATTGTTTCTTCTACCCACTTTCCCATTTAAATCTCCCATTAGTATTAATTCTTCATTACTTCGTATTTTCTCTATTTGTTCCACTAATACTGAATAGTACTTTTCTTTCTGACTCTGTGCAGCATCATCTGTTGGTGCGTATACTGCTAAGAACACCATTGTTCTTCCCATAAGCTTCATTTTAATCTTTAGGCATCTTTCATTAATATATTCATATTCTATTATGTTTTTACTGTATTTCTTTTTTACAAACATTAATACTCCTGCTTTAGCTCTTTTTGATTTATTTACACCTGACCAAAAATGTATGTAGTTTCCTAAATATGAATTTCCCGAGCCTTTCTTTTTTGTTTCCGTCACTGCTGCAATATCTATATTGTTCTGAAATAATTCTCCTGCTACTTCATTAATTTTGTTTCTAATTCCTCGTACATTCCACGTGCTATATTCAATGTCCGTTTTCGTTGCTTTTGTCTTTCATACTTTTTTTCTGTCCGGCTTTGATCGATTTGGTCTTTTAGCATTTTTTTTTCTAATGTGTGGGGAGCTGGCCCACAGCATAAACCCCCAACCTGGAGGACCAGGAAAATTTCTGTCTGGGTTTTCCTCCCATAGCCTTTGAAGATCCCTCTTCACCGCAAGACAGCGTTTCTCTATTTCCCTTAGAGATAGGGTTGCCTCTTCCGCCAGATCCGCCGTGATGAAGGACTCCTTCTGCGCCGACTCTGCCGTTGAGGTCTTCACCGTAACCCTGGCTAGGGGCCCTTACAGAGTACTATCAGCCGGAGCCAACTGAACCCTGGTTTTTTAACGAGGTTGTTACTCCTCCCCCTCCTCCTTTCTCATCCGGGCTTGGGGCCGGCCATGGCGGAGTTATATTATTATTATTACTTTATTATTATTATTATTATTATTATTATTATTACTTACTTACTTACTTACTTACTTACTTACTTACTTACTTACTTACTTACTTACTTACTACTACTTACTTACTTACTTACTTACTTACTTACTTACTTACTTACTTACTTACTTACTTACTTACTTACTTACTTACTTACTTACTTACTTACTTACTTACTTACTTACTTACTTACTTACTTACTTACGTATAAAAAAGGGACCCATTATTAGATATTTGTTCATTTTAATTATTTTCTACAATTGAAAAGTTATTTCAAAATAACATGTTGAAGGTCATATTTTAATAGATGAATCGCACTTAACTTGTTCAAAATTGATTGAATATCTCATGTATAGGCCTATGAAAATTTTACACTATGAAAAAAATCTATACAAGGTGTTAGAAGTCATCGCCTACAAACTTTTAGGAATCGTAGATCATACAGAAACTGTGAAGTTTTATTAAGGAACATATACTCCCAAACACGTGGTTTATGAGTTCTGGGCATTGGTCAAATGTCTGCTACGCCATGTAACCAATTCCTAGTTACATATTCTGACTCTTATACTTTCAATGTCCCTTCAATTTTCAGTTCGTTGTTTTAAAGGATTGGAGAACTGGATCTGTTACATGGCCAAAACAATCAACTGACTTAACGACCCTTGATTGTTTCTTTGGGGACCGCAAAAGTGTGGTGTATGAAATTCTAGTAAAATGCATTTTCATTCGATATCCGAAATTTATGGGAAAGCACCTTGTCTTATTCGCTCATAAATTACTTGTTTAGGAGTATTATGTTCCTAAGCAAAATCATCCCAATGTTAAATAAAATATATAAAATATCATCATCATAGTACATTCACGAATTTAGGCCATTTGTTGACCTGTTTCGGCCTCAAGAGAAACACCATCCAGAAGTCTTTTGAGTGGACGTCCTGGTCTTCTTCTTCCTGCAGGTTGATATCTTAACATTTGTTTGGATATCCTGTGATCTTCCATTCGATGAACATGTTGCATCCATCTTGACTTATAACCAGAAATTTTGTTTTCTAAAGGTTCCATGTGGAATTCTTCTAAGATGTCTTCATTTGTTTTGTGATCTAGTAGTGTGTATCCTGCAGTCTTCCGAAGGTATCTCATTTCAGCAGATCTAAGTCTCTGTATATCCTTCTGTATCAATGCCCATACTTCACTACAATACAAAAGAGTTGGAAGAGTGTGCCGGTTCGCTCGTCGGTAGGCTGATGAGATATCAGGATGTAATATTAATTTTTATAATTAGAAATAATCTAAACTTCTCACTTCTGTTTTAAATTAGTTTTATACTATTTATTAACATAAAACACAATCGTTGTTATTGCAACTAATATCCATAGTGGAGTCGATGAATTTACTAAGTCCACGTGCGTGTTATATCAATTCTAAATTACCTTAACTTTTGCAAGGAGCGGAAGATTCCGAATTAAACTGTATCGGAGATCGCGGTCTGGAGAGCTGCGTATATTATAATAGAGTAGAGAGTAGTAGAATGATCTTGTATCGAGTACTAAATTTTGTTACACGTTTTCATTTAAAAAGCCGTTGGCCCCGCCTCGAAATTCATCCACTTCACTTTACATAGTTTAAGTACACATGTTACATTAAATACTATTCGTTCATCATATGTTCCTTGAAAGAGGGGGGGTTACGCCATTGGGAATTCCTGAAATGTAAGTCCGTTCAACACATCTATGAATATTTTGGTAAATTACATGTGTGATTATTTCACGTGTAAATGTCATCCTTATTTCTGAGTATTTTACTGGTCAGAGGCGTTAATTAACGTTTTCAGGGGACTGTATTATAATTGCTTTTTGATACTTTTAATAGATAATTATCTTTTTTAGTTTCTTTCAAATTTGTAAACTTAAGGGGAAATGAACATTTTTTGTTACCTATATACCTATATAATCGGGTCAGGTAGTGTTAGTATTATAACAATTCCTTTTGTTCTCTTCATATATTTGCTTGTTACCTGTGTAATCAAGTAGCATTTTAACAATATCCTGTGTTATTCATATATTGGGATTTTCCTGGACTAGTATGACTAACTTGCCACATATGTCTTTTATAACAGTGTTGATGATATGGTAGGCCTATATTTTGATTATTTATCAAATAATTAATTGAATTAAAATTTTGATATGATTTTCTTAATCCCTGTAATTTTGTGATTCTAATGATATGTTATAAGACATGTTTATCTTATAGCATAGTTCATTACATTTTCAGTACATTTTAGTTTTGGGACTATGTATATTATGTGTGTCTATTAATTCGTGCTACAAGAGCCAGTGTTTTATACCCTTTTACTTTTGAATGTTTTTGGACTAACTGTGACTTGAAGATAGAATTTATTAATCCTAAAATCCTTAAAAATGTTGAATTCAGACTTAAAAGTAAAGTTGAAAATACTTAGGACGGGTTACTGGCCCGACGCTAAGTAGTCCAGTGGAAGGGCTGCTATATTAAAGTCTGTGGACAGACATTAGGATACCGCAATTTACTCAGTACCCCATGGAACGGTTGCACCGACATGACTCGGTCATTAGAGCCTCGTTTGTGAAAACAGGTTGTACCACGAGAAGGTGAGGATGAGAATTAGGTAGGAGAGGTTATATACACGTCACTACCCCTTACAACCCTTAAAATATAAAACTATTATTATGTGGATCCAAAATATGTATTTTTACTTTAAGGGAGGAAAAATGTTAAAAGTATTTGAAATAAAGTACTTAAGAAAAAAAATAGGACCAAAGAGAGACGAACAGACAGGAGAATGGAGAGAACTTACATGGCAGTGCGTTACATGATCTTTATGGGAAACCGGATGTAATAAAAACATTTAGGCCTCGCAGACTGCAATGAGCGGAACATATGGCACGAATGGGGAATAAAATATGGGCATGGAAACTCCTTGTAGGAAAAACAGAGGGAAAGGCAACAGAAGGTATGCCATGAATTTGCTAGGAGAATAATATTAACCAAGGTTTAAGTGAGGTGAATTATACAGGATGATTATTTTTATTTATTTATTTACTGTAATTACTAAATGGAACATAGAGAAGCAGTAAAGTTCCTCCAGCGCACTCTGCTTCCAGCCAGCCATTTCACTTGTTTCCAGCTTTTCCCTCTTTGCTTTGCTGATAGCTTCCAAGTTTTCCTAGGTCGTCTCCTCTTTCTTACTCCTTGCGGATTCCAATTTAGTGCAGTTTTTTCGATGGCTCCTTCTGGTTTTCTCAATGTGTGGCCTATTCAATTCCACTTAATTCCACCTTCTTTGTTTTATTTGGTAACATATTGAGATTGGTTGGTTTTTCTCCACAGTTCTTCATTTTATATTATTTCCGGCCATCTTATATTTAAAATACGCCTCAGACATTTGTTTACAAAGGGAATGATTGGAAGATATTAACTCGTAATAGAGATGTATGAAGAGTTTATGTCCGCGCGGTCATGAATCTCCGCGTTTGATAGTATCAGTGAGTTGGTTACTTCAGCAAAAATGATCCTCTCTCTTTGTCCTGCCGTTTTTAATTTTATTGGCGAGATCCTGAAACACCCTGTAAAAGGAGTTTACTTTCCAGTACGCAAAGGCGAAACCAAGCTGGAAAAGGTCAAATACCACATTCAACTGTGTATATGAATTAAAAATGAATGTGTTCTCTGTAGTAAATCCTTCTCCATCTCTTGATTTAATGAATACGCAGTCATCCATAGTTATTCATACCTGCATGTTTGTATTTTTTACAACACACATTTTTATTTAACTGTAAAAGGTTACATTCAATGACATTAAACAAAAACTGATCGCTCTATTGTTAAGCTTGATTATAATCGTTATTCAACTGTTCTAATTTGCTGACGATACTTGTTTTATATTCAAATGTCGAAGTTCGATTGCAACGTGAAAACGATGTTGATATTCATTTATTCGCTGAAATGTGTAACTTACGTTTTATATTCATGCTGCAAGCTGCAATTGATAAGGTTCAGGATTTTTAATTATCCTTTCTATTTTCGAAATAGAACATATGTGTTTAATTGTAGTATAAAAAGTTTGATAGAACAAAAATTGTGGAGAGGAAAATTATCCTCTAGCAGATATTGCTTCCTTCCATTGTCAACTGATGAAAACACTGCCAATGACGTGCATTGTAATATTGTAACAGAATATAATAACCCAAGGGTATTTGATCCAGATCAATTATTTCTGCTACGGTTTATAGTTATTTAACATGTTCCAATACTCTTATTTTAAAATAGTATAATGCTATTGTGAAAAGAAAAATTAATGTTTGAACCAGGAATCAAACCATGTACCTCTCCTTATCCGTAAGAGTGTGTAGCCCACTACACCATTCTAGACTTCGTACAAACATTAACAATTCTTTCCACATATACAAATCTATAATTCTCGTTTCATCCGCTCCAGGTAGGTGTCACTACCACCGCCAACGGCCGGATTCATTTAAAAGTATCTATGTTTGAGAATTTTACACCACCACTTTTGTAAGCAGTAATCGATGTTATTTAACATTTTCCAATACTGTTATTTTCTCAAACATAGATACTTCTAAATGCAACCGGTCGTTAACGATGGTAGTGACACCTACCTGGCAGCGGACGAAACGATAATTATAGATTTGTATATGTGGAAAGAATATTGTTAATGCTTGTACCAAGTCTAGAATGGTGTAGTGAGCTGCACACTCCTACGGAGAAGGAGAGATCCACGGTTCGATCCCTGGTTCAGACATTAATTTTTCTTTTCACAATATCATTATACTATTACGGTTTATAGGCTTGTGTTATTGAACCGAAAGTGCCTTTTGCGGTTCAGTTATCATCTTCGTGCTCCTTCCCGCTTACGAACATTTGTGAAGCCTGCCAGTGTTTCCTGTGTTCCGTGTGGTTACCCCTTCCTTCTTTACCCTTTCCATTGCGCATCTTGGTAGCGCACATCCCTTCTCCTGGCGAACCTGATATATGCTCGGCAATCTCAGTGGACTGGAACAGTCAGTCGATCGGCCTAACAAGTGGCGTTTGGGTTCTTTACGAGTGGATTCAGTGTTGGAATCCTACTCTGGTGTACCATGCAAAGGGCGAAGTTAGCATGGTAATGCAGAAGATAAGCATGTGATTGTAAACCGAAGAATGGTTGCATTTAATTTTAATCTAAGTCAGCATGGACGAAGGATTTCCGATTCTGCTTAGAGACGTATGAGTGTGATTGTTGGAATGGTATGTCGTTATCTTATTATGTTTGTTTATTATTGGGGTTTGATTGATTGTTCCAAGATATAGTTCTGTTATTTATATTACTTTATTTTTTTTTAATAATCCACACTTATTTTGTATTAAAAACCAATATTTTATGTTACGCCCCTTGTTCTTATTTAAAGAATAGCCATTGTTCTCTATCCCATAACGAAATTAGTTCAGTCCATGCAAATTATAATCAGTGTTATATTCATATGCATGTTCAAGTGGAAAAAGAAAGATGAATGGTTAGCCGCCTTCTATGGGCCCGAGGCAGGCTGTTTTGTTGTAAATAACTTCGTTGAATGTTTGGAACCCTTTACTAAGTACAGCAGTATCATAACCCAGCGATCCCGGAAGGTAGCAGTAACGTATTCGTATTCGTACTCTTTCTCTCTCTCTCTACGTACAAAATGATTAAGCAGCACTTGGTTGGTTCTACCAGGTCGCTACAAAATGGTTTCTCAGAGCGTGGTTAAGGGTTTTTTTGGGTTTAATTGCGCCCAAATGGTAACAAAGTGTTTACTTTGTATTTTTCATATTGAAAGATATGCTGTACTTATGTTGAAGTTATTAAGTACTGGTTTACGTGTTTGTTGTACATTACGTAAACATTGATTCATCTTTCTTCGTTCCAAAACAGAGACTGATTTATGCAAGTAATACTACGTTCGCTTATTGTTGTTTACATCTTGTGTCTATCATACTTTATAAACATGCCTAGCTGGGTGGATGTAATATCCAGAGATAAGCTCGTTTGTGAATTAGGCCTGCTAGGTATAGAAGTTGAAGGTGATGTAAACATATTACGTCAGCGGCTTAAAGATCATATGAATTCTCTCTCCCAGCCTGAACAAATACTAATAAAGCGTAAGTTCATTGTAGATAACGCAACTCAAGAGGATTATTTGGCAGAACAGCATAAGGATATGAGTGATCGTAGACTTAGCTCTATCAAAGATTTATCTAGTGGAACTGTCTCCAACCTTTCTTCTTTTATGGAGCAGAATAATCAGCGGATTTTCCGAGAGTTGATTGGAAAGGTAGATCCCTGTGATGGTGAAGATAAGGAATCGCTAGTGGTCTTCCTCATCAAAATTAACTCGATTTTCGAATTGAAATTGGTTCCCGATGAGTATTTTGTGAACTCAATTTTGAGTTGCATCGGAGGAATCTTATTGAAAATCTGGAGTGAAATTGTTAAGTTGAGATTCTCTTGGATGGAAAGTTTAGAACATGTGAAGTGTTCATTGTTGCCTCCTAGATTGTTGGAAGACTTTTGGATTAAATTTGTGTCACGTCGATTCCAACTGCCTAAGGAATCTTTGTTGGAATTTATCGCCAATGTGCAAGGAGCTTCACCTTGTGTTGAATCCTTCATTTTCGGAAGAGAAGTTAATTGATCTTATTCTGCAAAATATGTCCCCGGCTACTAGACAGCATTTGATTTTTGCTACAAGACCTCAGAATGTAGCCGAAATGTGTCTCTTAGCCAGGAAAGTGGCGGATTTCGAAATTGCTGAAAAACAGAGGGACTTTAGTGAAAGAAGTAAAGTTGACAATTTAAATAAATCTAATACTTCGGCGAATCGTCCTTCTGGGTATTCAAAAAAGAATCTACAGTGTTGGAAATGTCAGCGGTATGGGCATTTGTCTAGAGAATGTCGGTCCAAAGATTTAACCATTCCTCAGGTTAATGTTGGGACTTTTTCTCGAGAAAGTATAAGAAAAGAATTCAAACTTCTAAGAGAGTATTTCCTTCAGGGAAAAATAGACCGTCATCTTTTTCGGCAAATCTGCCTCATTTACCGGTGGAAGTTTTCCACCAGAAAATAGACGGTTTATTGGATAGTGGGGCATCTATTTCTCTTGTGCGAGAAGACTTTATCTCTGCTTTACCTAAGAAATTTTTGAAGAAGACTTCTTTGAGGTGTAAATCAGTCAACAATCAAGTTTTTCTGTAGATAAAATGGTTCGTTTACACTTAAAGATAAATAAGTTTTCATGGGACCAGTTGTTTTATGTGGCCCAAGAGTTACCTGTTCCTATTATTCTAGGTTATGACTTTATGTCGAAATCCGGCATGAGGATTGATTTTCAGAATGGAGTCTGTAATTTCAGATTTGCTCGAGACGTTTCGCTGCCGTTTAACGTACATCCTTGTATGTATGGGCATGCGTGTGGTAAGAATCCTTCGAAACAACGTTGTGTTATGTCTCTCAATAATCTTGAGGAGGATAAGGAATTATCTAAATTGGTGAAAGAATTCCCCGGATTATTTAGTAATCAATTAGGAAGAGCAAAAAACAGTTTTTGTGAACTGGAATTGTTGGATAATGTCCCTGTGCGGTCTCCACCTTTTCAGTTTTCTCCACCTAAGTTGCAGTTATTACAAAGCGAAATTCATAAGCTTATGCAACAAGGTGTTATTAGGCCAAGTCGTTCTAGTTATGCGAGCCCAGCTTTTCTTGTTCCAAAACCTAGTGGAGGCCATAGGTTGGTTATCGATTATAGGAAGCTTAATAATAAAGTGGTGTTTGATTGCTTCCCATTGCCCACTTTGGAAGCAGCTTTCCAAATATTTCATGGAGCCAAAGTGTTCTCCGTAATTGATTTGCATTCCGCCTTTTTCCAAATACCATTAACTCCATCCAGTAGAAAGTACACGGCTTTTGTCACTCCCAATGGTCTTTACGAGTTTAATATGTTGCCTATGGGTTTGAGTGTGGGTAGTCAAGTATTGAGTCGTGAATTGGACAAATTGTTTGGAGATTTGAAATACAAGTATGTTTTTCAATACTGTGATGATCTCATTGTGTATTCTTCTGATATGCAGCAACATCTTGCTCATTTGAGAGAAGTCTTTGAAAGGTTAAACAATAAAGGATTTACTGTTAATCCTGAAAAGATCACTTTGGGATGTTCTAAGATAAAGTTTTTGGGCCATTTGCTGTCAGCCGAAGGTATCCAGGTGAACCCGGAGAGAGTTGAAGCCATCAAAAATCTTCCTACACCTAAGAATTTGAAAGGCGTTAGAAGTTTCATGGGAATGGTGGGCTTTTATGCCAGATTTATTCCTAACTTCTCTCAGGTTGCCCTTCCTTTGAATAACTTGAAGAAAAAGAAAACTAAATTCTTATGGAGTCAAGAATGCGAAGCTTCTTTTCAAAGTCTTAAATTAGCTCTTTGCGAGGCTCCCACTTTACAGGTTCCCGATTTCAATAAGAAGTTTATTCTTCAGTGTGACGCCAGTGATAGGGCGTTAGGTGCGGTTCTTAATCAGGAATTGAAGGCAATTTAGCGCCTGTGGGATATGCTAGTCGCACTTTAAATGAAGCCGAAATAAAATACAGCATTTACGAAAGAGAGATTTTAGCTATTGTTTTCGGTTGTGAGAAGTTCCGTACCTTTTTGGAACATAACCGTTTTTGTGGTTCACTCAGATAATCAAGCAGTTTCTTGGTTATGTAAGAACAGTGGTACCCTGGGTAGAATCGGTAGGTGGGTTGTGCGTCTTTCTGCTTTCAATTTTGAAGTGTTAGAGGATCTGATAATGCGGTAGCTGATGGTTTATCGCGACTGTTCCATGAAGATGAAGTTCCGGAGCACCCTCAAGTCAATCTTCTATCGAACTTTCCTGCATCATTTAAAGATCTTAAATTGCATCAACAAGAAGATGATGATTGTAAGAGATTGTATGCTCAAGTTAGAGCTGGCACTAATAGTCCAGATTTCTCTTTACATAGAGGTCTATTAGTGTACAATCCTCGAAAAGGTCCGAAGAATCGTGTGTTGGTTCCCGTAGTACTGCGGCCTGTTTTTGCTCAAGTATTATCACGATTATCCTTTGGGCATGCATTTGGGCATTGCCAAGACTATGGAAAAGCTCAATAGACAATATTATTGGCCTCATATGGGTGAGGATGTGCGTAAATACATTTTGATTGCGTTGATTGTCAGCGAGCTAAGCCTGCCCCTAATACTAAAGTTGGTCTTCATTCGGCGGAGCCCTCCACAGCTCCCATGCAAAGACTCTTTATTGATTTCTTTGGTCCCTTAGTTCGCTCTAAGCGAGGTAATGTTGGGGTTCTAGCAGTTGTCGACGGGTTCTCTAAATACGTGGTGCTTCATCCTGTAAGATCCTTGAAATCTAATGCAGTTGTAGAATTCTTCACTAGAAACTTTTTTCCGAGCTTTGGTGTGCCTGAATCCATTGTTTCGGATAATGCTAAGGCCTTTACTTCTCGTATGTTTAAGAATATGTGTTTCGATTGGGGTGTTCGTCGCATTACTACTTCTCCCCATTATCCAAAACCTAACCTTTGTGAGAGGTTTTTCCGCTCGTTGAAAGCAGGGCTTACCATTTTTCATAATGTCAAGCAAAATGTTTGGGATCAACATTTGCCGTTGTTTGCTTTGGGTTGTAATGATGCGGTCCATGAGTCGACAAAAACTACCCCTGCCGAATTGTTTTTGGGTAGACGTATTATGCATCCCTTAGAGTTAAATTGGCACATCACGGAAGCCGATTTAAGTGATTTGAAACAAGCCGATAAAGTTCAGAAATGGGAGGAAGCATTCAAGAACCTTAAGCTCGCTAAAGAGAACGTAGCTAACAGGTATAATAAGGATAGGAAGGATGTCTCTTATAAAGTTGGCGATCGAGTGCGTTATCGCCTTTACCCACTCAGTAATCGTGGGGAGCAACGTATGGGAAAACTTATGTTCAAATGGTCTGAACCGTATGTTGTAAAACGTTTTCTAACACCAGTTACTCTGGAATTGGAAAGCGTCAATGGCCATGTTATGAAACAACATGTGAGTCAGCTAAAAATATGTAGTGATATCCAGTAAATTCAAGCATGTTTGTTATAAATGAAAAAGAGCTGAATGTTAAAGCTAAATTACTATGTATTATGACACATGTTAAATTAGCATATCTATGGTTCTGCTTTCCTGTTTGCGCCTGTTCTTTGTTTCAGTTACCTTTCCTTAAACATTGGCAGTTCTACAGTCTATATGCCTGGAGTGTTCGGCAGTCGAGCGCTTGGAGGATCCGGCCGACCCCCGAGTGCCCCGCTGACCGACATAGTGGCTTTGGAACTATGGATTCCTGGAAAGCGGTGGAACGGGATTGCGATCCGGCAATCCGAGGATTATCGTCACCCGAGTCTTCACCTGGAACGCCGCAATGTTGTGCTATGGCGGCTGAATCAAAAGCAGGTGTGGTGATCGTGATATTGGGGACGATGGAAGATTTGCTTTGAAGTTACCGCTGGAATCCAATAGTGCTTATGTTCCCCTCCCAACGTGGGATTGCTTCTCTGGACTTTATTTGGAAGTCTATGGACTTTTTCTTTTTACCCGGAGGGTGTAGCGGGAGCTATTGAACCGAAAGTGCCTTTTGCGGTTCAGATATCATCTTCGTGCTCCTTCCCGCTTACGAACATTTGTGAAGCCTGCCAGTGTTTCCTGTGTTCCGTGTGGTTACCCCTTCCTTCTTTACCCTTTCCATTGCGCATCTTGGTAGCGCACATCCCTTCTCCTGGCGAACCTGATATATGCTCGGCAATCTCAGTGGACTGGAACAGTCAGTCGATCGGCCTAACAAGTGGCGTTTGGGTTCTTTACGAGTGGATTCAGTGTTGGAATCCTACTCTGGTGTACCATGCAAAGGGCGAAGTTAGCATGGTAATGCAGAAGATAAGCATGTGGATTGTAAACCGAAGAATGGTTGCATTTAATTTAATCTAAGTCAGCATGGAAGAAGGATTTCCGATTCTGCTTAGAGACGTATGAGTGTGATTGTTGGAATGGTATGTCGTTATCTTATTATGTTTTGTTTATTATTGGGGTTTGATTGATTGTTCCAAGATATAGTTCTGTTATTTATATTACTTTATTTTTTTATAATAATCCACACTTATTTTGTATTAAAAACCAATATTTTATGTTACGCCCCTTGTTCTTATTTAAAGAATAGCCATTGTTCTCTATCCCATAACGAAATTAGTTCAGTCCATGCAAATTATAATCAGTGTTATATTCATATGCATGTTCAAGTGGAAAAAGAAAGATGAATGGTTAGCCGCCTTCTATGGGCCCGAGGCAGGCTGTTTTGTTGTAAATAACTTCGTTGAATGTTTGGAACCCTTTACTAAGTACAGCAGTATCATAACCCAGCGATCCCGGAAGGTAGCAGTAACGTATTCGTATTCGTACTCTTTCTCTCTCTCTACGTACAAAATGATTAAGCAGCACTTGGTTGGTTCTACCAGGTCGCTACATTATTATTTTTAGATAATTTCGAAGGACAATATATTTTCAGGTTGTTCTCATTAAACGATCTTCGATTTTTTTACATTACTTAATGTGTCCTACTTACTAGACACTATCCATCCATAGTAATTCTGCCCGAAGGCAGGTCCTTCACTGCAATCATAGCATTTTCATGCTATGCTTGCAGCTTTACTAGGGAATTGTAGGTGTGTTAGCTTCCCGTTGCTTTCCACACCGGTGAAGGAGGATGCTGATGATAATGATAAGGATGATGATGATGGCCATATGATTCCGGGGACCGTTTGGGCCTTAACGTTTTCCTGATATTTATCTTATAGGTGAGGAAAACCCCCGATAAAAACCTCACCCAAAAAAAACTGCCCCAACCGGGGATCGAACCCGGGCCCGCTGCGTGACAAGGCAGCACGCTACCTCGAGACCACAACGGGGGACACTAGACAATATAAGGTATCATAAATAATGTCACGAGTGATTTCCAATTTATCTAGAGGATTTGGAAATCAAGAGTGGCATTTGTTAGGACTATTTAACGGATAAAATAAAGTTCTTTACTAAAAAATCATTTTTAAATGTAGTTATTTTAAAATATTTATATATTTAATGTAAACGGCGGTGTTTGAAAACAAATCAGAAATATGTGGTTATGTTTCATTTGTTTATCCGCTGCAATTTGATCATATTTTTTTTTATTGTCAAGTAGGATCGCAATATTCTAAGAATGCACTCAAGTGGAGAAAAAAAAAACGAAACATACCAAACTGTGTATTATAACCATCATATAGTTTATAAATTTATTTTTTTAGTAAACAATTGGGTAAAATTATTATTTAAAATACAATTATTGAACACACAGTTATCAAATGTGTAGTTCGAAGGAATCTGTTCATTATCTGCTATATTCAATGTATTTGATGGAGAGTCAATCACTGCAAAAAATGCTGTGACCTGTTCAGAATATTAAAAAAGGAGGAGCTTTCTTTATCACAAAAGTTAGAGGTGGTAAAGATAATTCGATAAATGATGTCATCGGATGTCATTGGTTGTAAAACAAAATTCATTGAAACGTGAATGGTCATTGACTCCCATGTGTGGCATGAGTTAAGTGGCAAAAAAAGTATATATATAAATATAATTGTGTTTATATATGTTAACCTTCAATCTTCATATATATATATATATATATATAATTATGTGTGTATGTTTGTTAATCTTCAATATTTATATATATATATATATATATATATATATATATATTTATACAGTGTGTATAAAAAAGGATGGCGCAAACTTACATGGTTGAAAGTACACGCTAATAGAATCAACAATGTCCCAGTAAACATGTGTCCGCAAACTATCCGTTTGCGAGATAATTACGAATGTATGGTTACAAGCCGCCACTGACGTCATTGTTTGGTTGTAACATCGTACGGTTTACTCCTTGCGCACTTGAAGCCGTCCTATGCTCTTTGTTTACAAAACTGAACATTGCCGAGAGGTGGAGTTGTAATCAAACCATACACGCAGAACGTACAGGACGGATACAGTACACAGTCTCAAAAGGTATCAGTCTCGTCTGAGGAGTGCCACTTGTGCTGTGTTGTAGTTACAATGGAACATTACAGTAATGAAGAGTATGCGGATATGCATTTCATGTACGGTAGGGCTAATGGCAATGCACGGGAGGCTGCACGCTTGTACCAAGAAACGTATTCGGATCGAAGACAGCCCGAAAGTCGTACATTTACAACGGTGCGTCAGCACCTGAGAGAAAATGGGGGTTTTGCACATGGCAGAGCAGTAGGTAGGCCTGCTCACATTACGCCTGAGGTTGAGGATATGGTGGTGGAAGCAGTACACCTCTCTCCAGGAACCTCGACGAGAATTGCCACACAAGTGCCTGTACTAAGCCACAGTATGGAGAATTTTACAGCGTAATTTACTGTACCCTTACCACCTCCAACAAGTTCAATGTCTCAATGGTACGGACTTTGTTCCTAGAGTGATGTTTTGTCAGTGGATGCAACAACAGACTGTAGTCAACCCTCGTTTCGCATGTAACATTTTATTTACAGACGAAGCAGGATTCACACGCGATGGTGTTTTTAATTATCATAATACACATGTTTTATGTGAAATAAACCCACATGCTGTTCATGAGTCACCACATCAGCACCGTTTCTCACTGAATGTGTGGTTAGGGCTACTAGGTGATCATTTCATTGGGCCACACATTCTTCCACGAAAAGGTAATGGACGGAGGTACCTTAGGTTTCTGCGGTGTCATCTTCCAGGATTGCTTGAGGATGTCCCCCTTCAGCAACGTCGGAGTTTGTGGTACATGCATGATGGAGCTCCGGCACATTTTGTTACTGCTGTGAGACGACATCTAACGCGCAGATACGGTCAAAGATGGATAAGTCGAGGCGGATCTGTACTTTCGACTCCAAGATCACCTGATCTAAATCCTTTGGGTTTTTGTGTCTGGGGTTACCTCAAAAGCGAAGTGTACAACACACCCGTTAACATGGTTGAAGAACTGGAGCAGAGAGTTGTACACAAGAAGTCAGAAATGATCCAGGGGTTTTCGAAAGAATTCGACATTCATTGCAGAGACGAGCACAGTATTGCTTTCAGATGCAAGGAAGGCACTTCGAACACATCCTTTAACAGGTAACCCATAAGTGAAGTAATTGTGAAATGTGAACTAAATGAGATGAAAAAGTAATAGTAAAGTCTAAATTCAAATTAATTTGTACTAACTAGAACGTGTTTACAATGAAGTCAATGGCGGCTTATAAACATACATTCGTAATTATCTCGCAAACGGCTCATTTCCAGACTTTCCACCATGTAAGTTTGCGTCATCCTTTTTGATACACCCTATGTATATATATATATATATTCGTATTCCACGCCAGGCGGATAGATGACACTAATGTTGTCTATTTTCAATTTACTCACCACTTCGGCAGCTGTGTACTTGTATTGCATATGGATAATAGTGTAGAGTACGTGTATATTTCAGCATTTTTGTTCACTCTAAGGACCATGATGAAGAGAAAGGAGAATGCTAAACCGTGCTAGTATAGTAATGTGATTTATTGCCCTTCTTTTCAAAAGAAAATAAATGCATATGCATTTACATTGCGCACGGGCTTGCTTGGCCGTACGTGCATTATTTTTTCATGAATTAAAAAATAAATATAGTCACAATATAATACCTACATGGCTACACACCTACTTATACAATGTATCAAAGCAATGAATATACAGGGTGTGACAGGACCTCGCAGACAAAATATAGGGATGATAGGCCATGCAGGCAGGATAATTTTTTGTGAAGGAACATATAGTCGCAAACACGTCGTTTATGAGTTATGCGCAGTTGAAGTTGTTCACCCGTAAGGGTCAAAATTGAATACAAACAATTGTACGTGTATCATTTTATTAAAAAAGACAAGGTTTTTTGCAATAAGTGTTCAAACAATAAGTGTTTTGACGACGTCGAAAATAATCCTGCCATGATCAACCATGCTGCGACGATATCAAACATGGAATGAGGCACAGGGCCGATTTTTGAACATTTATTGTAAAAACATGCATTTTCGAATCAAATTATGTGTGTACAATTGTTTGTATTCAATTCCGACCCTTACGGGCGAACACCTTCATCTGCGCATAACTCATAAATGACGTGTTTGCGACTATATGTTCCTTCACAAAAAATGATCCTCTCTGCATGGCCTATCATCCCTATCATTTTGTCGGTGAGGTACTGTTACACCCTGTATTTAAAATCTATGTCTACACTACATACACAATAATACACATCTACACTCATCCATGAAAAACCATACATATAGATATTAAAGAACCCCGTGCTAGTATGTTGCTTGCTCTTTTCGAACAAATCCAAGGAAATCGCCACCTTAACATCCCCAGCCGGCGCGGCGGACTAATCGTTATCGTGTGGAGCAACCAACCACACGACTTCTCTACTTACATACTGCAGAGTATTTTTTTAAATTTAACCAGGGCACTTGATGCACAGTGTATCGACTAAAAATTATACATCGTTGTACCTCCTAGCCCCGAGACTATAAATTTTACAATTAAAATGTTCAAATCCACCGAAATCAAATCAGAATCCACTAGTCAGGAATCGTGCATGCTATCGCCTGAGGTAGTATGGCGGACTAAAGAGTTTATTATTTGATATTGTATTCTGAAAACAAGATTTTGAACCAACGGAAAGAGACCCTATGCTTCGTAGATGTATCACATTGTAAGAATGCCTATTCGGTTCTGTAGAAATAAAAATCCTAAGGAAAACATGTATTTTTGTGTAGTGTATTCGTCTCAGTGAACTTGTGGCTAGTGCGCACGGCTGCTCTGACTAGGGTCTCAGGTTTGAATCCTGGCTGTTTCTGAAAGGTATTAGTGGTGAGCCCTTCCGGGATTTTTCGGGTTTTCTCGGGATTCTCCCATTTCCAGAATTTCATATCACTAACACTTTCCACTTCTCTTCCCTCCTCCATCATGTAATTTCATATCATCTTTCACCTCATCTCATGCTAACTAAGTCACTGGCAGTATCGAACCCATAGGTTCATGGCCGCGCGGACATAAGCTCTCCATACATCCCTATCCTGAGCTAATGCTTTCCAATCATTCCCTGTATAATCTACTTCTCTCAAATCATAGTTAATGTTGTTCTCCCAACTCATTCTTGGTCTACCAACTGGGCGTTTTCTTCTGGTTTTCCTACAAGAAGCTTCCATGCACGTATTTCATTCCCCATTCGTGCCACATGTTCTGCCCATCGCAGTCTACAAGACTTAACTGTTCTTATTGTATCTGGCTTTTTATAAAGACCATGCAGTTCACTGTTATGTATTCTTTTCCATTCATCTGCCTGTTCATCTCTCTTTGGTCCAAACATTTTCCTAAGAACTGTATTCTCAAATACTCGTAATCTCATTTTCTCCCTTGAAGTAAGAGTCCATGTTTCGCATCCATGTAATATAACTGGTAGAATAATAGTTTTATATATTTTCAGCGTAACGTTTTTTTAAAGGAGTTGGGACATCAAAAGTCTCTGTAATGCATAATAGCACGCATTTTCAGAATTGAGCCTATGTTAAATTTCTTTGTGCATCAAATTCCTATTAGTGATTATTGTTACTAGGTATTTGAATTCAGCCACTTCCTCAAAATTTCCCTCATTTCTTATTAGCTGTCCATTTCCATTATATAATGTATTTCTATGTGTGACCATATATTTATTTTTATTGAAATTTACTGCCAGTCCCCATTTTCTAGTGTTGCTTAATAGTGTGTGCGTGATGGCCTATAGTACCTCTTCGCTATCGCCCAATGGTGTAGATCATCAGCATAAACTAAGAGCTTATTAATACCATTGGGTTATAGGCCTTCTTCATCCTCTAAATAACAAACTATATTATATAACCGTATAGTAGATTTCATGTCGTTCATTCCATAAATTAAAAAGGAGTATAATAATGAACCCAAAATAAGGTTGTTGTGTTAAGTTCTTGAAATCCGAACCCTTCTCTGCTATCTGACTTAATCCATAATGTTGTTAATTCTCGTAGAATAATCGATAGAAGTGGGTTTAAAATGTTTTCTCCATTAATCTATGAATGAAAACAAACACAAAAAGTAGGTATTTTCATCTGTACGATGTAAATGGATTTTAATGGAAGACATTTTGACTACAATATATCTCATTCTTCTTCTACGTGTTCAACATTTACAAAGAATATTCTTGACTTTGATGTATGTTTGTGAGTGAAAAGAAACCAGCATTCTTGCATTGGTAAGTATCCCCGTACGTTACAAAGCACTTCAAGTCTCGGCTGAATTCAAGATTCCCTTCTCTATTCCTCTAGAATTCTTTAAATGTATTCTACACCCAAAGTGAATGTGAAATGTGCCATGTGCCTTATCGAAATTCAAAAATATTTTAAAAACCAAATTAATTGAATTGTGATTTACAAAATTAACAAAATCTTTAATATACAAATTTTTAATGAATTTTGTTTTTTATAAAATGAATGAAAACTTTTCCAAATAGGGCCTGCCAAAGTGACAAAGTATATTTGATAATACAGAAATAAAATAGTAAAAATATTAGATAATATAGAAATATATATAATAAAATTTGGAATTTGAACAATAGGTAAAAACCAGATATAACAACTTCTGAATGAAGTGTAAAATCAAAAACAGAATTTGAAGACGGGCCATAAAAATTATTTATCAATATGAAGATACTCCATAGAGCCCTTTAGCGTGTTTGTTACTATTATTTGTGCTGTGAGAGCATTGCTAGTTTCTAGTTGTTTTAGGAATGACAGTTTTAACTTCATGTGAACATGGGGTTAGTTTCCGATGAATGTATTAATTAACTGACCGATTACTATGTATTTTATGGAACATTTAAGTTCAAACCGCATTCAATAAGGACCTCTACTCGTTTCTATCGTTATGCAACTGAACCTAGGCCATATTTCCGGTATCCAGTTACATAAGATCCAACTGATTATCCTCTCTGTTAGACCTAGGCCTTTATAATGGGGTTCTCTCCAAGATTTCTTAAAAAATAACCTAAGAGTGTATTATATCTGTCACTATATCTGTGCATTCTCACGTGAGGTGTGGATGCTCCCTTGCGAAAGTTACTTAACCAAGTTTATTTTTTATGTATGTCAGCGAGTGACAAGTGGTTAGCTCGTCGCCTTAAAGATGTATTTAATATGCAACTAAGTTATTTATTGGTTGGGAAATTACGATTAAATTTTTCTTGGAGGCTCTAATTTGGATTTGAGGTTCTTTTATGACCCCGAACATCTTCGGAGTCCGGACTCACGGCATAAAATTCTCTCCCGGATGACCAAATCTTGTCTATTGAAATTTTTCAATTTTAAAAATCCATCAACCCCGGCCTGGTTTTAACCGTATCCCTCGGACCAGGAGTAAGGAACTTAACCTTTAGTCCACCGAGGTACACTTGACAGTTTTAAGTCAAGCTTATACAATTATTTGTTGTTATATAATTAATTTTTCTCGAGAATTTAATTTATACTGTGTCATTACTAGTTCTTTCTAATTTTTCTACCTTGTGGATTTTATATTTTCACTCGCTAAATGTAGATTAAATAAAACTATATTGTAAATAATAATTATATTGTAGATAAACCATGTAATTATTTTATTTTATTGTAATTTAGGTACTAAGATTTTTTCTTCTATCCTAGTTGAGTAGTAGACAAGGCCTTAAGGCCTTAACTCTGCCAGGTAAAATAAAATAAAATAATTGTTATAACATGTTATAATTTTATATAATATTCCACGAAAAAATTTGGTTAAGTAAAGTTTTTACTTAAGAGATAAAATTTGGATTGATAAGCTGAAAAATACACAACTAAACAAGAGATATAAATGATTGTTGTATATCTCGACATTGTAATTTTAATAATATACAAATATTATCTTCATCTCGTAAAATCGATTTTCGGAGTAATGGAATGTATTTGAATTAATATTTAAAAATAATGATTTAAATAACTAACTACATTCGCAGATTCGATTCTGGATTGTAGCTGGATGTTTTAAGGTCACTAAAGTATTATTTTAATTAAAAATCCAGAATAAGGCTATTAGACAGAACACATATTAACAAAATTTTAGGTGTGAAGATTTATAGATTTTCACGATAATTGAGTATAATGCGAATGTATGCATACTTGGTATATAAATGTCACTCGACAAATTACTGGACATACTTGTTACGCATTATGTCAAATAGAGCGGTTTATACAGTCTGCACTATACACAAATGTAGACCTACACATTTTTCGCGTTGTTGACTTTATTTTTCTCTGTATATATGCGTGGCATCAGGTCATGTCATAAACTAACATTTTCATTTTGCATATACTCTGCAAAAAATGTTTTTTGTATAAAATAAGCTCTGGTTTCAAAATTACACATTTATTTTTTTGCGCGATAGTGCGTTTTGTTGTACTTATCAGCAATGGCGACCATTATTGAAAGTTCAACTTCCTACATTTCGGAGTTGCCAACCTAAATAACTATTCTGTAATATTACATTTACACCCATGTGCGAGAAGTAAACCCACATCTCTCTGTGTATACTACGTACAATGTATATACAGAAAATATGCAAAAAGGTAGTGTTAATATACATTATACGAAACTAATCACAGAATTTTAAATAAACTGAACTTTATTTGAAACAATATAAACTTTGTCTGCCGTGGTGGACTAGTGGTTATGCTCCTTGCCTCTGGTCCCGAGGATCGCGGGTCAAACCCGGCCGTGGTCGATTGATTTTTTAGGACGGAAAAATCCAAGGAGCAAGTCCTCCGGGAGGGACTTTAAGCCGTGGATCCCGAGTCTGAAGATGTTCAGGCTCGTAAAAAATCCTTAAGCCTTAATGAAAAGGTGTCTAAGCAAAATTTACCGAATTTTCCCGTCCTAGTACTACCTTGGTTTTCTAGATGTCAGTATGAGACGGAACGCTGACCACGGATCACTCAAAATGACATCTATACGAAAATAAGTGTAACTAAATTAGTATGGTTCAAATTCTTCTCCGTCGGGGGAGAGCGCCTAAATCTCTGTAAAGGGAAAACATAGGCTTACAATACAATAAAACAATAAATACGTACTTGCGGCCATGTTATAAACAATTATTCTCAAGGCCTCCTGTTGTTTCAACTAATAAAAATTGCCCACACTGTTAACGTTAGTCAATTATCTATAATGAACGCAAATATTTCCAACAAAGATGTTATTATTTTACTATTATTTATTATTTTGAAAACACCATCGCGCAAATAATAATGTAAAACGCACGTTTGTTAAGTGTTTTACAGAATCTCGGAAATTAAAAACCTCGCTACCGCTTGGTTATTAAACATTTTTCCTCGATTCTGTAAAAACCAGTTCCCAACCTTGCATCGTAATATATTATTATATAGCATGTTTGTAGGAAAATTGTTACCAATTAGTAACTAAATTGACATTTCCGTGACCTTATCTCTGTTAATAGAATTAATTTCATTAGATATGTGCATAGTCATAAATAGATACAGAATATAATTTTCGTGAAAGATTATATCACTCATGTGTCTAGTAATATGTCATAATGCTTAATGTTACGAGAGACAAATTAATATTTTATACAATGAATCCGATACTAGTGATTGTGAATTTTATGAAGTTATAAAAAGTGTTTCCATCTTGTTAATTACAATTTTAGTTGAACAACTACAATCCCTAGATAGGGTACATGTAGGTAAGTTCGTGACAAAAGTTATTACATATTTTAAAACTAAAATTTTAAATACTAAATAAAATCCCATACCGTAGTTTGTTTCGTGTATTCAGGAAGAAGATTAGTGTATATTTGATGTGCACTAAAACTATACTTAGATAACCATTAGTTATACACGTGTTTGGAAATTCCCATTGCAAACTTCTTGGGCTTGTAGAGGGGACTAAATATATTAATTCATAGTGTTCTGCCCAAGAGCAGGTATTTGACTGCAAACTCAGCATTCTCCACTCTTTCCTTCTCAGCTTTCCTTTTTTGTATCCGCATACAAACCATTTATTTTAATATTGTCTAACATCTTATGTCTTTTTCTGCCTCTAACTTTTTTCAGTTGACCATTCCTTCTAGGGCATCCGTCAGCAGGCAGTTTCTTCTTAGTCAGTGGCCAATCCAATTTATTTTCCTATTCTTTATGAGTTCCAATATTGTTCTTTCTTCACCCACTCCCTTCCAATTTCTCTTCCCTCCGACAATTCTTCTCATATGTTCACTTTTATTCGCTGTTTCATATAAAGATTACTTATGAGCCTCTTCGCCTTCCAGTTCACGCCAACTAAATAGATAATGTTTTGAATAGGAATCTTTGTCCGAAAATGTACCATTTTCATACTTTGGGTAAAGGTTTGCATTAAGCGTTTAGAACTCCCGCATCTGTTGAGAATAATCGATAGTAATTTAATGATTTATTATTCAATTTACTTACATTTACACATACCAACATTAATATTGATTTCGTAACAGTGTCCAGAGTTTAGGTAAATAAAGAAACTTCACTTTGTTGGGATTTTCAAAATCTGGATCTCACTCACATTCTCTTTTGACACCCAAGGCAATGAAAGGACTCCCTGGATGAGTGATCAGCTGATGCCAGGACCGCCATACGATCGTTTAAGACAAAACACAACATTCACTCATAAATTCATACTAAAAGACGAAATATGATATGGATGATTGGAATAGTGTTCGCATAACTTTTCTTGACCTATAAGACAAATTTCAGGAATCTTTCAGGCTCTAACGGTCCCCGAACATCATCTGCCCATCATTATCATATTCTCCATGTTTAGTATGAATGTGTAAGTGAATGGTGTATTTCGTCTTATTGTATTGTCTAGGAGGAGGCCCTGACATTCAGTTTGTCACTCATTTGAGGACGCAATCCATGTCCTCGACTAGTCAAAGAAGTATGTATGTGATCCAGAGTTTAAAATCCCTCTCCCGACAGGGCGTGCCACTGAAAGTCCCTGGCTGCGTGGGGCACACAAATAGTACCTATAAGGAGAGAGGTTAAACGAAGGTAAAGAATAAATAATTATTTCATGCCACAGGTTGGATCAGTTAGACACTTCTGAACGATTTCTTTACCATGCTTCTTACTACGAATACAGCTAATTAATTTTTTTTATTTATTTTCTTCAAGTCTTATAAGACATCATTCTCTCTTGTAATTTTACGTCTGCCTTGTACTTTAATTGTTAAATTTTTTCAATGACTATTTAACTCATGCCCCAAATGAAAGTCAATAACAAATCACGTTTCAATGAATTTTGTTTTACAATCAATGACAGTCGTGTTTCACCTCGATAATTATCGAATTCTCTTTACTAAAATAAAGAAAATTCCTCCTTTTCAACAGTCTAAACAGGCCAGATCATTATTTTGCATTGACTGAATCTCCAACAAATACGTTGAATGTAGTAAATAATGAACAGATTCCTTTGAACTACACATTTGGTAATTGTATGTTCAATAATTGTGTTTTTAAATAATGGTTTTACTGAGTTGTTTCCTAAAAAAAAAGAATAATATATAACATTGATGTGTTTAATTTTTTTCCACTATGGTGTATTCTTACAATATTGCCATCTTATTTGGCAATAAATAATATGATCAAGTTGCAGTGATGAACAAATGAAACATAACCAAACATTTCTCATTTGTTTTCAAACATCGCCGCTTACATTAAATATATAAATATTTTGAAATTACTATATGTAAATAATGATTTATGAGTAAACAGCTTAATTAATTCGTTAAATACTCCTAACAAGTGTTACTCTTGATTTCCAAATCCTCTAGATAAATTGGAAATCACTCGTGGCATTACCTATGAAAAAGGTTTTTTAATAATTATTTCATCACATAACATTCTATACACATGACCGAACCAACTTAATATTTGAGTTCTTATGAAATTAACATTTTTATTTCAAATTCATCATCATCATCATCAGCAGCATCATGAACAAATCCGTTTTAGGCATTGTGACTTGTGACGGTAAACCTAAGGAAGATGGTCTTGATCTTTCCACCGATGTTTTGGTCTTCCTTGGTCCCTATGTCCGGCTGGAGTGTATTGGAACGTCAATTATGGAAGTATATTTATTTCCATTCTTATCAGATGATTTTTCCGTTCTTTTTGGTATCTCTCTATTATTTTATTCAATTCATCATTTGTTCTATTTATGGAGTTGCATGTCCATTTTTTGTTCGCCACAAAATGTTTCACCTAATAAACATTGCCCACACTGTTAACGTTATTCAGTTGTTTATAATGAACGAAAATACTTCCAACATAGATGTTATTATTTTACTATTATGTATTATTTTGAAAACACCATCGCGCAAAAAATAATGTACAACACACATTTGTGAAGTGTTTTTACAGAATCTCGGAAATTAAAAAACTCGCTATCGCTCGGTTTTTAAACATTTTCCTCGATTCTGTAAAAACCACTTCCATACCTCGCATCGTAAAATACTATTACTTATCAGATGTAGCTAAACATATTATACGACACAGCGGAACGTTTACCTCCAGTCTTAGCAGCACTTTTGCTGTATCATACTGATCATGTATAGTCAGGAACAAATAGCAAACGAAGCACTTACTCAACTTTCTTAGGGTAATAGCTGCTTCACACCCACGCCACAGACTGACGTGAAACGAGTGTATGCGGGATGACACGGCATTAGTTCACAAATCATCCACAAACGAAGCAAGTCACTGTTTCACTGTGTCGGATATTACAAAGACAAAATGAATGCATAATATTATTTTTCAAGGTAATTTACCAATACAGAAAGGTGGATAGAAATTATACATTCTTATTTCTTAACAACTGCTATACGCATTATGAAAACTATTTAATATGTCGATAACATATAATATCGATTGCGAAAATACAATTTCTGTAATATATGTGTGTTGAAATGCTATATAGGTAACCATAAAAGTATAAAAGCAATATTACTAGATTGCGTGTTCGTATCGAATAAATTTAATAGAATTTAATGTAACTGTAAAATAAAAATTCCACCTCATTTTATCTTGATTCAGATAGTTTGAGTTGAGCGAGTCTCTTTTGTCATTACGTCACATTCATTTGATTATTGTGATCATGCAAAACAATCGTTACAAGCTGGCATTGAAATGTATAATTCTATTTTCTTAGCATATCAGCTGTGTGAAATATGTATGTATGAAAGATACAAAAGCGAAATCTATTTGATGTTATGTTCATTTAAATTAATATTTACAATACGTATAAAACTCCTGGCGCGACAGGCCTAGAGGGCCCTTAGCCTATCTGCCGGCTGCTGGCCTCACATCCACATATGTCAAGCACAGAGGTAGATAATGATCAGCCAATGTTGGGGTGACATGTGGTCAGCATGTCGAACCCCCAGCCGTTACAGCTAGTTTTCTCAACCTGGAACGGCTACTTATTGTAGCTACCCAAATGCCTCACGATGCTGGGTGGGCACCGGTCCCATACTGGCTGAAATACCATGAGAAAATTTCTTCCCCCATGGAGACTCGAACCAGCGCAAGGCTCCTGCCTTAACAACTCGGCTACGGCGCGGGACTTACAATACGTATATGCCAACATAATATTCTCATCGATCGAATTACCCATAAACCTGCCAATTTACCTCTAATCCGACCAACCATCCGCTAAATTGATAATTACGATTAAAATTTATAACCATTTTTCTTTTTGCTTATTTAATTAAACATAAAAGCACATTTAATTCATTTAGGAGTAGCAGCGCACACCGGGTATTGGCTAGTAGCTTATAAAACATGTAGCCTATAGCATATATCCAATGTATATTTATGTAGGCCATATAAACTGAACTCCATGCCACGAAAGGACTTGAAGATCCTTGATCTGCTGACTGGCTAATGACTTTACATCCACATATCTGTCAGAGAGATTGGATAATAATTCAGTTAATAGGGATAAAGCGTGGTGAACAAGTTGAGTATATCCTGCGGTTTTATCTGGTTTTCTCCATCTCGAGTCATTGGTTATAGAATCTACCCAAATTACTCATAATGCTGGGTAGTATTAATTCCATACACTTACGTGAATTCCACGAGAAAATCTCTTCCACACGCCCATGTGGCACGAATGGGGAATGAAAGTTGGACATAGACAACCCTTGTAGGAAAACAAGAAGGAAATCCACCAGAGGTATGCCAAGAATTTTGTGAGAGATAGATTACACAGGGATCAATGGAAAGCATTAGCTTTGGATAGTGATGCATGGATAGGTTATGTCCCCGCAACCATGAACCTACGAGTTCGATAGTGCCAGTGAGTTAGTTACATTAGCTATGGGAACTCGAAACAGCGTAGGTCTACGTCCCATAGTTCTGTATTAAAGGACTTTACTTCGATATGTAATAGATCCCTATATATATCCATCCATAGTAATTCTGCCCGAAGGCAGGACCTTCACTTCAATCATAGCATTTTCATGCTATGCTTGCAGCTTTACTAGAGAATTGTAGGTGTGGTAGCTTCCCGTTGCTTTCCACACCGGTGAAGGAGGATGATAATGATAAGGATAAGGATGATGATGATGGTCATATGATTACGGGGACCGTTTGGGCCTTAAAGTTTTCCTGACATTTATCTTACAGGTGAGGAAAAACCCCGATAAAAACCTCACCCAGAAAAACTGCCCCGACCGGGGATCGAACCCGGGCCCGCTGCGTGACAAGGCAACACGCTACCTCGAGACCACAGCGGTGGACATATATGTATAAGGTAATACCCGGCGTGCGCTGCTACTCCTAAATACATTTTAATGTGTTTCTACTACCAGCCTTGAGCTGCTATGCTTGCACGGGAATCAGCATATCCCGATCTTCTTGGCGTCGATGAAAGACAAAAATGGTTATTGTGAGTTACCGCGGACTTTTTGTAGAGTTTTTTTTTTAGATATTCAATTCCGTGTACAATAATCTGGTGTATTTGTTACGGTTTAGGCAGCGTAAGCCATTTAAGCTTCAAAATAGGGACTTTATTTCATGTTTTTTGCTACAAAGGGTGATTATAAGGGGTAAAGGGGTTGAGTATTATAACTCCATTATATCCTATGTTCATTCCGGGAATCTCCTGAACATTTTGCAAAAAAAACATCAAAATCGGATCAACGGTATGGCCGCGCATAGAATACGAACAAACAACCCAACAAACAAACAAACATTCATATATATATATATATATATATATATAAACACAACAATTTATAGTAATTGTATATCATACGCTTTTTATTATATTTTACGATTATATCGAAAATCAAGCGTAATCATAAATTGATAAACCTGATCAAAAATGTCTGCAATTTAGGTAACATAATACATTTGAAAAAGGAATCAATAAATTTGGTTGATCACTGGATTAGGTATTAGTAATATGCCGTGAAAATTTAGGGAAAGAAGGGTTGTTCACAGTTGTAGAATACGAGTCGTAACTACTTGTTATTTAAATGAGTAAATGGGTTCTGGGTCTTGAGGTCAGAGTTTCTGTCTAAAGAAAGACTCGAGTTTCAATTCCCGATTTTGGATAACTGTATTTTCCACTCAATGTATTTCTTGACTCCCATCAAAGTCTGGATGTTCATGGTTGTCTTTGCATGTATGTCCATATGCGTTAAATCTTGAAGAAAATTAATACAAATAAAAAGAAGAAAACAGAATAAACGAGATAAGTAAAAATATTAATTTATGAAGAATAACAAAAAATATAGTAAAGATATTAATCAAATAATGTTCGAATTATATAAAAATGTCAGTTCGATGAAATATATCCCCTAGAATGTTACTACAAAGGTCATTGCATTTAACCTATTCCACTATTGACGTCATGAAGAGGCATATTATGCACCTCTGCCAGGTTAGAAACGTAGCCAATTTTCCTATTCTTTATTTGCTATAATAACCGATGAATTTTTGAAGCGAGCTTCTATTTTTTTTTTGCTAGATTTTTTACGTGAATATTTTTTATGTAATTCTTCAGCAATATTGAAGGTTACAGGTTAAAAATTATATAATAACCAGCTAATACCCATTATTATAATTAATTATTATAATTTTAGCTGTTGTAATTTATATAATGATTATATTAGTTATAAATAATTTTAATAATCGGTTTCTTCTTGAAGGACCCCTACGCCTAAATAAATAAAATATTGAAGGTTTATTAAATTATATGGTATACGCTGATACAAACCAAACATGGCGATTACTAGTCAGTTTTTAATTTCGGATTTCAGATAAACGTCCGCTGCTAATTCTCGGATTTCACTATTTTTTTTATAATACCTTCCTCGCTTTATTTTAATAGGATATATCGAGATTCGATGTGAAACATCGAAAATTGTGACCGCTAGAGCGATTTTTAAATGTTCACTTCAGGTGAATTCCTATACTTAATGGTTTAGAGGGTCCAATTGTTTAACTAAACCATCCAGGGACTTACTCAAACACACAAAAAAATCATCAAAATCGGCCCAGTCGTTTAGGAGGAATTCAGTGATATACAGACGTGCAGAGGAATTACATATATATATATATAAATTAAAAGAACATTGAAAGAAAATTTAAATAAAAATATAAATGAAATTAAAATGTTATAGGCCTAAAATATAATTTAATTGAATATAAGTTCAATAGTGTCTGGTCGATTTTCAAGTAGAGGAATTTTGTTATGTCAGACATACCTGTGACGTATGTAAACACAAAATTCTATCCTTCAACATGTGTTAATTGCACATTTCTCTGTCTTTCACTGATAACGGAACGAAGTCCAAACTCTTCTCTTAAGAGCTAATGACAACACGTCATTTATTCTCACCTCCTTTGTTTTCTTGTTACGGCGGTGCATGAACTTCTTCCCTTAACTATGTAACTCTTTGGCAACTACCGAACCCGTGGATTTATGGTGTTTTCCAATCATCCCCTGCATAATATACTTCCCTCAAATCATTCAAACTAGATCCTTAATTAATCGGTCAGGTGTATTTTGTGGTCAATGTTCCAAAATCTGATTGTTATTCTCCCACCAAATTCTTGGTCTACTAACTGGGCGTTTTCCCTCCGGTTTTCCTACATGAAGTTTCCATGTAACTCTTTCATTCCCCATTCATGCCATATGTCCTGCCCATCCCAATTTATGAGACTTAATTGTTCATATTTTATATGGCTACGCCGCGCTTTATATAACATTGAGTTTGAAAGTTTTGAGTGACTATATCGACATTCCTTTGCCCGGGCCCATAGAAGGCAAAGATTAATCCACTTTTCCTTTGTAAATTACTTAACATATAGCACTGAATGCTGAACAGTATTATAATCGTGGAAGCTAGAAGGAAAAAGGGGATTAATTTGGCTTGAGAAAGCTTTAGAATATATATCAATACCAAACATGACTAGCTACACAATTAGTAAATGTACGTTAACTAAAAATTGGTAACTTTTAATGAGAATCATAAGTCAGATAATAGAAATACAAATAATTTAACAAAAATGTATCTTCTTGACAATTGAAAGAAAATATATGAATGAAATAATATAAATTAACAAACTCGGTCATCAATAATTAAAAAAGTCAATAATAATAATAATAATAATAATAAATAATAATAATAATTCATAATATTCATACATACACACACACAATCCAGTCCAGCAGAGGGCTAGGGTTCACAAAGTCCTGGTTGCCCTACCCTGGCTTATGGGACTGATGAAACCAAACAGCTCCTTCGAGCTACAGTCGACCTGACAACGACGATCTCAAAGTCGATGATGAGTCTGATACTAACTTGCACACCTTATTTGAGGCTTTCGATAACGAGGGGAAGATGCGCAGTCACACGCAGCGCATAAAGAAGGAAGGGGGAGGTACGTAGGAGAGAGGACAACGAAGACAGGAATTTGGCACTGTTCTATAACATCACTGTAGAGGGAAGACACGATGATGTAGTTGTTACGTACCGAAAAAGTGATTTCGGTACATGGCTTCCTATAAAGATCGTGTTCTCTTTCTACAGTCAGATTCAACCGAGGAAGTTACTGTGTGTTTGGAATAGGGAACTGGTTACCATTTTAACAGTATTTTCTTGAGAGAAATCCTTAAAGAAAACTTAAGTATGCAACACAGCAGGTATAGAGGTGTGTAAGTTGTAGCCGTCCAAACCTCTTAAAGAAAGAAAAAAAAAGTTACCGATACCACTTGTCACTGAGCTCGTACGGACCTGTATTGTGAAAGTGTCGACTCTCATATTTTCTATAAAACTAGTTTGCATGCCGTAAAACAACTACGTTTTTTTAAATCTATAGTACATAGATTTGGAAAAAATACTACTATCTTACCCCTCCTCGCTCATATTTTAACCAACAATAGGCAAATTCAGTCTTCATGAAGATAGTAACGACAATGGGGTTAGATTAGTCACCTTCGCCACATCAAAGAATCTCATTGTTAAGAGCTCAACATTTCAGCATAAGGATATTCATAAATACACCAGGACGTCTCCAGATGGCGAAAATCGGAACCAAATAGATCATGTATTAGTGGACAAACGCTGGCACAGTAGCATCATTGATGTTAGATCAGTTAGAGGGACAGACTGCAATTCAGATCATCATCTGGTCAGAGTGAAAATCAGACAACGGCTATCAATAATGAGAAGAACAAACGCTAAAGATGATTCTGTAAAATTTGAATTAAAAAACTTGAAAAATGATGAAAGACGACAAGAATACCAAATCAAAATTGCTAATAGATTTGAAGTACTGGAATCTTCAGATGGCAATGTGGCAAACAAAGAAGAAACTGATATAAATAAAGAATGGGAGGCTATAAGAGATACTATTAAATTGTCAGCATCAGAAAGCATTGGTTGTTTAAAAAGGAGGCAAAACAATAAATGGTTTGATGAGGAATATGCCGACATTGTAAAGAAAAGAAAGCTAGCAAAAATGAAATGGTTACACGAGCCAAATGAGGTAAATTTAGAGCAATTGGGTACTATTAGACGGGAAACCACCAAGTTACTAAAGAGTAAAAAGAGGGAATATTTGAGAGAGAAGATTAATGATCTTGAAATGAACGCCAAAAATAGGAACGTTAGAGAATTATATCAGGGAATTAGTATAGAGAAGGGTTTCAGGCTAGAACAAACATAATTCGGAATGAAAATGTGGATATGATTGCAGATTCCAAGAGTATATTAAATAAATGGAAAAGTTACTTTAATCAATTATTAAATGTACATACAGAACAGGACATTGAGGAGCATCATTTACAGACAGCAGAAATGCTAGTCGCAGAACCAAGCGCATTAGAGGTTGAAATGGCGATTGATAAATTGAAGATGTATAAAGCATCAGGTTCAGATGATATCCCAGCAGAACTGATAAAATCAGGGGGAGATAAATTGATGGACAAAATACGCTGGTTGCTTAGTATGATTTGGGAAAAAGAAGCTCTTCCAGATGAATGGAAAGAATCAATTATCATACCAATGTATAAGAAAGGAGATAAAACTGATTGCAACAACTACAGGGGCATCTCATTACTTTCAACTTCATACAAAATTCTAACAAATATGTTAGTAAGCAGACTTACTCCCTATATTGATGACATTCTAGGAGATCATCAATGTGCATTTAGAAGAAACAGATCTACAAGAGATCAAATTTTTAGTATAAGACATTAAAAAAAGAAATGGGAATATAATGGTACTGTACGTCACCTAAACATAGACTTCAAAAAAGTACATGATTCAATTAAGAGGGAGAAGTTATATAGTATCATGTTGGAGTTCGGAATTCCTAAAAAGTTAGTTAGACTTATACGAATGTGTCTAAATGGCTCAAAGAGTAGGGTGCGTGTAGACAAACAGTTTTCGGACACTTTTGAAAACCAGAATGGGTTGAAGCAAGGAGATGCACTATCTCCTCTACTATTTAATTTTTTTCTAGAGCATGCCATTAAATATTTAGAGAATGAGGAAGGCTTACAACTCAATGGCATTAATAAGCTGTTAGTTTGTGCTGATGATATAGTACTACTGGCCAATAGCGAGGAGATACTAAAGGACAACACGCACACACTCTTGAGTAACACTAAGAAATTAGGACTGGAAGTAAATATCAATAAAACTAAATATATGGTCACACGTAGAAATATATTATATAATGGAAATGGGCAGCTAATGGCAAATGAGGGAAATTTTGAGGAAGTGAACACCTAGGAGCAATAATCACAAATAGGAATGAGATGCACAAAGAAATTAAACATAGGCTCAATTCTGGAAATGCGTGCTATTATAAATTACAGAGACTCTTGATGTCTCAACTCCTTTCAAAAAACGTTAAACTGAAAATATATAAAACTATTATTCTACCAGTTATATTATGTGGATGCGAAACAGGGACTCTTACTTTAATGGAGGAAAGGAGATTACAAGTATTTGAGAATAAAGTACTTAGGAAAATTTTTGGACCAAAGAGAGATGAACAGACAGGTGAATGGTGAAGACTACATAACAACGAACTATATGGTCTTTATAGAAACCAGATATAATCAGCGCTAATAAAGCCAAGATGAAGAGATGACACAGATAAAGTGAATAAAATAATAAATAAAACTAGTCATACGGTCAATAGAGACCCTCTGTATCATATTTTAAAACACGTTACTAACTTGAATTTTGAATGGAAGATTGCTATTCTTCAATTCACTATACCATCTAGAAGTCTCGCAGACTGCGATGGGCAGGACATGTTGTACGTATGGGGAATGAAAGACTTGTATGGAAGCTTCTTGTAGGAAAGCCAGAGGAAAACGCCCAGTTGGTAGACCAAGATTGAGGTGGGAGAATAACATTAACTATGATTTGAGGGAAGTAGATTATACAGGAAATGATTGGAAAGCATTAGCTCAAGATAGGGATGTATGGAGAGCTTATGTCCGCGCGGCCATGAACATGGTTCTATAGTGCCAGTGAGTAAGTAAGTAACTTAACCCTCCTCCCCTCTCTAAACAAACAAATACCGTTATTACGAGTTTGGGAACGTCTAACCCCTACACGTAGGGGGACACTGACGCAGCCCGAAAGGTCTGTAGTAACTTCCTGGGTTGAATTAGTGTGTAAACTACTGTTCATGAAAAGTTCATGAATGCATCGTAGCTTCGCAAAGAATGAGTGGAGGTAAATCTGTCCATCCCTTTTTCGTTGCAGTGACAGCTATTATGATCATAACATAATTTTAGGTAAATTAGAACTTTTTACATGGTTTGGATTTTTTTCTAGACGGTATAGCCTAACTCTAACTCACTGGCACAATCGAGCCCGGGGCTCCTTCATGGTCGCGCGGACATAAGCTCCCCATACATCCCTATCCGGAGCTAATGTTTTCCAGTCATCCCCTGTATAATCTACTTCCCTCAAATCATAGTTAATGTTATTCTCCCATTTCATTCTTGGTCTACCAACTGGGCGTTTTCCCCTCTGGTTTTCCCATGAGAGCTTCCATGCACCTCTTTCATTCCCCATTCATGCCGCATGCCCTGCCCATCGAAGTCTACGAGACTTAACTTCTAGATAGTATAGTGAATTGAAGAATAGCAATATTCCATTCAAAATTCAAGTTAGTAACGTGTTTTAAAATATGATACAGTAGGTCTCTATTGACCGTTTGACTAGTTTTATTTATTATTTTATTCACTTTATCTGTGTCATCTCTTCATCTTGGCTTTATTAGGGCTGATTTAGTTAGGCGAATCATGAACCGGCCGTTCTTTTTATAAATTAGCAAAGTTTTATAAGCCCGTGTGAACATTTAACAAAATGGAAAGCTTCCATACAAAGTTGGAGAGTTTAACCTTGCACTTCACTTAACGACACACTTGCACGTCTTCACGACTCCCACTCATATTTCACCTCGTTGCACTAACCCTCTTTCCTTTATTTATATCTTCTTTTCACAAACTTCAGTACGGTGTAGCACTAATTACACTGGTCAACATGATTTTCGTCTCGTGAGTGCAAATAGTTGTACTTAATGCAGTTTTTATCGTGTTTAATAATATGTATTCGGAATTTCTCCATCACCCACAGTTGCTTTTTATTTCAATTTCAATTAATGGATTTAAATAATTATTTTTTAATAAACGTTTTTTCGTCCATTTGTCCATTGTAAAATAAAACCAAATGAGCTAACTCAGGAGATTTCAGCTATGGAAAAGAGATATCAATGCAAATGGAATCCTAATATGATGGCCGATTATTGTTGGACCATCAAAAGAGATGCTCCACAGGCGAAATATAGCTGAAAATCGTCATTTCTTACTTTCTAGGTCAGTCCGAATGTTCGAATATTGTGTAGTTACCAATGTGTAAATATTAAAGTGTTTGAAATTATAAATGCCCATCTCTCGGAAACCTTGCGTGATGGAGAAAACCCGATATCATATTTGAATTCAGGAGAAAAAATACTATCAGAATCACATATTTTTCTTTCTGAGACAAAAAAGTTTGTGTTATTATTGTGCAATTTTTCGGATTTGGATCAACAGAATTGTAGGATATTACCGAAAATCCGATAAGAAATGTTGATATAATTTATTTATAATGACCTATAAGTACATGTGGCACGAGTGGTGCATGAAAGACGTGCATGGAAGCTTCTTATAGGAAAACCAGAGGGAAAATGTCCAGTTGGTAGACTAAGAATGAGGTGGGAGAATAACATTAACTATGATTTGAGGGAAGTAGATTATACGGGGAATGTTGGAAAACATTAGCTCAGGATACGGATGTATGGAGATGGTATGTCCACGAGGCCATTAACCTACGGGTACTTGCTAAAAATGTTCGGTTTTTAAGCCATTTTTCGAAAATGTTGTGCATTTTTTTTTTTCGAATTTTCGGATTAGCTCTTGTAAATATCATCATAAATTGAATTTTTAGCCACTTAGGATTTATGAAAAGTCCTGTAAATAACGGGTTGCCAGTTAGCTAGTTAGTTATGACCTAAAAATCCCGCGCCGTAGCCGAGTGGTTAAGGCAAGAAGCCTTGGAGGAGAGCTACGGGACTTGCGCTGGTTCGAGTCCCCATGGGGGAAGAAATTTTCTCATGGAATTTCGGCCAGTATGGGACCGGTGCCCACCTAGCATCATGAGGTATTTGGGTAGCTACAATAAGTAGCGGTTCCAGGTTGAGAAGACCAGCTATAACGGCTGGGGACTCGACATGCTGACCATATGTCACCGCTACACTGGCTAGATGATCGTCTAACTCTGTGATTAACACATGTGGATGTGAGGCCAGTAGCCGGTTGGTAGGCCAAGGACTTTCTAGGCTTGTCGCGGTTAAAATGTTTTTAAGAATCAATATTCCAGATCGTCACATTAGTAGTAATGGACTGTATTGACTTTTTTTTCCAAAGAAAGGAAATGCATTTTCATTTACATTGCTCAGTGGCCTGTCTGGTCGTACGTTCATATTCTGTTGCATGAATAAAAAAAATATTGGAATATACAAACACATGAATGGCTTCACATCTATAGGCCTACTCGTACATAAGGCATAAAACAATGAGCATATATAAAAGTCTACGTCTACAATAATACACTGTAATACACATTACATTCATACATAAAAGACTATTCATACAGATATAAAAAAATAAGAAAATCTCTGTCTTTGTACAATAATAAAAGAAACTTGCTGTAGACCAGATTTAAAAAAAACATACTAATTGACAAACCTCATATCTCCATTTTTATAATTTTACAGGGTCCACCGCTATGGTCCCTAGGTAGCGTGCTGCCTTGTCATGCAGCGGGCCCGGGTTCGATCCCCGGTCGGGACAAGTTTCCTGGGTGAGGTTTTTTTGGGGGTTTTACTCATCTGTAAGATAAATGTCAGGAATCTTTAAGGCCCAAACGGTCACCATCTTGCCATCTGTAAGATAAATTTCAGGAATCTTTAAGGCTCAAACGGTCACTATCTTGCCATCATTATCATCAATATCATATTCGCCTAATTAGCTTAAGTTTAATTTAAGGCCTCTCCTGGCACATCATTACCATCATCATCAACTCTCATATCATCGGGACAGCTTAACCCCACCCTCCAGGCGCCCCAACCTCAGAAGTGGGTTACAAGTACGCCATGCCAGGAGAGACACCATAAATGTCGAAATGACAACCTGGGGCATTAAAAAAATACGGAAGAAATAAAAAGTGTTTCATTATTCCAATTTTAAAAGAGTAGCCCATATTCTGGGAGTAAAGATGACCGTCACACAGGACGTGGACACCTCATGCTGATGATCCGGATAGGTGGGACCCTTAACCTTTACTGCATAAGGGTTTTCTAAAAGCCGGTATTTCAGAATGAAGTTTAGTGGAAATAAATAAATCACAATATATTTTTTATACAGGAACTTTATTTGTATTATGGACCTATATGCGGATTCAATAACGAAAATAGAAACTATAGTTTAATACCCAAGTGATCTTCTTCGTGATAAATTATTAAAATAAACAGTCAGTATTCCCAATTCGCCAATTACTGATTAAAATGGTCAACATGTTTCAACAGTTAAGTTGTCATCTTCAAGACCAGTCAATATCTGGTCTTGAGGATGGCAGTTTAGCTGTATAAACATGTTGATCATTTTAATCATTAATTGGTGAATTGGGAATACTGACTGTTTATTTTAAAACTTATAGTGTTTATTTTGTTCGACGACAGCTTTGAAAAGAATGTTAATATCTGCAACCAAGATATGACAAATGCACAAAGAAATGAGGTCACAATCCTTTAAGTATTTTTTAGTATGAATAATTCAATCCATAAATATATTTTCTGTGCATTAACTTTTATATTATAGAGAGTGCTTATATTTTTCCATAACAGTTTTGAAAATACAGGTACGGTATAAGTCAGTTAACTACTACACGTAGTTGCAAAGAAAAAAATTGATAGGTTCAAACTGGGGTTTGAATACGGGACCTTCAGAATATAATCTCAAACACTACTAAGCAGTACTACCAATTTATTTTACTTGCAACCAGTTGTGTTTGAGATTATATTCTAAAGGTCCAGTATTCAAACCCTAGTTTGAAGCAATCTGATTTTTTTTGCAACTATGTGCTGTGATTATGCCGCACCCTGTTTATTATGTTGTTTTGACGTAACGCAAATAATATGAAGGGCGCCAACGAGAAATAACAGCATTGGACATTTTCGAAACATTACTATAACCAATTGATGCTTTTTTGAATTTTTTTAATTATAATTTATAAAGGGAATAGTCCGATTTCTATAAATAAATATGTACTGTATTATACTTTGCGCACTATAAACTGGCGGGTCGGGACAGTTACTTATTTGTCGTCTTATAGCCTAAGTGCTACCGCTCACTCTACATTCCAACCCGTAGTATAGTCCTGAAAGAAAACGTTGTCTCTGTAGTTTGTATCAATGTTGAGATAATTTGCAGTCAGTTATACGTTTAGCTTCAACTTATAATCAGTTATAAGTACAGATTCATATTTTAAATGCCTCTTCAGTAAAAACAGTTTAATCGATATTTGTAAGTCAGTACCACCAATTCACCTCTTGTTTCCCCAAGTACAACAATTGCATCACAAACCCTCTAGTATAGAGTGGCTATGCTCCTTGCCTCTGGTACAGAGGGTCGCGGGTTCAAACCCGGCCGGGGTAGGTTTTTTTTTTAGGATGGAAAAATCCAAGGAGCAAGTCCTCTGGAGGAACTTTAAGCCGTGGCCGAGTCTAAATATTGTCAGGCTAGTAGAATATACTTAAGCCTGAATAAAAAGGTCTCTAAGCACAATTTACCGATCTCAACATCATAGTAATACCTTAGTTGCCTGCTAGATGTCTCATTGAGTCTGTATGTTGACTGCATATTAACTTATTCATGACATTGTATTGTAAGCGTATGATTTCCCTTTACAGAGATTTAGGCGCTCTCCCCCGACAGGGAAGAATTTGAACCATACTAATTTAGTTACACTTGTTTTCGTATAGATGTCATTTTGAGTGGTATGTGGTCAGCGTTCCGCCTCATACTGACATCTAGGAAACCAAGGTAGTACTAGGACGGGAAAATTCGGTAAATTTTGCTTAGAGGTCTTTTCATTCAGGCTTAAGGATTTTTTACGAGCCTGAAAATCTTCAGACTCGAAACCCACGGCTTGAAGTCCCTCCCGGAGGACTAGCTCCTTGGATCTTTCCGTCCTAAAAAATCCATCGACCCCGGCCGGGTTTGAACCCGCGACCCTTATGACCAGAGGCAAGGAGCATAACCACTAGTCCATGACATCTGTGGGCATATAAGGTAATTAAATTAACTTGATCAAGTAACTCCTAACAAAGGAGAGACTACGCCATTATAGATAAAGCAATATATTCATGTTTGATTTCAGCCGTGATTTGTAATATAAATGCGTTTATTCATTCCAGGTCTAAGTACTTCCGAGGAAAGCGGCTGCACGGTGATTATGACATCAGGGTGGAACAGGCCGAGTTCAAAGAGCTCTCTCTCACGGCTAATGCTGAGGTTGGCACAACCGTAAGCATGGCAGTGTTCCGGAACGGTACCAAAGTGGTGCGCTCGTTCCGCCCGGACTTTGTTCTCATCCGGCAGAACCTGAGGGACGCCGGGGAGGACAACAAGAGCCTTCTCCTGGGTTTCAAATACGGTGGAGTTCCCAGCATCAACTCCCTCCACGCCATCTACAACTTCCAGGTAAGACGCATCTTATGTTATTGATCAACCCTTTGTTTTTGACGTAGTTATATGGCAACATTCCAAATTAGATAAAGTGGATTATAACTCAAATGGCTTCATACGTAATTTAAAAAAAAAACTGTAAAAACGGACGAATAACTCTTGTAGAATTTTACGTCCTCATATACGTACATATTTCTTGGTCAGAAAAAAGTACAAAAGATAGCGACACAAATGAGATAGGTGTTAAGATAAAAATAAAATAAATGTTTGATATAAACATTATGGGTCATGCAAAGATAGCTATATTAGGGTTAAAACAGAATTTCAGAAAATTAAATAAATTTTCTTTCAATCTTCAGGCTATGCTAGTACATTCGCTATAGATGTCGTCCTGAATTCCTCCGGGGTAAAGTATCCGAAACTTGAGGTAACGGAAAACAAAGTAATGGAATCTAACTTAACGATCTAACTTGAGGTATTAGAGTCCTGCTAAAGATTTAGTAGTCTGGATATTTTTATTAAGGGTTTTCTCTACATTACAATAGTTTTCAACCCAAATGTATACACAAAGTATAATAACAACAGGATCAGCATCCTTTAAGACATAGAGATTCTAAAAGAAGCAAGAAGTAAAGATCTACTCAACGAGAACATACCCGCAGACATAAATTCGTTATACAACCTATACAACGCCATCAGTTCCAGTTAAAGTGCAGATGATGAAACATTGTTTTTTAAAGACCTCCATATTGGAATAACTTGAAGTTTAATAATTTAGTTGAGGACGACTGACTTATCAGGTACCAATTTTATAATTAACATCTTATTACATAACCTCAACGGTGCTTTGATATGAATTTCAAAAGTGTTGGTTAGTACTGGAAATAAATAATTGTATTATGCCATGTGTCCCCTCCATGGTATCTTTACCTTGTCGTGGTGGAGTGGCTTGTGTGCTTAAATGATCCTGAGAGCTATGCCGGCGGTAGCATTGCTGCCGATAGGGTTGCCCATGCCGGACTGGTCGAAGGTGATAAGCCAGACGAAATAAGTACCTTGGTCGAAAGAGTGACGATCTTTCACCGTAAAAATACAACCGTCAAGAAATGCGGACATGGGTTCATCTGGGGTAAAATTTTCCGGAGGTCAAATAGTCCCCCATTCGGTTCTCCGGGCGGGGACTACTTCAGGGAACCCATGCCAAAGGCTCAAACACAGGGACATGTTCCTAGGAACATGGAATGTTAGGACTTTATACAATAGCGGGGCACTAGAGATATTAACGCGGGAATTGGATAAATCGCCCTTGGATATAGTCGCTTTACAGGAAGTTAGGTGGCCAGGAGAAGGTAGTCAGGAATCAGGAAGCTTTGCATTATACTATGGGGGTGCAGAAAGACCTGCATTTGGAACGGGTTTTTTAGTCAGAAGGAGGATCCTATCCGCTATCCGAGATATTAAGTTTGTTAGTGATAGGATATCATACATAATTCTAAAGGGTAAACGACATGATTTTATAATTGTAAATGTACATGCCCCCACAGAAGATAAAGATGACAAGATCAAGGATGAGTTCTATGAAGAATTAGAATGCTTATTTGATAGCCTTTCACGATATCATATGAAAATTGTCTTAGGAGATTTTAATGCAAAAGTGGGGCGGGAAGATATATTCAAACCAACAATAGGCAAATTCAGTCTTCATGAAGATAGTAACGACAACGGGGTTAGATTAGTCACATTTGCCACATCAAAGAATCTCATTGTTAAGAGCACAACATTTCAGCATAAGGATATTCATAAATACACCTGGACGTCCCCAGATGGAGAAACTCGGAACCAGATAGATCATGTATTAGTGGATAAACGCTGGCACAGTAGCATCATTGATGTTAGATCAGTTAGAGGGACAGACTGCAATTCAGATCATCATCTGGTCAGGGTGAAAATCAGACAACGGCTATCGCTTATGAGAGGAACAAACGCTAAAGATGATTCTGTAAAATATGAATTAAAAAACTTGAAAAATGATGAAATGCGGCAAGAATACCAAATCAAAATTGCTAATAGATTTGAAGTACTGGAATCTTCAGATGACAATGTGGCAAACGAAGAAGAAACTGATATAAATAAAGAATGGGAGGCTATAAGAGATACTATTAAATTGTCAGCATCAGAAAGCATTGGTTGTTTAAAAAAGAGGCAAAACAAGAAATGGTTTGATGAGGAATGTGCCGACATTGTAAAGAAAAGAAAGCTAGCAAAAATGAAATGGTTACACGAGCCAAATGAGGTAAATTTAGAGCAATTGGGTAGTGTTAGACGGGAAACCACCAAGTTACTAAAGAGTAAAAAGAGGGAATATTTGAGAGAGAAGATTAATGATCTTGAAATGAATGCAAAAAATAGGAACATTAGAGAATTATATCAGGGAATTAGTATAGAGAAGAAGGGGTTTCAGGCTAGAACAAACATAATTCGGAATGAAAATGGGGATATGATTGCAGATTCCAAGAGTATATTAAATAGATGGAAAAGTTATTTTAATCAGCTATTAAATGTACATACAGAACAGGACATTGAGGAGGATAAGTTACAGACAGCAGAAATGCTAGTCGCAGAGCCAAGTGCATTAGAGGTTGAAATGGCAAATTGAAAAAATGAAGATGTATAAAGCATCAGGTTCAGATGAGATCCCAGCAGAACTGATAAAATCAGGGGGAGAAAAATTGATGGACAAGATACGCTGGATGCTTAGTATGATTTGGGAAAAAGAAGCTCTTCCAGATGAATGGAAGGAATCAATTATCGTACCAATTTATAAGAAAGGAGATAAAACTGATTGCAACAACTACAGGGGCATCTCATTACTTTCAACTTCGTACAAAATTCTAACAAATATATTAGTAAGCAGACTTACTCCCTATATTGATGACATTCTAGGAGATCATCAATGTGCATTTAGAAGAAACAGGTCTACAACAGATCAGATTTTTAGTATAAGACAGATTTTAGAAAAGAAATGGGAATATAATGGTACTGTACATCAACTATATGTAGACTTCAAAAAAGCATATGATTCAATTAAGAGGGAGAAGTTATATATAGTATCCTGCTGGAGTTCGGAATTCCTAAAAAGTTAGTTAGACTTATACGAATGTGTCTAAATGGCACAAAGAGTAGGGTGCGTGTAGGCAAACAGTTTTCAGACACTTTTGAAATCCAGAATGGGTTGAAGCAAGGAGATGCACTATCTCCTCTACTATTTAATTTTGTACTAGAGCATGCCATCAAATCTTTAGAGGATGAGGAAGGCTTACAACTCAATGGTATTAATAAGCTGTTAGTTTATGCTGATGATGTAGTACTATTGGCCGATAGCGAGGAGATACTAAAGGCCAACACGCACACACTATTGAGTAACACTAAGAAATTAGGACTGGAAGTAAATATCAATAAAACTAAATATATGGTCACACGTAGAAATACATTATATAATGGAAATGGACAGCTAATGACAAATGAGGGAAATTTTGAGGAAGTGGCTGAATTCAAATACCTAGGAACAATAATCACAAATAGGAATGAGATGCACAAAGAAATTAAACATAGGCTCAATTCTGGAAATGCGTGCTATTATGCATTGCAGAGACTTTTGATGTCCCAACTCCTTTCAAAAAACGTTAAACTGAAAATATATAAAACTATTATTCTACCAGTTATATTATATGGGTGCGAAACATGGACTCTTACTTTAAGGGAGGAAAGGAGATTACGAGTATTTGAGAATAAAGTTCTTAGGAAAAATTTTGGACCAAAGAGAGATGAACAGACAGGTGAATGGAGAAGACTACATAACAATGAACTACATGGTCTTTATAGGAAGCCAGATATAATAAGAACAGTTAAGTCTCGTAGACTGTGATGGGCAGGACATGTTGCGCGTATGGGGAATGAAAGACGTGCATGGAAGCTTCTTGTAGGAAAGCCAGAGGGAAAACGCCCAGTTGGTAGACCAAGAATGAGGTGGGAGAACAACATTAACTATGATTTGAGGGAAGTAGATTATACAGGGAATGATTGGAAAGCATTAGCTCAGGATAGGGATGCATGGAGAGCTTATGTCCGCGCGGCCATGAACCTACGGGTTCGATAGTGCCAGTGAGTAAGTAAGTATTATGCCATGTGTTTTGTAAACAAAGTAATGAGACGTTACAATCGTTATTCATTCTCTCTTCTCTCTCTCTCTCTCTCTCTCTCTCTCTCTCTCTCTATATATATATATATATATATATATATATATAACATAAACACTACGACCAAACAACAAGCTATAGATGAGCTCCTATCCACACCTACTCCTTCCCGAGAAAAATTCTTCTTTTCCTATATAATGCCAATCGACGTTAAACTATCCCTGGACCGCATTAGAACTAAAACACAAGGTATAGACAATATAAGTATCGACTTTTTAAAGAAAATACTCCATGTCATACTCCCAACTGTAACCCATATATTCAATGCCTCAATTATGACCTCAACTTACCCCGAACTCTGGAAAAAAGCTATAGTCAGACCAATCCCTAAAATTAAATTACCTGTAACACCAAACGACTTTAGACCAATCAGCATCCTCCCAGTCCTACCTAAGGCCTTGGAGCGCATTGTTCATGAACAATTAACTGATTACCTTAACACTCATAACATACTCGACCCATACCAATCAGGTTTTAGGACAGGCCATAGTACGGCAACCGCACTTCTTAAAGTTACCGAAGATACGCGTGAAGCAATGGACAGTGGCCACATGACAATATTTACACTCTTGGACTTCAGCAAAGCTTTCGACACTGTTGACACTGACATATTAATAGCAAAATTACGCGCTCTGAATCTTTCGGACAATGCTGTTAACTGGCTTGGATCCTATCTTCATGGTCGCCAGCAATGTGTATCCAATGCAGAACTTTCCTCATCCTGGCTATCACTGAAGGGTGGCGTCCAACAAGGTTCAGTGTTAGGACCACTTCTGTTCTCTATCTATGTTAACGATATATCCACTAGACTTACCTATTGTCGATATCACCTATACGCTGACGATTTGCAAATTTACATTCACTCCCATCCTGACGATGTACGTGACACACTAGACAAATTAAATAGTGACCTAGACTCAATTTCCCAATGGTCGAAGAAACATGGACTTAATCTAAATACTGACAAGACACAGTGCATAATTATAGGACATCGGCGAATCCAAAGCATTATAAATTACGAAAATATCCCTACCATTCTCCTAAATGACAAAAATATCCCTACAGCTCAGTAGTAAAAAATCTGGGTATCTATATGGACCAACACCTAGACTGGAAAATCCAGGTGAATAATACCTGCAAGAAAGTGTTCTCAATTCTTCACTCCCTAAATAGTTTTAAAAACTTCCTTCCTACAAAATTAAAACAAATACTTGTACAGACTCTTATAATGCCACACTTCGACTACTGCGACATATTACTGACTAATCTTACAACTGATCTATCTGACAGACTACAGCGTGCTCATAATGCGTGCATTCGATTTATATTCAATCTCCGTCGTTATGACCACGTGTCTCCTTCATTTCAGGCCTTATCATGGCTACGCCTAAATGACAGAAGAACTTTACATTCACATACCTTACTATTCCAAATTCTGCACACATATTTACCAACTTATTTAACAACACGTTTTCAACATTTATCGGCTCATCACAATTTAGGAACAAGATCACAAGACTCTTCTTTACTTTTGATACCACAACACAGGACCTGTCTGTACTCTGAATCTTACACAATATCTATGGCTAGAGCATGGAACTCACTTCCCAGTCATGTCAGGGACTGTCAATCGCTATCATTATTTAAATCCAAATTAACTGATATCTTAAGTTCGACACAATGAAAACATTAACTACATAACAACTATATAGAGCATTCTATTAATAATCATGTAGGAAGCTACTTACTTTATTTTATATCATTTTAATTTTATTATACTCTATGTTTTTGTTAGCATTAGCTAGTATTAGATCCATCATCATTGTATTTTGTTTAGTCTGTATTTTAATATCTTAAAATTGTAATATGTACGTAATTTTTGTATAATTTTACTATTCGCTGGTTGAGTGGAAGAGAAGGCCTTATGGCCTTAACTCTGCCAGCTAAAATAAATCATTATTATTATATATATATATATATATATATGAGCTGTTTCCTTTAATTTATTTATTTCCATATATTCCATAGTAATTGTGCCCGAGGTCTTTCATTGCATTTTCATGTTATGCTTTGCAGCGTTACTAGGGAACTGTAGGTGTGGTAGCTTCCCGTGTCTTTCTTTCCACACCGATGAAGAATGATGATAATGATAAGGATGAGAATGATGATGATGGCCGGATGATTTTCGGGGAACATTGGGCCCTAACCTTCCTCACATTTATCTTATAGGTGAGGAAAAAGCCCGAAAAAACTCACCCAGGAGCCTGTCCCGACCGGGAATATTTCCATATATATATATATATATATATAACGAAGCCTGGTAACATGTAGGCATTATGAAAATTATGAAGTTATTAGATTAGATTATTAAATAGTAATAAAAAATCTACCTGGCCGGAACCGTATGTGGGCCCGCGTCTTCGGAAAAAGAGCATCTTACCGACTGCTCCACTTAAGCGAACGATACGAATGCTGCATGAAGAGACTTACGCCGTCCGCTTTATACCCAAAGAGTCAGAACATGTAACAACGTACTGGTGTGAATCGCTCTTCAAAACTCCAACTTTGCATCATCAAGTGTTGCGCCATAATTTTTTTCGAAGGCTGTACATCATCGGGATGGGAGTGAATGCAAATTTGTAAATCGTCAGCGTATAAGTGATGTCGACAATAAGTAAGACTAGTGGATATGTCATTAATATAGACAGAGAACATTAGTGGTCCTAACACTGAACCTTGTTGGACGCTACCCTTCAGAGACAGCCAGGATGAGGAATGCTCTGCATACACATTGCTGGCGATAATGAAGTTAGGATCCAAGCCAGTTAACATCATTGTTCGAAAGATTCAGAGCGCGTAATTTTGCTATTAGAATGTCAGTGTCGAAAGCGTTACTGAAGTCCAGGAGTGTTAATATTGTCATGTGGCCATTGTCCATTGCTTCCCGCGTATCTTCCGTAACTTTAAGAAGAGCGGTTGCTGCACTATGGCCTGTCCTGAAACCCAACTGGTGTGGTCGAGTTTGTCATGTGTGTTAAGGTAATCAGTTAATTATCCATGAACAATGCGCTATAAGGCCTTAGATAGGACTGGGAGAATTCTGATAGGTCTAAAGTCGTTTGGTGTTACAGGCAATTTAATTTTAGATATTGGTCTGACTATAGCTTTTTTTTCCAACGTTCAGGGTAAGTTGAAGTCATGCTTGAGGCATTGAATATATGGGTCACAGTTAGGAGTATGATGTGGAGTATTTTCTTTAAAAAGTTGATACTTATATTGTCTATGCCTTGTGACTTGTTCTAATGCGGTCAAGTGATAGTTCATCGTCGATTGGCATTATATAGGAAAAGAAGATTTTTTCTCGTGAAGGAGTACGTATGGATAGGAGCTCGTCTATAGTTTGTTTGGTCGTTGTGTTTATGTAAAATGAAGCGTACGATGTGAAATGTTGGTTTAGATCGTCCATTGATATGTTAATACACTCCTTTGGTTGTCGGCTGCCGTAGACCCATTGATCTAATACGTTTCCACATATTACTTGCATTTGTGTTTGGATCAATGAGACTATGAGCATACCGCAAGTTAGCGTTCCTAATGATATGATTAGTTTTGTTTCTTAATGTCTTGTATTGTCTTAAATTAGTGTCACTTTTGTGTCGTCTATATTTTCAAAAGGCAGCACTCCTCTCAGCCATCAGTAGTCGAATTTCGTGGGACATCCAGGGATTTGGGGATTTGGTAATTCGTCTATATTTCCCGCGCCGTAGCCGAGCGGTTAAGGTAGGAAGCCTTGGCGCAGAGCTACGGGACTTGCGCTGGTTCGAGTCTCCATGGGGGAAGACATTTTCACATGGTATTTCGGCCAGTATGGGACCGGTGCCCACCCAGCATCGTGAGGCAATTGGGTAGCTACAATAAGTAGCGGCTCCAGGTTGAGGAACCAGCTATAACCGCTGGGGGACTCGACATGTTAACCAAATGTCACCCCTACACTGGCTGTTGATCATCTACCTCTGTGATTGACACATGTGGATGTGAAGGGCCAGCAGCCGGCTGGTAAAAGGGCAACCGCTGAAAAATGGAAAGACCCTCAATCGGAATCGGTCTATATTTTGACTGTGCCAGTTATATTCCAATCTCAGGAAATTAAGCAAGTAGAGAGAAAATGTTTGAACGGTTCTCGAGAAGACCGATAAACTACTAAAATGTTATTCGTTTTATCGGTACTTAATGATGTGCGAGATCAAAAAAGCCTTGCTATTCTAACCTGGAGCTAAATCACCAAATGATAAATGAGAGAAATCCCTTACGTTCGTAAAAGTAATGTTTTATTTGCTAATATGGATGTTCAACGGAAAAAAAATCGCGGCAGATACAATGAAAAGACTTAAGTATTAATAGTTTAGGAAAGGGCAGATTATGTTTAATGACATTTGACAGTTTTTATTCCTTCTTTTTTTTTCGCTTGAAAGCTAGCATTCAGAGAATTTTCATTAATAAAACATTACAATATTCAACGGGAATGGTTTATGTGCTAATGCACTAATGATATAGTTATTTCCACGATATCCAGTTTCTATCTAGTGGCAGTATAAATAATCCTTTGTAATAGTACAGATTTTTTTCAAAGTATAATAAGTTTAAGATTATTTAAAATTCGTTTCTCAGTTAACACTTTGATATAATCGCAAGTGAGGCTGGTTTTAATTTTTTTCGCCCCGTGAAAACTAACTTCAGTATCATTCAATTTTTAAAACAATTATAGTTTCATTTAACTATAGAGTGTACAGTTTAATTCATAAAATGTGGCCATTCCATTGTACACCCTAACTTATAAAAGTCTGCATTCGACTAATATTCATTGGCGCACGGATCTTACGATAGATTATAGACAACTCAGAATTCACAGTTTGCTGTATTTGGTTCGCGCAAGAAGATTGCTTTAATCGAAATTGAGAAATGTAGATAATTTCCTGGGTTGAAGATACCAAGCAGATTTTATACTTGAGCGTACATGTTATAGTTTTAGCACAATTTAAAATATGGTCTAGGTATACTGCAGTAATGGTGATGTATTCGTACTGTACTTGTGCAGAATAAGTGAAGAGGAAGAATAAGTGTTGTAAATATTTTATTATTATTATTATTATTATTATTATTATTATTATTATATTATTATTATTATTATTATTATTATTATTATTATTATTTCCACCGCTGTGATCACAGGGTAGCGTCCCTGCCTCGAAGCACCTGGCCCGGTTTTGATCCCCGGCACTGTTAGACAAATGTCAGGAACCGTTAAGGCCGAAACAGTCATCTGGCCTTCATCATTATCATATTCGCCATGTGTAGTAAGAATATGTGTGAATGGTACGTTTCGTCTTAATACTTTGTTATCTCTGAGGAGGTCCTGACATTGAGCTGATCTCACGTTCAGGGAGGTACTCCATGCCCTTGTGTGGACAAAAATGTATGCATGTGATCCATAGTTTAGTTAAAATCCCTTTCCCGACAAGTCATGTCACTCTTAGGCCCAGACGGCACGTTGCACTTAAAGAATATATAGGTGAGGTTAAACTGGGTTAATGAAATGGAATAATAATAATAATAATATTTTTTTTTCACTCATTTTGAGAATTTTCCCCATCATTGAGGGTTTTCTCCAACCAATCTTAATAATTAACATGAGTTTTAAAACAAATACGGACTTATGGACTATCAGTTTGTAACAAACGTTCACAAATTTCCCTTAATTAAAGTTCTCCACCGATCTCTGTCCTCCGTGTCTTCATCCGTTGCACCAAATTTCCTAATTGAATTCTGAATGTTATTCTTCCAGGTTGTTCTAGGTCTTCCTTTTCTGCTCCTTCTTTTGATTTTCCATGTATAGACAGCCTTTGGTAGTCTTCCATCCTGCATTCTTCTTACGTATCCATACCATTTTAGCCTTCTGTGTTCAATCTGATCCATTATACTTCTTTATCCATTTTCTAATTTCTGTATTTCTAGTTCTTTCCAATCAAGATTTTCTGGCCGTTCTTCTCAAAAAATCCACTTCAACTGCAGTTATTCTGTTGGCATGTTATTATTATTATTGTTATTATTATTATTATTATTATTATTATTATTATTATTATTATTATTATGACACAAATATTATTATTATTATTATTATTATTATTATTATTATTATTATTATTATTATTATTATTATTATTATTATTATTATTATTATTATTATAAAAATAGTAAGTATGACACAAATAGTAGAATGATTTTTCGACAAAAGTTAACAGAATTTTAATTTCACATTTAAAACTTTGAATCAATATTGAGTGTTAATTTAATTCACGGTAAATTGTTTCAATCGACAGTTTTGAGATACTTGGTAAGTAGAATTAGTTACGGTGATGGTACTGATGGCGGTACATACGTATTGTATATTCGATCAGTGCGGAACAATGGGGGTAGCTTAAAATGTATAAGTATCATGTGTCAACATCAATGGGAAGTGGGCGCAAGGATCCTTGATTATTAACGTATTGTGGATAAAAGTTTTTCAAAGAAATTGGATTAAAAAATAATAAACATCCATTTTGAAGATATTTATTTATTTGTAATGTAGTACAAATGATAATAGTTATAATACAATAAGGTACAAAGTATTGTTTTTTTTTTGTTTGTTGAACACAGGACAAACCCTGGGTATTCGCCCATCTCCTGCAGTTGCAACGTCGCCTGGGAAAAGAGAACTTCCCTCTAATAGAGCAGACTTTCTACCCCAACTATCGAGAAATGGTGAGTAAATGTTAAATGTATACTTAATTTACATCTTGTTATACTGTACATGTATTTTTTTACTTTTGTTTTAAACAATGGGTGATGAATAAATAGAAGAACGGGATGAATTTTAAGGTTCAACTTGTCAAAATGTGGCAAACAAAACTATTTTTAATTATTCATGTAAATAGTAACTTTGGTTGATAAATAATATACTGCATTTCTATGCGTTAAAAATAACTCATTCTTAGAAAATCAGTACCGCTAGACTACTTAAGAACACGTCGATATAGAATACTGACTCTAAACATAAGTAAAAATCCGAACGTGTCGATAAACAATTGGTCTGTTTATTTGGAGGTTCTAATAAATTTTGTTTCTAATTACTGAAAACGATTCACTATCGACGTGAAGTTTGATGAATTAGAGGCTTCAAATGATGTTCCATATACATGTCCCAAAAAAAAGTATCTGAACCAAGCAGAGCAGCACGAAAAACTCAACAGAGTAATTTTAATCTATTTACATCCGTATTTTTTATAAATATATCTTGTATACGTAGGAAGATCCAGGAAATTTGATAATATGATATAATTTAACTGAAATTTACTCTAATTTAAATAATTCGAAAAATATAAAGCAAGTGAAATTGTTGACAATTAAAGAATAAATGTTATATTACAGGGCCAAACTTATCAAAAGTAAAAAAAAAAATGTATACTTTTTAAGTATAGTTTAGTGGTGTAGTTATATATTCATCATGAATTTTCATTTAAGTTATTTGAGATTTGATATAACTTTTACAGAAGTAATTAGTTACACATCTCTACATATACTGTAAATGATAATTCCTATATTATAGAGTTTTACATAATATTATTAACGCAGTAATTAGATTTCTCTGTTGAAATTAAAATGCCAGAATTACGCTAAAAAGGAATAAGTACATTGAAGTACGTAAATATATGTTATTAAACCAACATTTGTGAAAAATTTTATTGAGTAAACAAACGTGTTTATATTTCGCGTCGAAATTAAGTTCAACATTTGATTGTTATTATTTATGAATTTATGGCATAACTTTAACATTATTATACTACAATTGTAATATCTACGATACGTTGTGATTAAGCAATATTTTTACTAGCATAAAATAAGTAAAAACGCGCCTGAAAGATCCAGAAAAATAATGAAATTTAAAACAATAAATTTCTTTGAATTAAGGTGTACCGGTATCTTACAAATAATATTCGTAAATTATTTAAAAGTTAGTATATTACATCTGATACTCTGCATTTGACAATAGTAGTCTACCGACTGCTTGATGAATGATTTTGATAAGTTTATGTACATAATAATATAATATATTCTACGATTATTTTAAGCACTTCAAAAATTATCAAGTCCCTGTCCAAGAGAGAATGTTCTTTACATTTTGGTATAAAATAAATTTAAAAAACTTAAGTTTTAATTTTTAATAGGAGTTCTAAAAAATGTATCGATAAATTTATGGTTGATAATTATAAAGTAAATTAAATTTCCCATTCGAAGCGATCGTTGCAATTGTAACTCTAGATTACTTAACTAAAATACTTTAATTAGTAAACAAAGTCATAGTTTTCTTTAAAAAATAAATAATTGTCAGTACAAATGACTCTAAATGCTTAATACTTCTGAACTATATTACAATTTCTACAAACGTAAACATATTTTGGTTTACATCCTTTCTTGCAATTTACCAATAATTTATTTATCTTGCACATTTTCTTCGATTTTTTTCAAATTAGCTGTTATTTAAGAAAATCACATATCAAATCAGATATTACGAATTTTATAAACTGTCCATAAGCTTAACAAGCTCTGTACGTAACACATTCAACATTATGTTAATGATTTAAAAAAAAAAGAAATCGTTGTACGTGTATTTGTAAAGTAAGTTATATAAATAAGGAGCCAGTAGGTCAGTTGTAAAAAGCAGGTACATTTTACTAATATATAAATTTTAAAATGTATTCCTATTCTCTCGTGTTACTTATTACCAATGCCAAATCCAATATTACCTTGTGAAAATTCAGATATTCTTGTATTATTCTGCTATTTAACGAGCTAAAATTAGATGTACTCCAACCCTTTATTCATTTCTAAAACAGTCAAGTGTTAAATTGCAAAGGTCGTAATAAGAGTAGAGGTATTCGCTGTTCATTTAACAGAATTAAATAAATGTTTAACTTTTAATATATTATTAATTATTATCATGGTTACTGGAACATATGCTAACGTAGTGCAAGATATCTGCGGCTCTTACGTTTTGTTGTCATTGCAGAATTTCACATAACAATTATTTCTCGCTACATTAAGTTCTATAACAACAATAAAAGGAGACAAATTGGTATAAACACAGAAATTAAATACAAAAATTGCTTCAAATCAAATGTTGTTACATATATTTATTTTGATTATTTTAGCATGTAAGTGAACAAATAAAAAGATTTGCGATGTTTAATTTACTATATATGCTCGTATAAACTTAAAAAAAACTTTGGAAAATTACCTATATAAAATTTTGAGGAACTTTCATTTTATAAAATTATATATTCCAGTCGTTAAATTGGTACAATACAGAAATAAAATTGGCACGTTAACATTTCGAGACTTTTACTGTTATTACAACCTTTTTAAAAATGCACGCTCAGCACAAATATCGAGTATATTGGTTGGAGTCAGAGTATTGAATTGATTTGTCCATATGAATTTCAGTTTTTCAAGGTTCGTTTCTCAGCTTCTCGTCACGAAGCCTTCGCCTCGTCTTGACACATTCGCGGTAGTTCTTGTCCGTGGACCATTGGCAGCTACCACTGGATGTCTTCATGCAGATTGCATGTTTCTCCTGACAATCCGGCAGGGAACTATCAGATCTGATGCTTGTCTCCCATTGGCAGGTCGAGTTGTCGACGGTGTGTTTGGGACACTGTCTCCACCAAGGACAATCCCTTATCTAAAATTATAATAAAACAAATTGATGACTATGTACACTCAGAGAAATTAAAATATATTGAATCTGACATCGTTGTGGACTTGAATAAATAATGGAATTTATTGAAATTTCAATAGAAAGGAAATACTTTCTCATTTTCATTTACATTGCGCACGGGCATTTTCCCCCATGAATAAAAAAGTGAAATAAACGTAGGAATATATAAACAAATACGTACATGGCTACACCTACACATAAAGGAGGCATAAAAACAATGAATATATGTAGAACATATAGACAAAAATGGAAGCAACACATAGACAGAATTAAGGAAGATAGATATCCAAAACAAATAACAAAATACAAACCTAAAGGCACCCGAGATGTGGGCAGACCTAGAAAGAGATGGGCTGAAGTCGGAACGGGTCAACAGACCTAATCCATGAATGCAGATGATAATGATGATATGTAAGTCTACTTCTACAGTACATACACAATAACCCACACCTACACTTATACATAAAAAATACCATATATAGATATAAAAAAGTCTAATTTTGTACAATAATTGAAACAAAAACGTAATAAATAAATCAGGTGTTTATGGATGTAGGACTGTATGCCTACTTACCCCTTAGTATTTTATTTAATAATTCGGCATGACCTATGAATGAAGTAACACAGAAAGTCTTATTCCAATATGATTGTCGTTGTTATATAGCGAATTGTCAATTTTATTATCCATTAATGTTTGGACGTCTTTACTCAGCACTTGTCTCTTGTTTCCACTAAGAGCTCACTTCAAATAAAAATCAGCAACTATATCAGAGAGTAGAGAGTAGAGTTGCTAGAAAGCACGAATGTTCACATCAATATTACCGATGTAAAATCACTATTTTTTGTTTACATTCTCAAGGTATTGACTGAGTGTACAGTACAATATAAAGATACAGGAACCCGTTAAACAGGCCATGGAAAATTTGGAAGCTATTTTAGAAGATTTAATATTAACCCAGACAGTGATCATAATTGTAAATGTCAAGAATCAATACAATCTGTAAAACATATTTTATTTGATTGTCCTATATTAGAGAGACAACGATTCTGGTTAAACTTACTTTTAAATGATGATGAGGCTTCTGCCTCTATGTGTGAAGTGATTTTTAAGAACCAAAATTATTATAAACATTTTATGAAATTCGTAACAAACATTCATAACAATATGTAGTATTTTCTAAGACAATTTATGTAATTCATACCTCTCATTCCGAACCATAAGATAATATTTCTGTTTTACAATGTATAGTATAATATTGTTATAGTAAGCTACAACCCTAACATGCCTTCGTGGCAAAATAGGGTTTCAAAATATTTGGAGATTCAATAATAATAATAATAATAATAATAATAATAATAAACAGGTCATTAGGACCCAAGGTGGCGTGGAAGCATGATTCTCGTTGTTAGAAAACGTCCAAGGAGTTCTTAGAACCTTATATTCTAGAAGTAAATTAATAAATGCCTTCTGGATTTCTTCGTGTTGAGAGTTGCAAGTAAAGTTGAGGTTCCTTAAGACGGGTTACTGGCCCGACGCTAAGTATTCCAGTGGTAGAGCTGCTAGCTTTTAGTCTCTTGACAAACATTAGGATACCGCATTTACTCAGTAGCCGATGGAACGGTTATACCGTCGTGATCGGTCCTCAGCGCCTCGTTTGTGAAAACTGGTTGTACCACGAAAAGGAGATACTTTCGGAGTACTGCAGGATACACACTAGTAGATCACAAAAAATTAAGACATCTTAGAAGAATTACACATGGAATCTTTAGAAAACAGAATTTCTGATTTTAAGTAAAGATGGGTGCAACATGTTCATCGAATGGAAGATCACAGGATACCAAAAAAAAATGTTAAGATATCAACCTGCAGGAAGAAGAAGACCAGGACGTCCACTCAAAAGACTTTTGGATGGTGTTTCTCTTGAGGCCAAAACAGGTCAACAAATGGCCTAAATTCGTGAATGTACTATGATGATACATTAATAAAGGGCAAGACATAAAAATCACCCATTCCATCTAGTTGACAAAATACATTGACCTTTAACAGGTGATATCATAATGACAGGCCTTATTAAATGGTTCCATCTCTATAACCAAGAATTTATATTTGTAGGAATAACAATCATGTTATTAACAATAATTCAATGATGACGGGATATTGTACTTATAGGAACCTACCAAGGCCTCCATACTAAATTCGTTACAAGTTACTTACCTAAGTGGGTTCAAGGAAGATGTCCTCTTTCCCTATTTCACTTCTAAAAATTTAAAAAAATCGTACTTGAAGGAATTTAATGACAGATCAATCTGTCACTAAACCAATTTCCAATAGACTCGACGATCATACTACAAAAAAATTTGGAACTTAAATGTAGAGAAAAAGGGGGGCGAAGAGACCTGCACCGTTGAAGAACTTTAATGGCTAAACTTGGTAGTGTAATATAAGGTAAATGTTGACAAAAAGGTAATTTCTAGAGCGAAGGGTAGAGTTACCTCGCAGTGGAGACATCCCTGAGTGTAAAGACGTCTTATTCCTTTCTTCTGTCGGACAGATATCTCATTCCATGGTTTGATGTAGTTACATATGCTTATGCGAGCCTTGCCGCCCAACACTTTGCCTGTTATCAGGTACGTCTGCTCGGGCTTAAGGTCTACACCACACATGGATGAATATGAACCCGTTATCAAACGTCCAGACTTGAGAACCACATTCGCCTTCTCTGTCATCTGCAAATACACACAAAAAATCACTATAACAGAAATAATCTTGACATCTCATATCATAGAACCTTCCAATAGTCTAATTACTATTCTGCACCGTACTAGGCACTGAATCGCCTGTTGTCGGACATTAGCTGCTTTTAAAATACACTTAAATATATGTATTTTAATTGCTCAACAAATTAATTAGTGATTCATGTTCTTTTGGTTTTCTCTAATTTTAATGTAATACATTTTAACTGTAGTTTAACTTGTAAAAGTATATTCATATTTATTTATAAAGTTAATACATAGTAAATATTTTGTGATTCTGCATATAGTATTTTTTCACCGGTTGAGAGTAAGAGAAGATTTTATAACCTTAACTCCGCCAGTTTAAATAATAATGATGATGATGATGATGACGACGATTATGACGACGACGATAATGATAACAATACAGTGAGTTTCATTCGAACTGCGGCCGATAGCGGAAAAATTGACTGCAAACATTGAGTCATGAAGTCGTGCTGCGCACGCAGTGGCCACGCTAGTGTCCGAAAGCGACTGAAACTCACTGTATTAATAATAATAGTGATAATATTAATTACAATGATAAAACTGGGTATTTTTAAATAAAACGGTGCAAAGTGCAAAACTCTTAAGGTGATATTATTATATTTAATCTTCAATGTTCCCAGGAGCATGATAATTATATTGATGATAATTGGATAATTTTAAGTAAAACGGTGCAAAGTGGCAAAAATCTTGAAATAAAATTATTACGTAAAATGTTTGATCTTCCTAGGAGAATAATGTACGAAAGAAACTATATTTACTTAAGTTTAATAAGCGAGATATTTGGTGTTACTTTGCCGCACCATACAGTTTCAATATTTTTATAGCAACGTATATCTACCCCCAATACTTAATTTTGAACTTTACACCTTTCTATTTTATGCTCTCCAATTATAATCTAAATGATAATAATAATAATAATAATAATAATAATAATAAAATTAAAATAGTACGTTTTATATATATATATATATATATATATATATATATATATATATATATTATAGTAGTATATACTATATAATAAAAGTAACAATAATAATGGCTGTAACCTGAGAAAGAATATAGGATCATAATCCTTGCTTACGTAGGAAGCGACTACCAGAAGAGCCTCAAGTATCATAGAAAAATTGAAAAAATGGCGTAAAAAATTATCGTTGTCTAGAGAACATGATGGCGTTGGAGACAAATTCGAATTCCATTAGTTCTCGAATGTTTTCAAAATCTGCGGACTGACCACGTGAAACAAGAAAAAGGTATTTAAATTAGATTTCTTGAGCAAATACTTGAGCAAATATATTAAATCGAATCAGTGGTACGACTTGATAATATTTCCTCGAAAATTTAAATTGAAGAAACATAACATAAATGAAATTTAGATTTGAGCCTCGCTCCACAGATTGTTGTGATCATTGGCTAGCAGATGACAGTGTACGCTGTCAGGACATTGGCTCAAAACAATGTTTTAACCTAAATTTCGAAACAGGATTCTCCTGGCTTTCAATATTAAAGTAGTTACTGCATTGTCACGAGGCTCAGTTCCGGAATACATACTCAAAAAGAAGTCTGTGGTATAGCAGGCAATTGAATAATGAAATTCACAATAAATATGTTAGCAACAGGAGACTTGATTAAAATAACATATATTTTTACATATTTGATTAGGGAGAGTAAGAATACAAAATAATACAACCGATATCCTCGGAAAAAGTAAAGATTAATATTTTAAATAAAAATGTGTTTATTTTTTTAGAATAGGCTAGAAAATCGAAACAAGAAGATCGTGATGGCCATGATCCTAATGAAAATAAATATAAACATTGTTTATTGCTTACTTTGAATTCCTTCTTTATTTTAACTTTGAAGACACGTGTCATTTCGTCAGGAAAAGAAACTTTCTTCACTCGAGCAACAATCACTGAAAACAAAAACAAGTTTTATTAATAATAATAATAATAATAATAATAATAATAATAATGAATTAGATCAATCGTCCTTGGATATAGTCGCTTTACAGGAAGTTAGGTGGCCAGGAGAAGGTAGTCAGGAATCAGGAAGCTTTGCATTATACTACAGGGGTGCAGAAAGACCTGCATTTAGAACGGGTTTTTTGGTCAGGAGAAGGATCCTATCCGCTATCCGAGATATTAAGTTTGTTAGTGATAGGTTATCATACTTAATTCTAAAGGGTAAACGACATGATTTTATAATTGTAAATGCACATGCCCCCACAGAAGATAAAGGTGACAAGATCAAGGATGAGTTCTATGAAGAATTAGAATGCTTATTTGATAGCCTTTCACGATATCATATGAAAATTTTCGTAGGAGATTTTAATGCAAAAGTGGGGCGGGAAGATATATTCAAACCAACAATAGGCAAATTCAGTCTTCATGAAGATAGTAACGACAACGGGATTAGATTAGTCACATTTGCCACATCGAAGAATCTCATTGTTAAGAGCACAACATTTCAGCATAAGGATATTCATAAATACTCCTGGACGTCCCCAGATGGAGAAACTCGGAACTAGATAGATCATGTATGTGGATAAACGCTGGCACAGTAGCATCATCGATGTTAGATCAGTTAGAGGGACAGACTGCAATTCGGATCATCATCTGGTCAGAGCGAAAATCAGACAACGGCTATCGCTTATGAGAGGAACAAACACTAAAGACGATTCTGTAAAATATGAATTAAGAAACTTGAAAAATGATGAAATGTGGCAAGAATACCAAATCAAAATTGCTAATAGATTTGAAGTACTGGAATCTTCAGATGACAATGTGGCAAACAAAGAAGAAACTGATATAAATAAAGAATGGGAGGCTATAAGAGATTCTATTAAATTGTCAGCTTCAGAAAGCATTGGTTGTTTTAAAAAGAGGCAAAACAAGAAATGGTTTGATGAGGAATGTGCCGACATTGTAAAGAAAAAAGAAAAAAGGTAGCAAAAATGAAATGATTACATGAGCCAAATGAGGTAAATTTAGAGCAATTGAGTAGTATTAGACGGGATATCATCAAGTTACTAAAGAGTAAAAAGAGGGAATATTTGAGAGAGAAGATTAATGATCTTGAAATGAACGCCAAAAATAGGAACATCAGAGAATTATATCAGGGAATTAGTATAGAGAAAAAAGGGTTTCAGGCTAGAACAAACATAATTCGGAATGAAAATGGGGATATGATTGCAGATTCCAAGAGTATATTAAATAGATGGAAAAGTTACTTTAATCAGCTATTAAATGTACATACAGAACAGGACATTGAGGAGGATAATCTACAGACGGCAGAAATGCTAGTCGCAGAACCAAATGCATTAGAGGTTGAAATGGCGATTGAAAAATTGAAGATATATAAAGCATCAGGTTCAGATGAGATCCCAGCAGAACTGATAAAATCAGAGGGAGAAAAATTGATGGACAAGATACGCTGGTTGCTTAGTATGATTTGGGAAAAAGAAGCTCTTCCAGATGAATGGAAGGAATCAATTATCGTACCAATTTATAAGAAAGGAGATAAAACTGATTGCAACAACTACAGGGGCATCTCATTACTTTCAACTTCGTACAAAATTCTGACAAATATATTATTAAGCAGGCTTACTCCCTATATTGATGACATTCTAGGAGATCATCAATGTGCATTTAGAAGAAAAAGGTCTATAACAGATCAGATTTTTAGTATAAGACAGATTTTAGAAAAGAAATGGTAATATAATGGTACTGTACATCAACTATATGTAGACTTCAAAAAAGCAAATGATTCAATTAAGAGGGAGAAGTTATATAGTATCCTGCTGGAGTTCGGAGTTCCTAAAAAGTTAGTTAGACTTACACGAATGAGTTTAAATGGCACAAAGAGTAGGGTGCGTGTAGGCAAAAAGTTTTCGGACACTTTTGAAATCCAGAATGGGTTGAAGCAAGGAGATGCACTATCTCCTCTACTATTTAATTTTGTACTAGAGCATGCCATTAAATCTTTAGAGAATGAGGAAGGCTTACAACTTAATGATATTAATAAGCTGTTAGTTTATGCTGATGATATAGTACTATGGCTAATAGCGAGGAGATACTAAAGGACAACACGCACACACTATTGAGTAACACTAAGAAACTAGGACTGGAAGTAAATATCAATAAAACTAAATATATGGCCACACGTAGAAATTCATTATATAATGAAAATGGACAGCTAATGACAAATGAGGGAAATTTTGAGGAAGTGGATGAATTCAAATACCTAGGAACAATAATCACAAATAGGAATGAGATGCACAAAGAAATTAAACATAGGCTCAATTCTGGAAATGCCTGCTATTATGCATTGCAGAGACTCTTGATGTCCCAACTCCTTTCAAAAAAGTTAAACTGAAAATATATAAAACTATTATTTTACCAGTGTTATTGTAGGGTGCGAAACTTGAACTCTTATTTTAAGGGAGGAAAGGAGATTACAAGTATTTGAGAATAAAGTACTTAGGAAAATTTTTGGACCAAAGAGAGATGAACAGACAGGTGAATTGATAAGACTACATAACAATGAACTGCATGGTCTTTATAGGAAGCCAGATATAATAAGAACAGTTAAGTCTCGTAGACTGCGATGGGCAGGACATGTTGCACGTATGGGGAATGAAAGACTTGCATGGAAGCTTCTTGTAGGAAAGCCAGAGGGAAATTGTCCAGTTGGTAGACCAAGAATGAGGTGGGAGAATAACATTAACTATGATTTGAAGGAATTGGATTATACAGGGAATGATTGGAAAGCATTAGCTCAAGATAGGGATGTATGGAGAGCTTATGTCCTCGCGGCCATGAACCTACGGGTTCGATAGTGCCAGTGAGTAGGTAATAATAATAATAATAATAATAATAATAATAATAATGAATATAAATATATTAATAATAATAAATATAATAATAATGATGATAGTACAGGCCTAATGATGGCTGGTATATTAATATTCACATTTTGGACTTACAAAGTTATAAATAAATTTAATAATTACTTATATTGTAAGGAAATGTCTAAACATTAGGCTTGCTAAAATAAGGTGGTAGTAATTGACTCAGATATATGACTTGAGAATATACATTTGAACTTGGTGTCATCCAATAGTCTAATATGCCAGATTTAGTTTCCTTAGGAAATCTTAAAACGGTCCAACAGAGTCGGAAATGACATTTTATATCGGCCTAACACAGCTATTCCAAATAAAAAATGTATGAAGGGGTTCGGAAATTATATTACGAACTCCTAGGGCTTGTAGAGGGAACTGTGTACACAATATTTTAAATAACCCATGTCCGGAAACGTACTGTTTCCATGCTACAGCCATTAAAATGTGTCAGATTTGTCGGTTTTGTTTTGCAACCGGATAGACAGTACATGACGTCAGAAGAGCACTATGTCAAATGAGGTTTGACGTATGGTACAGAATTAAATGACGTTTGTCTCCTTTCAGAAGAAAGTCAAATTTATTTGATAACAGTACCAAAGTAACAAACACACTTTCATTGATCACAATAACACTTAGGCCTATGTCAACAGTGGGAAAAAAAAACAAATTTGTTTCTGCCTTCTACACCGGATGTGTCCAATACGAAACTGCTCACCGCAACAGAGGCTCGATGTGACGACCACCAATGTCGCTGCATACATTGTTCCGGTACACTCGTTCATCACACCTGGTATCCCGTTAGTCTCTTGTGCAGCGACTATAACTCGTAACGTCATATACTGCCTATTCGGTTGCAAAACAACACCGTAAAATCCGACACATTGTAATGGCTCTAAGCACGGAAACAGTACTTTTCTTACATGGGTTCATATTCGTAAAATTGTCTACCCAGTCCCCTCTACTAGTCCTAGAAGTTTGTAATATAAATTTCCAAACACCCTGTATAATGTGCTCCGCACATATTCGCTCAAATCAACACAGCTAGATAAGTCTAAATTGAGTATTCGGCTCAGGGAACCATCGCTTGTAAATCCTCACTTAGTAAAGTCTTATATAAAACTGTTTTCTTTTCTTTTCTGGAATCCATTACTAATTTCCAACTCATTGCGTTTGTTGAATATGGTGACCACTAACCTCCATACACGCAATATAAATATTTTTCAAATAACTTTTTTCTAATATCCTTGGTACCTGCAATTAAACAGTCAATAGGATCTTGAGAAATAGTTTAATTTCTGTTTTTCCTTCAGTTAAAAAATCGATAGCAGATGTGATTCCGAAAAAAAAAATAAATAAATGATTAAGACTCCAGAGACGTGAAGTCTTGCGATCGCGAATTCTTAATATTTATGTTGAAGCTCCGAAAATTATTTATAGAACTTAACGTGTTGACTCAGACTGTAGCGTTTAAGGAAGTTGCATATTTAAGCTCAAGTGCCGATCAACTATATTATTATTTCAGGACATTATTAACTCGTATAGGTAATGAGATCCACCTTTGTTTCACCTCTTTCCAGATTATGACTATTGCTCTGTTTTGTGAAGTGTAATTTAATGAACGAGCTGTAACTTAAATGAGACATGTTATCTGTATCTTCTTCATCGAACTCCACAGTACCAGGACTCTCAAACACATTGGAAACACCATATATCTCTAGGGTGGCCATTTAAACTTTCACATAAAACACGCCAATTCAACTCGTAGTCTTTTTTAGAACGATGATTATTTGATTTAAGTGTTGTGAACTGTCGTCTTTGTTATCTTTTACTTGATGTTAATTAATCTTGACACTCGATCCCATCAGCACATTGTCCTTTATATCCCTCCTCATCACACTGTGTATTCTTCATTATCTTTTACAGTCTCACTTGCCAAAACATGGAATTCTCTTCCGGTCTATGTCAGAGACTGTCAAACTATAACATCCTTCAAAAACAAACTAAAGAATTATTTAATAACAAACTAACTTATACACCTCACTGATAGAATTATTTTAACAATTAATAAATTTAATTATTTATGAAAATAATATTAAAATTAACAAACATTTTCATTTGTTTAAACATTGTATAACCGTAAAATTAGTTTTCTATATCTTATTTTTCTTCTTTTTTTTATATAGGCCCCTACATTAGACAGGTACGGTCTATCAACAATTTAATTTATCTTGCTAGAATACATTTTATTATTACTTTTATTCTTAATCTTAACTATCGTTAGCTGGTTGTATTATAGATCATATATAATATAATAGATATTATCTTATTGGTCAAATCTTCATTTAATATTAGAGTTAATTATGATTGTTATATTCTGACGTAATATATGTTTGTCCTGGTGTGTGGAAGAAAAGGCCACATGACCTTAACTCCACCAGGCTAAATTAAATATAAAATTAATGTTAGTGAAGATAATTATGAGGCCGGGATTATAAAATGTCAATTATAAAGTCAATACATAAAATGAGTTTTTTGTCTGAATTTTGTAATTTATCTTATAGCTAAACTTGAGCCCGTGGCGCGAATTATATAACAATATTACTCCTAGTCCACAGTGCTAGTCAAATCACTTATTTTATAAATGCTTTTCTTTTTTCTTCTTCTTCTCCTCCTCCTGATTCTTCTTCTTGGGCATATAGCTCTTGAAGTTTAATTATGCCTCGTTCAAAATGCACTCAATTCACCTGTAAATTCAACTCCCCTCTTTTATCTCCGTATTCTCAAATCCCATAGGTATTTTCCATACACTTCTATCATCACAATCTATGCCGGCCTATACATGAGTGTTTCCTCCCACATATATGAAGATCCTCCTAATATTCTTTGAATTTTCCATTATCATTAAGTAATCTATCCATGAATCCCTCTAAAAGTCACAATGTTGAGTTTATGATACAATTTTTAATTTTGTAAAATTATCCTTATAAAATTAATGTTATAGTGATTTTAGTTTGTATCATTAATCTGTTTCGCAAACCTACAAATTATTCCGTGAAATCTAAATCGATATAATGAGGAATGTGATATATCCTTTAAAATACAAAACTATAATAAAGCTTTAAGAATTATCAACCAAGTTTTTAAACCATCAAAAGTGCAGAGACACACAAGAATGAAAATCTATAAAGTTCTCGCTAGACCCATAATCTGTTATGGCAGTGAAGCTTGGACCATCAGAACTCAGGATGACCGTCATATCACAGCCACGGAGATGAAATTTCTGCGAATCTGTGGGTCGACCTTTTCGGAGATGGCGGGAGACCGTAACGGGCCACTGGGCCTAATACTTGAAAGGCAGATGATGAAATCTAAATCGATATACAGTATATGTAATAGAATTTTTATGTTTTATGAATTAAGGGTTCTACCCCATAAATTGTTTATATTTAAAACCGTATATGTGTACTGTTAATTTCATGCTGATTAGTATATTTAAATTTTATGTAATATTAAAAATAATTACAGTCCGGATTTATGACAAATCTTTTATTGTGATCGTCAGAAAATATTTAAATACACAGACGTGATATTCATGATCCCTCAAACGTTGGATGGTTTCATTTTTGCCTTTTATATTTTACTAATTATTTCGAATAATTGTTTCTTTCTTTCGATACCTCTTTTGTAATTATTTTTTTGTATTTTTATTTTTTCTGATATTGTAATTTAGTATCTGAATTAGACGCACGTTAATTCCAGTGCAGCTCTTGTAAAGAATTTCTTGCGGTGGATTTTATTTTAGAAAGGAAATGCGCTAACAATGCATTCAAAACCTTCGTCATCCTCGAAATTTTTCAATAATTACAGTTCAAAATATGATTGAGAAATATACTTTAACTGACAAACGACAAGCGTGTCAATGTTTTTTTTACGATGCCATAAAGTCATTTAGGACTGGCGTTCTCTCCTGGCATTAGCGTAACTCTAGCACTCTTCTGAGGTAGAGTCTCCTGGAAGGTGAATTACATAACCCTTGTATTATGATGAACCATCAGATGAGACAATTTTTATTGTGATCTAAAGAAGAACTACCTTGAAGTTATGTACAACATAAACAGCAAGAAGAGGGAAAATATTACAGTTTTGTAATTTTTCTATGTAAATGGAGTAACGTTACTCCTAAAAAATACAAACATCTCTTTACTGACATATATTTTTTTTTAATTGGCTATCTGTTTGTTTTTATACTTGTTTTTAATGCCTGATCATCCGTTTTCTGTTGATAATTATATTCTATGTGAATGTACATATGTACCTACCGTATTTTAAACTCCAAAAATTTGCCTAGAGTTATACGGTCAGATAACTTGATATGTATGTGCGAAGAGGAACAGCTGCAGTAGCTAAAGAAACTATTCAATTATGTACTCACGTAGAGCTAGCTGCATAATGTGACCGACGTCGGAGAGCCTACAACATCGATTTACAATAGAGTACAGTAGTTTAGTTAGCACCATTGAAGCCAACGCATGCATTGTACATGGTTAGGCAACTCAGTCGACTCGCATATACGTTTGGCTGCCTAGCAACAAAGGGGATATAGATGAGAATTTCCGTATCGGATCACTAAATAGATTATACTTTAAAGTTCGATTATTGACTTATAATTATAGAATATTGTTAGAAAAAATGTAGATTTTTCTTCACAGATTTGGTCATGATTACGGATCCATTTTATGTAGCATATATGTCATATTCTAACTCCCTCGCAGTATGGAACCTGGAGGTCCAAGGATGCGATGACACACATCTCTTTCCTGAGTTAAGATATTCCAAAAAACCCTGTATAATTCACCACACTTAAATCAAGCTTAATATTACTCTTTCGTCTGTCATTGCCCACTCATTGTGCGAGTTCCCTCTGGTTTTCTTGCAAGAAGTTGTATCAGTCTTTCATTCTCCATTATTGCCACACGTTCTGTCTGCTGCGGTCTATGAGATTAAATTATTGTTTTTAAATCCGTCTCCCATAAAGATCATGCACTTCTGTGTTATTTCATTTAATTTACACGCTATTCTATCTTTTACTTCTGATTATTTTATTATCGGTTTTCTTAAATATATTATCGGTGTCATAATAAAATATCAAGGATAGAGGGGCGAAAACTAGATAAGTTACTTTTTCCTTGAAACCTAGAAAATGTATTTTTAATTGTACAGCACCCATACTTCCTTACCTGTATGCAGAACTTTGGTTGAACTGTATTATTTACTGTTTTAAACTCCTAAATGACAGTGCTTTACATTGAGAATCTAATGACACCTATTAAAACATTTCGACAAAAAAACTGACTTAACTGGTTCTTTCTCTATACCCCTCATATTAAAATGGCTTAGTATTGTTTTCCTTTATGAGTTTTTGTATCAAGACACACTCGAAAAGAAGTAACATTGTTATATTTTAATAATAATAATAATAATAATAATAATTATTATTATTATTATTATTATTATTATTATTATTATTATTATTATTATTATTATTATTAAAAGCCAATGGAAAAAGTGGAAGAGGTAGGCCTAAATAACGATGGATGGATGGAGTGAAGAGAAGTATGGAAGCTAGATATTTGGGGGAAGAAGATGCTTTAGACAGGAACCTCTCGCGACAAATCACTTTAGGTTGAGGGAGAAACACTCTATTGTGGAATATTCCTGTAAATTATATTTATTAATATAATAATAATAATAATAATAATAATAATAATAATAATAATAATAATAATAAAATGTTTAGTGTTGAAAATGGCAACTTCGCTGTTGAAACAGGTTGATTCGTTTCATTTTTAATTGGTGAAATGGGTACATTGATTATATATTTTACGATTTTATCACCAAGAAGATCATAATTTATTAAATTATTATTACTATTATTAATTGCATTATTATTATTATTATTTTATTATTATTATTATTATTATTATTATTATTATTATTATTATTATTATTATTATTATTATTTGCATTATCATCTTTATTTGACCAATAAAAAACATAAAACCTTTATATTGGATATCATGAGCATATTAATAAGTTACTTATTCGACCACCAAACCCAGTACATTGCAAGAAGCTATTAGTAACATACTTATCACCTATGCAATAATAATTATAGTTGAAATATTAGTAGTTTTGATAAATTATATAACTTGATTCCATGCAGATCCCATAAAATAGACTTAATCAAAGACATGTTTGCCACCTGTACTCCCTATTATACGTCTGGCTGGTACTTGCTTTAGTTAGACGCTGAGACAGCCCAGGGCCTTGGTGCCGCCAGAAGGTTTAGGCTAGATTCAAAATTGCGACCCATCGGGAATCAAATCCTCGATCTTATACTTTCTTTTTTTATTAATCAGTTATCGTGGATTTTTAAATAAACCTTTTCAGAATCTATATAGTTAAGACCTTTATTTACATTAAATGTTTAATTTTTTTAATATTTTAGTTATGTAGGCATATTTCTAAAATATGGATGAGGTTATTTATGTCGAATTTGGATGCACCTACCTTATTGTCTAGTAAGTTGAGCTGTTAAATAACTAAGCTTATATCTTCGTCCGACATTATGGTCGAACGCGAATATCATTCCTTAGTGATTCGCAATATCTTTGATCAGAGAGCAACAATAATTCATTTGTACGCAAGGTATGATCCGCTTTACAGATTTACAACATAGGCCTATCAAACACTTGGCGTGAAATAAATTGACAATGCATGCAGATGTGAGAGATAGGTAACGATGAAGTGATCCCACTACAGGCCTCAGGAGGCCCTTGGGGTAGTGGGAGGTTAAGGCTCCCACTACAGGTCTCAGGAGGACCTTAGTGTAGTGGGAGGTTAAGGCTCCCACTTCTTCTGGACAATCGGCACTTGATGTCAGCCGGGTTGTCAGCCCTAGGTGACGGCAGCCTTTACCCCCAGAACAAGTGTCTGGTACTCATTTCCATTAGAGGCTGAGTCGACCCCAGGACCATGGTTCCGCCAGAAGGTTTGGGTCAGTTTAAAAATCCTGACCCCACCGGGACTCGAACCCTCGATCTTCCTGCTTGTAGCGCCGTGCCTTAACCACTAAGCTACGGCGGGCCCCAGATGTGAGAGATAGGGCCTATATATCCATAATACAGGGTGTGTCTAAAGTCACAATCCATTTGAATTAAGGAAGACAATGATTGAAAAATCAATGCTACTGTGAAGTTTTACACATATTCTACTGCCTTTCTACATGGCCGCCATCTAAGGGAAAAAACATACTGCATCTTTCAGCTGTGAAACGAAATGTAGACCTTAACATTTAAACCGTAAAAAAATCCTGCTGCTTATGTGATACGATTCCGTAAATCAAGCAGACTTGTTAACCCTTAACTTGGGAAAACACAAATTTCTACTGTTAGTTATTTGAATGTGGCGGACCGCAGTGAAAACGGAATCGTGTATAATTGTTATTATTAAGTATATTGTATACTTAGACACACATTCAGTGGTTTCTTTTTGTTCGTTTTCTTCTGATTAATTTAAAATATTAAATTAATTGAATCAACTGATGTATCCAAAAGGATACATTACGAATTTAAGGGTTAAGGACGTTTACGTAGAGTGAAACGTAGAATTTGCCACACTGTGTTACGAGGGCATTCAACTTCCTACTGAGGCGTCGAGTTGATGCGTCGGACCATCACTGGCAATTTGAACCTGCTGAACTGTTTCTGCTGATAAGCGTGGTCATCCCTGGCGTGTATCACACACACAAACACACACACACACACTGCCGGTATGCTTGAATTTGTTTACAAGCAGACAGATGTGTGCCTTTGTAAGGGCTGATTTACGGAATTTATGGATAAATTCAGCCCTGGCTTCTTCATGTGACAACCCGTGTACCCGTAGAGAAACAATGGCAATCCTTTCTTCCGTTCTAAACATGTTGCACTAAGCTAACAGTGTATGCTAAGAACATATGGATTATTTTATAAATACAGAGTATTCTAATAACTTTATCATTAGTTCTAATAACTTTATCATTAGTAATGTCACGAGTGATTTCCAAAATATCGATAAATTCACGAGTCACAAAGTGACAAGTGAATTTATCTAGAGGATTTGGTAATCAAGATTGACATTTGTTACGACTATTTAACGAATAAAATTAAGTTGTTTACTCATAAATCATTATTTAAATATAATTATTTGAAAATATTTATATATTTAATGTAAATGGCGATGTTTGAAAACAAATGAGAAAAGTTGGGTTATGTTTCATTTGTACATAACCGCAACTTGATCACATTATTTATTGCCAAATAGGATCGCAATATAGTAAGAATGCACCCCAGTGGAGAAAAAATGAAACACGTCAAACTGCATATTATAACAAGCATTATACGTTATTAATTATATTTTAGTAAACAACTCAGTAAAAGCAGTGTTTAAGAACAGAATTGTTGAAAACTCGATTATCAAATGTGTAGTTCGGAGGAATCTATTCATTATTTGCTGTATTCAATGTATTTGTTGGAGAGTCAGTCACTGCAAAATAATGTTCTGACATGTTCAGAATATTAAAAAAGAGGAGCTTTATTTATTATGATAAAGAGAATTCGATAAAGAATGAGTAAAACACGACTGTCATTGGTTGTAAAACAAAATTCATTGAAACGTGATTGGTTATTGACTCCCAATTGGGTTATGGGTTAAATAGCCAGAAAAAACTTGCTGCTTAAAAACTAACATTATCATAAAGCTATGTTTGTGGTATTACATGATGTTGCTTTCAAGCATTTAATTCTAATTGATTTTATAAATATTTTTTATTTGCTAATGTATGCTTAATTTCTCTAGGAATTAAGTAATACATAGTTTTTTCATTAAGCAAAATATATTTTGAAAGAACTAAAGCTGCATGTTGCGTATAAACGAAGTGACAGAATAATCTTGTAGAAGAGAACCGGTGCCAGTACATCTTCCCCAATTAGCTTCTAGTTTCCATTTCAATGAATCGTATTTCAACAACTCTCTTGCCTTGATTTGTGAAGTAACTTCAACATTCTGAATTAACAACTGGGAGGGGTCTCTTATAATAACAGTATGACACGTTGAATTTAAAGTTATGAGTTTATTATGTAGAATAATAATGAAATATTTATAGACTATATCTTATTCATCATCACCATCATCAACAACAACAAGGATTAAGCCCAATGGCCTGTTCCGATCTCATTATAGGTCGAATTGGTCCTTCCATCTCTTCAATGGTCTTCCCAACAATCTTCTCCCTTCTTCACTTCCTGGTTTAGGCAAGAGTTACCTGTTCCGTCTTCACTAATAGATCTAAGACCACCTCTTCCGAGGACGTCCGACATCTCTTCTTCCTCTTGGAAAATAATGGAAGATTTTATTTGGTAATCTACTTTCTTCCATTCTTTCTACATGTTCTTTCCACTGTATCTTGTTGTTAGATATCTTTTCTTTTATGGAATAGATCTGGAGTTCTTCACGGATATTCTCGTTTCTTATCTGGTCCATTCTAGTGCAGCCTTTTACTCTTCAAAATTTCATCTCGGCTGCTTGAATTTTACTTTCTTGTTTGGTAGTGTTAATCCAATCTTCTCCCTTTTGGTTTATAATTATACATTCTTCTTGGTATGCGCTGTTCATTCAATCGCAATACGTGTTGAAGTTAAGCGTTTTAATAGTATTTTATTCTTTCACGGAGATTAAATATATTAAGTTCCGTTCTTACATCTTCGTTTTTCTTTTTATCGGTCCTTTGGTATCCTGATATTGCTCTCAACATCTTCATTACTGCAGCCTCTATTTGTTTACCATCAGCCATTGTTAATGTCCAGGTTTCACAGCCATAGATAAAAAAATGGAACTACCAATACTTTGTAAAATTTTAAAATAGTTTATTTTCTAGTTTTATTTAATAAAGTAGCTACGTTTAATTGTGCCACATAGATAATTTGAATCGTTGTATTTTAGCTATATCTTATTCGCTAACCAAATAACAGGCGATTTTCACTAAAAGAGGGAGGCCACTTAATAAGAATTATAAATAAATGCAAAGGTCTTTAGTAAGTCTCTGTTGAATAGAGGTTAGCATGCTGGCATTTCAGTTCCGAGGTTTGCTGGTTCAAATCCAACTGAGGTAGTTAGATTTTCAGGTCATAAAAGTCTTGATCAAAGGTTCTTTCCGAAAGGAACTACAGCCGTGGGCTCCATATCATTAAGGAAAAGCTCATAATTCGCGGGGGATATGTTTCGCAAATGTGCCGGAATACAAAAATCGCGAATATGGAATGTCAATTTGTATGACTATAAAGGGGGTACGTTCCAAGATTCCGAAATAAAATAAAAATTATCAAAATAAAATCAATTAATGAGAGATTTTGAACAATTTCTATGAATTATTGCTGTCAGGTTTAGGCAAGGGCTCAAAGAACTTAGCAACTTTTTTCCTGTTTTGCCGCTTTTAAAAGATCTTCCAATTCAGATTGATGTTTAGCTGTGAATTCAGCAATAGAATTCCTTATTTTGTTTTCGGATTTCTTGATGAATCGTACAATTCATTCATTAACATTGAAACAGCGTGATATAGATTCAAACGACTCGAACACACGTAAACGGTGAAACATTTATATTTTTACTTTAAGCGGCAATACTACTTTTTTCTGCTTCGGAACTAATTTTCTCTCATTTTACTCGACATTATAAATGACAACAAAGCAGAAGAGACACGTGTTATTTAATCAAAATTATTGCAACGAATAACAAGTTGAAACAATAAAACATCGATCATGGCGAGGGCGGCATGTATGAACGGACATAGCAGCATGTGAATGACTGCGGCGGTGGCTTTTAACTACGAACTTTAGGCTTAGTGACAATAAGACTTGTTTTACATTGATATTTATTTGTCCATTTGGTTTGAATCGCTCCTTGTAAAAACAGTATTGACACGTGCCTGCAGTAAAAAAAAAGTTGCCAATGCGTTAACAAAGGATACTAATCCTTCTAATATACCGATGGGATCCGCGAATAGAGAACATTTTAGCCGCGAATACAGGAACTGTGTTGCAATATTTTAACCCGCAAATATTTTTTTTTTGCAAATGCCCCAGGTTGTCTTTCGACATTACTGGTGTTCTCTTCTGGCATGGCGTACTTGTAACCCACTTCTGAGGTTGGGGCGCCTGGATGGCGGGGTTACGTTGCCCGATGATATGATGGGTGATGATGATAGTGGTGCGCCAGGTGAGTCCCTAATCTTAAGCTTAATCTAAGATGAATATGAATGATGCGGGGGGATTGCGATGGGCATATGATTTTGTGGACCGTTTGGGCCTTAAAGTTTTCCTGACATTTGTCTTACAGGTGAGGAAAAACCCCGATAAAAACCTCACCCAGAAAAACTGTCCCGACCGGGGATCGAACCCGGGTCCGCTGCGTGACAAGGCAGCACGCTACCTCGAGACCACAGCAGTGGACTAACCCGCAAATAATTAAAACGCGATTAAGGGAACCGCGAATAATGAGCTTTGACTATATATCTAAGGCACATAAAATAATCAAGCCTGAGCAAAATGTTTCTGGCCCTTCAGCACCCAGATTTCAATTGGTACGCTGATGGCCTGAGCTGTAAAAGAGCGTCATTAAATAAAACACACATTCACAAATTTTTTGTTGATTTTACAACTATACAGACTGTTCCTATGATGATGATGATGATGATGATGATGATGATGATGATGATGATGATGATGATTATACATGGCTAAGGACGGAAAATACATAAATTTGAGTTGAGGACACCCCTGTATATATACTACACAATAATAATGAATAAAAATATAAATCCTTTGCTTATGTAGCCTACTGATGTAATACCAGCTGGATCAAAGGAATTACTTATTATAATTATTAAAAATATGTGATATATACAAGGATCCCGGCTAACATCACACCATCAAAAAACATATGAAATTAGAATGAATGAAATGGATGACATGATTATGCAGTGATTGAATGAGGTTTCTGGCAGGGGAAATGGGGGAATCTCCGAGAAAAACCTTCCTTAGCTCCGATTCGTTCGCCACAAATTCCACATGGAGTTGTCAAGACACGAAATTCGGGATCCAGAATTGGAGGCGATTGCCTGATCACTTGCGTCACATTGATGTTGATAGTAATTGTAACTAACATATGACACTATCATGGTCGCGCGGAATAAGCTCTCCGTACATCCCCATATCCTGAGCAAATGTTTTAAAATCATCTCCCATATAATTTATATCTCTCAACTCATGCTTAATGTTATTCTCCCACCCAATTTTTGACCTACCTGGACTCTTTCCCTCTGGTTTTCCTACAAGGAATTTACATGTCCCTCCTTAATTTCTCATTCGTGTCACATGTCCTACCCATCGCAGACTATGAGACTCAACTCTTATTATTACATCTGGTTTCCCATAAAGATCATCTAGCTCACTGATTTACAGTCTTCTTTGATGATGATAAAACTAGTAATTATTATTATTATTATTATTATTATTATTTATTATTGATTTATTATTAGTATTATTATTACTATTATTATTATTATTATTATTATTATTATTATTATTATTATTATTATTATTATTATTATTATTATTATTATTATTATTATTATTATTATTATTATTAGCGGTTAGACGCTTGCCTCTCACCTGGTCCCGAGATCGAGTCTCGGTCACTCTACGTGGGTTTCGTGGTGGACAAAACAGAGCTTGGGTAAGTTTTTCTCGGGATTTTCTTCCGTTTTCCCCTGCCACAATTTCATTCCACCATTCCTCCATATTCATTTAATCCATATCGTTCCATTTCGTTTATCTGCCCCCGTGATGGTGCGACAGGCGTGGTCGGCAGGCACCCATGTCATTCACAGACCTCTACATAGAGGACTTCTACTCCCCTCGACCCGACCCTGTGTTGGATACGAGTTGAGAATATTTATTATTATTATTATTATTATTATTATTATTATTATTATTATTATTATTATTATTATTATTATTATTATTATTATTATTATTGCTGTTGTTGTAGTAATAATGTAACAGGTTGAGAATCGCCGCTCTATATCAAGATTACAAGACACGTTTTTATTTAAAGTTATGCTAACAAGAAGTGTACAAATTTAAGAATAATTTATGAGATTTCTAATGAGGAGAGTCATGATGGATAATAGCATGAATCTGTTATAGTAACAGCTCTTTGCAAATGACGTTAATAATTTACAATGTTGAATTATGGACGTCTCATAGTTTCAGATTCTCACTGGATTCAAACTTGAGGCCATTATTCCAAATAAGAACGCTAATAACTTACTTCCCGGACAGTACAATACATTTACATTGTTTATTCTCTTTTACGTGCAGTGTTAAACAACTTCACCACTATCCCTGGTGTCGCATGTGTTGTAATTCCATAAAAATGGATGCAATAGGGTGAACTTCATTATGCAAACATAATATAATTTATTCCTGAAATTGAATTACGTAAATGTTAAAGGGAACATAGCAAACTATTTCTTATTCAGTTGAGCTTGCAGATATTTATCAAGATTCCTGTTTATTTTTTTTACAAAAACCATTTCCTGCATTTTAACGACAGGAAATTTTAAATATTAATATCATTGTGTTGAAATGCATGCAGGATATTTACTTACCCGGAAGACCCATAATTTAAATTATGGGAAAACACGTTTTTAACCTCAAAACTATTTTAGTTCTGCAATCTATTGGCATAATATCATCACCCATGCAAGTATTAGGCTGTGTGGCCTCTTATGGTCTCAAAGAGGAGTTTTCCATCCAGCGCTTTTTTTGGACGTCCCAGAGATCTATTGCCTTGGGGGCAGTAACGAAGCACAGCTTTTGGAATTCTATGAGACGGCGGCATTAGTTGAAGATGGGCTTTCAGTTGTTCTGGTAGTTTTGTATATGGTGAAGAATGGGTTCTACATCCAACTCTTCCATAATTTCCTGATTTCTTTTATGGTCGCCCTTTGTATAGCCTGCTGTACGGCGCATAAGTCGCATCTCATTTGCTGTTATTCGGTTTTCATTTCTTCTTCGTATTGTCCATGCTTCACTACCGTATCTTAATGCTGGTCTTGCGAGAACCTTATAAAGTCTTAATCTTGTGTTCTTCTGTACTAAAGATGGTTTCATTATACTGTACTGGCATAATATAATTCACTTAATGTGAACGGGAAGCCAAGAAAATTGCTAGTTTTTTACTGATGTTTAAAATATCAATTAACTCACTGATTCTATCAAACCCGGAATTTCATGATCGTGCGGATATATGCTTTCCATATATCCCTATCCTGAGCTAAAGTTTTTCAATAATTAACTGTATAATACACCTCCCTTAAATCTTTGTTAATATAATTACCTCTTTTCATTCTTGTGCCACTTACTGGATGTTTTCATTCTGATTTTATATCTATAAGTTTTCTTGCCCCTCTTTCATTCCCAATTTGTGCCACTTATCCTGACTATCGTAGTCGGCGAGATTTATCTGATCTTATAAAATCTGGTTTCCCATTAAAGAGCATGTAGCTCACTGTTATGTGGTTCTCTCCATTCACCTGTCGGTTTGTCTCTCATTGTTCAAAAATGTTCTAAGAAGTTTATTATCAGATACTCGTGTATGTATTTCTCCTTTCTTAAAGCGAGAGATAATGTTTCGCATTCATATAAAAATCTGGAATAATCGCCATTTTGTGTTAATCGCTTATTTTTTAGACACTTTGGAATGAGAATAATCCTTACAATTCATCTTATTGGTATGTGTTTCCAGAATTGAGCTTATGTTTTTTTCTGTATTTCATTCCTGTTTATAATTTATTATTGTTCTTCTTCTTCTTGTAAGCCCATGTTTCCCTTAAGAGATTTAAGCGCTCTACCCCTACAGGGAAGAATTTGAACCATACTAATTTAGTTACACTTGTTTTCGTATAGATGTCATTTGAGTGGTCCGTGGCCAGCGTTCCGCCTCATACTGACATCTAGGAAATCAAGGTAGTACTAGGACGGGAAAATTCGGTAAATTTTGCTTAGAGGCCTTTTCATTCAGACTTAAGGATCTTTTACGAGCCTGAAAATCTTCAGGCTCGGGACCCACGGCTTAAAGTCCCTCCTGGAAGACTTGGTCCTTGGATTTTTCCGTCCTAAAAAGTCCATCGACCCCGGCCGGGTTTGAACCCGCGACTCTCGGGACCAGAGGCAAGGAGCATAACCATTGTATTTGAATTCCGCAATTTCTTCAAAATTCCCCTTATTTGATGTTAAGTATCCATTCCCATTTAATAATGTATTTTTACATGTGACTATTGTATTTATTTTTATAGATACATACTTATTTCCAGCCCCAATTTCTAAGTGTTATTTGATAGAGTGAATTGTTGGCTTTTAGTATTTCTTCACTCTCTCCTAATAATACATATCTAGCATACACTTGTGTTTTTATGTGTGTATATATAACTCTGGTTAATACCACAGTACAGAATTGAATAGCAGAGAAGATAGTGCATCTTCTTGTTCAACTCATTATGGATTTGTAAAATGCGGGTGTAACTGGATGAGTCTAAATTGCCCTTACAGATTTTGAAGACTTGCAGTAAGGACCAAGACAATTAAGTTTAGCATAGGAACTGGTGTCCGGAAATGTACCGATTTTCCGCTACACGCAAAATCACCTCACACACTTTTTTGGGCGCCACTCACTAGGATAGTCTTGACTAGGGAGTCCATGCGTCATTCCCTGCTCACCTGATTTTCCATGTCCACTGCAAGTTTGTTTACGTGCTATTCAGTAGAGTTTGTGAGACGTCTGTACCTGCACAGTACAATAGAAATCCTTCTGACAGTACAAGGTGTACGTACTTCATTGGTACTGTGTTGCTGTTATCCATGGCATACATACTGGCATGATGTTATTATACAGTGAAGTTCGGTGCAATGGCAGGTCCGATTGCTTGGCCTGCACGTTCTCCTGACTTGACCCCGCTAGATTACTAACTGTGAGGTCACATGAAAACCTTAATTTACGAGACCCCTGTAGAATCCGAGGAAGACCTACTATCACGAGGTATGGCTGCGGCGGATGTTGGAGGACCATGGTTTGGTGATCGTGTGTACGTCAACGTGGTACGGAGTTACTGCATCTGTATTTAAGTCAGTGGTCGTCACATTGAGCCCTTCTTGTAGTTCCAGACCACAGGCAGCAGTACTCAGAGAGAGCAACATGTATTGTAGTGGTATTTTGTGTGTAACGGAAGGTACATTTCCGGACATGGGTTCCTATGTTAAATTTAATTGTGTTGGTCCCTAAACTCTGTAAGGGAAATTTAGACTAAGCCTGTATATAAATGGTTATAACGCTGAGCATGATAGCTCGCTCCTTAAAATACTTGTAAATTAATAATACTAACGGTACATTTCCGGACATGGGTTCCTATGTTAAAATTAATTGTGTTGGTCCCCAAAGTCTGTAAGGGAAATTTTGACTCACCCCGTATATATAAATGGTTATAACGCTGAGCGTGATAGCTCGCTCCTTAAAATACTTGTAAATTAATAATACCAACGGTACATTTCCGGACATGGGTTCCTATGTTAAATTTAATTGTGTTGGTCCCTAAACTCTGTAAGGGAAATTTAGACTAAGCCTGTATATAAATGGTTATAACGCTGAGCATGATAGCTCGCTCCTTAAAATACTTGTAAATTAATAATACTAACGGTACATTTCCGGACATGGGTTCCTATGTTAAATTTAATTGTGTTGGTCCCTAAACTCTGTAAGGGAAATTTAGACTAAGCCTGTATATAAATGGTTATAACGCTGAGCATGATAGCTCGCTCCTTAAAATACTTGTAAATTAATAATACTAACGGTACATTTCCGGACATGGGTTCCTATGTTAAAATTAATTGTGTTGGTCCCCAAAGTCTGTAAGGGAAATTTTGACTCACCCCGTATATATAAATGGTTATAACGCTGAGCGTGATAGCTCGCTCCTTAAAATACTTGTAAATTAATAATACCAACGGTACATTTCCGGACATGGGTTCCTATGTTAAATTTAATTGTGTTGGTCCCCAAAGTCTGTAAGGGAAATTTAGACTCACCCTGTATATAAATGGTTATAACGCTGAGCGTGATAGCTCGCTCCTTAAAATACTTGTAAATTAATAATACTAACGGCACATTTCCGGACATGGGTTCCTATGTTAAATTTAATTGTGTTGGTCCCCAAAGTCTGTAAGGGAAATTTAGACTCACTCTGTATATAAATGGTTTGTAACGCTGAGCATGATAGCTCGCTCCTTAAAATACTTGTAAATTAATAATACTAACGGTACATTAAAGTTTTTATTACAAAATGATTTAGTTGCCTTGAATTGCTTTATTTCTATCTATGAATACAGCAAATCACCTGTACTTTTTGCAACGATATAGAATTCAACTAATAAAAATTAATGAAAAACAAATAGGAAGATACAAAGATTTAAATTTACAATACTACAGAAATAAAAGTAAAGTAGTCCCACTTCAGGCCTCAGAAAGTCCTTGGGGTAGTAGGAGAATAATGCTCCCACTTTTTCTGGACTATCGGCACTTGATGTCAGCCGGGTTGCCAGCCCTACATGACGGCCGGCTTTACCCCCAAGACAAGCTTCTGGAACTCATTTCCATTAGAGGCTGAGTCGACCCCAGGGCCATAGTGCCGAAGTTTGGGTCAGTTTAAAAATCCTGACCCCACCGGGACTTAAACCCTTGACCTTCCGGCTTGTAGCGCAGTGCCTTAACCATTACGCTACGGCGTATACAAAGAGTATTTTATATATTGTTTCTGTTGGACATCAACTTCAATATGTTATTTCGTGTTTTATTGTAATTTTTAATGTCATGACCAATTAGGCATGTTTTTTTGTGTTCCATCCATAGTAATTCTGCCCGAGGGCAGGTATTTCACTGCAATCATAGCATTTTCATGCTATGCTTTGCAGCTTTATTAGGGAATTGTAGGTGTGGTAGTTTCCCGTTGCTTTCCACACCGGTGAAGGATGATGATAATGATAAGGATGATGATGGCCGTATGATTTCGGGGACCGTTTGGGCCTTAAAGTTTTCCTGGCATTTGTCTTACAGGTGAGGAAAAACCCCGATAAAAACCTCACCCAGAAGAACTGCCCTGACCGGAAATCGAACCCGGCCCGCTGCATGACAAGGCAGCACGCTACCTGGGGACTACGGCGGTGGACTTTTTCATGTTAGTGTATTGTAATTAAAAATTAATTAAGCTAAATACACTCTAATGTATGTTCATACGATATAAACTTAATCCCTATTTAATAAACTAACTAAACAGCTCTCCGACAATATCGAACCCCTAGGTTCATGGCAGAACAGGCATGCCTATCCTGTAATTTTTTTAATCATTCCCTGTATGATTTACCTCCCTGAAATAATGGTTAATGTGATTCCCCTTACCTCATTCTTGGCCTACCTACTCGGAATTTTACCTCTCGTTTTCCTAAAAGAAATTTCGAAGACCCTCTTTCATTCCCCATTCGTGCCACATGTCCTAACCATTGCAGTCTACTACCGCTGTGGTCTGCGTTGTCACACAGCGGGCCCAGGTTCGATTTTCGGTCGGGACAAGCTTCCTGGGTGAGGGTTTTTTCGGGGTTTGTCCTCGTCTGTAAAACAAATGTCAGGAAGCTTTGAGGCCCAAAAAGGTCCCGAACATCATTTGACCATCATCTTCATCATCAACAACGGCGTGGAAAGCAACGGAAAACTACCACACCTAAAATTCCCTAGTAAAGCTGTAAAACATATTATGAAAATGCTATGATTGCAGTGAAGGACCTGTCCTAGAGCACAACATAATAGAATAATAGAGAATTCTTAACTGTTCATATTACCTCTGGTTTCGTATGAAAATCATTCTTCATTATTAATAAGTACAAAATAAAAATTAATTATAATTTTGTTTAAAGTTAATAAAAAAATCGTTCTCCCATGATCTATGTAATATTACTTCGTAATTCTGAAATCGATAGTCTTTGCATACACGGTATATAATACGGAAAATACAAAGAGAACAGTAATATATTGTTATGAGACAACCCACAATTGTGCGTAAAATTTGTCGACAATTTGTGACATTTGTTTTGAAAGCGGCTTGCGAGTTTCTATTGTTCTGCGCGCCAGTACTGTGGGATTATGGGTTTGTTATTCTACAAGGAAGAAAAAAATAAAAAGTGGCGGTGATTTTGACGAAAGCTTGCCCACAGATCACGTAATCTCCCTGTCTGCTTCATGACGTATATAAATAACATGTTCAAACGATGCTTTAACGCTCCTAGGCTTTGCATGAACCCACACACCTTCAAGATGTAATGGTGCCATTAAGTAGAAACAATTCTCACAATTTACATAGATTTATATTCTTTGCCCTCCTTTATTACTCTCAGCAAAACAAGCAGCCCAATATGTTCAGTCTGCTCATTATTCAAGTGATTTATAAAATTAGAAACCTCCGGGCTTCAATTGTTACCTTCCGTTCTAAAAAAGGATAATCACTGTGGTCTATGCAGGGGAAAGTAGCGTTAATCGCCCAATCTCTTATGTCGAACTACTTCTGATCAAAACCACAATTCTGATGTTTACAAGACAAAGTCTCATACATTACAACTATCTACTTTCCTTTATATATGAATTAACTTTTGTTATGAAATAATTATCTAACACGTATAAACGTATAATCCGATTTTTTCATTGTTATTTATAGACGTTTTAACATATGTTATATCATGCCCATCTCACCATTTGTCTTAACAATAGAAAACAACATCTCATTCATGATAATCGGAACCAGAGTTTGAACCCAAGAACTCCTGAATACAAGCCTCAAACGCCGATATTGCAGTTACACATTAAGAAATTGTAATACGAACATTGTGTGTTAATATTTTGTGTATTTATGCTGGATGAGTGGAAAATAAGACTTTACGGCCTTATATCTGCTAGAATAAACAAATAAATTATTATTACTATTGCATTATGATTCACTTTCGAATAATTAAAAACGAATAGTTCGTGAATTGTGAGTCTGTTCTTTAAATATTTGTTTATTTATTTAGATGACCCAGTGATAGTTGCATACGGTAACGAAGATGCAGATTAGGCCTATATGTGCAGAAAACTACAAGAAGAGTAGGCCTACAGTAAGTGGGGATTAAAAATACATTTTAATGAAAGATAACAAATGATTGTCGGTAATGATGAAATTGGCATCATAGGACAAAAAATTAAGAAAGTTGCAAACTTCAAATACTTATTTTGACCCAACATACAGGAAGACGAATCATCAAAAGTAGAAACAGACGCATATAGGCCTACCATGGAAGACGAGATATTGGGATGTCAAGTTCGTTACTTTCGAATAGTAATATTTTGGGAAAAACAAATAAAATAATTTACAAAAATAGTGGAGCGTAACGCTTTTTTATGGACCGGAAATTTGGACAACTAGGAAGGAAAACTGAGAGCCACTGAATTGTACTTTTTAGAAGAGCGGCTAAGGAAGTCAAGGAAGGACAGAGTAAAGAATATAGGAAGATATACAGGAAGATGAATCATCAAAACTAGAAACAGATGCATATACCGTGGAAGACGAGATATTGGAATGTTAAATTCATTACTTTCGACTAGTAATATTTTGGGTAAAACAAAGAAAATAATTTACAAAAATAGTGGAGAGTAATTTTTTTTTAGAGCGGAAATTTTGACGAATAGGAAGAAAAACTTAAGAGTCAATGAATTGGACTTATTTACAAGAACGGCTAAGAAAGTCAAGGAAAGACAGAGTAAAGGATATAGAAATAATGTAAATAAATATAGAAGAAGATGTAGTAGAAATGATACATGAGCAAACGATTACAGTGGTTCGAACATGTAATTAGAATGGAAGTGATGCGATGGACACCTGGTTGGAGAAACAGGAAATGAAGACAAAATGGAAATTTGATGGACAGATCAAGAATATTATGGAACCGAAAGGATTACAACATACAGATCATTCGATACGCAACAATGGAAGAAGAATATTAAAGAGTAGATATTTTATACATTTCTTGCCATTGTATGATTGAGGAAAGATGCAGCAGTATAGAAAGCCTTAAATAAATAAATAAATGTATATAGTTACTGGTGAGATGAGGCCTTTTATTCCATTCAGTCAGATCTAATAGAATCTATAACTTGCACAGAAATGTATCTCTATCTGATATATACAAATTATAAAAAAAGTTGCTTTAAAGTATTCAATAATTAAAATGTAGAATAATTATAATCCTGAACTGATTAATATACATATTAGTGAGTAAAATTTAAAAATATAATTAAACACACAGAATAAGAGCACAGTAAAATTAACTATGATATACAAACTTTGTTGAAATATGTAGGTATAATTTGTCACATAGTATCACCGAAAAAAATATGTAAGTAATATAGATATATTTACATGCATTTATTAGCGCGATGTTATATAACTTACTTACTTACTCACTGGCACTATCGAACCCGTAGGTTCATGGCCGCGCGGACATAAGCTCTCCATACATCCCTATCCTGAGCTAATGCTTTCCAATCATTCCCTGTATAATCTACTTCCCTCAAATCATAGTTAATTATATTCTCCCATCTCATTCTTGGTCCACCAACTGGGCGTTTTCCCTCTGGCTTTCCTACAAGAAGCTTCCATGCAAGTCTTTCATTCCCCATACGTGCAACATTTCCTGCCCATCGCAGTCTGCGACGTTATATAATGATTTAATAAATATCGTCAAAATTTATTTTTGAATTCGGATAGCGCCCGGAATCTCTAATGGAACGAGAGAGACAATTCCACGATTTAGCAACTGAAACCGTGACAGATTCAGAATGGAAACAGTGTTGTGTAAAGGAATGAATAAAATGGAGCATTGTTAAGACTCTTGTGTCAAAGTAATGAAAATTATGGAGTCTATTAAAACGATTGGATAAATAGCTATGAGTGATACCTTGATACATTTAGAGGGATGGTGTTATATGTTCACATCGACGGATATTGCGCGACTATTCTTAACAAAAGATCATGAACTGCTAATAAAGAAGACACAAAACATTAAAATTATGTAAAGATCAAATTACGTTACTAGGCCTTTGTAGTCACTTCCAGACCATGTCGATTTGTGTCCCTTGTTTGTGCTACTAGATCGAAATAAAACGGAAAAAATCATTATCTTATAGTAATTAATCCACCGCTGTGATCTCGAGGTATCGTGCTACCTTGTCACGCAGCGGGCCCGGGTTCGATCCCCGGTCGGGACAGTTTTTTTGGGTGAGGTTTTTATCGGGGTTTTTCCTCACCTGTAAGACAAATGACAGGAAAACTTTAAGGCTCAAACGGTCCCCGAAATCATATGACCATCATCATCCTTATCACTATCATCATCATCATCATCTTTCACTGGTGTGGAAAGCAACAGGAAGCTACCACACCTACAATTCCCTAGTAAAGCTGCAAAGCATATCATGGAAATGCTATGATTGCAGTGAAAGACCCTCGGGCAGAATTACTATGGATGGATGGATGGTGATTAAAATATATATTATCTCTATTTAGTAAATCCTAAAATAAATTGAAATTATTTCTGAATGTACTGTTACATTCTTATGTATTACTCCGTTATGTAAGTGGTGTGGTAGACTTACCAAAATCAGCTTTGCAATAATGAGTCTGTACATGTGATGGAAAACAGGAACAAGCAGATGCTGTGTTTATGCTAATCGCCACCAGGAGGATCATGGGGAGAATTATTTTTGTTAAAAGCTGCTTCGCCATTTTGTATTCTGAAAATGAAATTTAAAACACATTATTAGTATTTAATAACTCTTGCTCCGTCAACTTTCTTGTTGATATCAAGTTTTAATTATGCAAAAAATGTAATACAATTTATGTAACGTTATTTTGAAAATCATGTCAATAATTAATATGCAAATTAAAATGTAAATTACTGGGTGGATCAGAATTCTACCGACAAACATTCACAACTTGTTTAGGGATGACGACTGAGTGTTTTGTTATAAAGAACCCATAGTTCCCAATAACTTTCGTTCTTGTGTTCACATCTAGCATATGTTTTGGACTATGAAAATATGGTCACTGATATGTTGAAAATAGGTAAAATGCATTAAATGCCTTGGATACTAGAGTGTATGCGTCAGGCCATGATGCATTGTTATATAGTTCATCGTGACTATTTAACTCATGCCCCAAATGGGATCGAATGACCAATCACATTTCAATGATTTTTAATTACAACCAATTACAGTCATGTTTCACCTCGAATTTATCAAATACGTTTATCATATTAAAGAAATCTCCTCCTTTTTAACATTCTGAATAGGTCATAGCATTATTTTGAAGTGACTGACTCTCTACGAAATCCGGCTACCAGATTGTATATATAGTGGACGAAAAGAAACCACTGTTTGTACTTTCTTAAACGAATTATTTCCCAGGAAATAACGTTACAGAAAAATATGATTAACATATTTACATCATAGGACATCAGAAATTAATTAATACCTATAATGTTGGTTATAAATTTCTCCACTAGGGTGCATTCTTACAATATTGCGATCCTTTGGCAATAAATAATATCTGATTGCAGTGATAAACAAATGAACCGTAACAAACGTAATAATCGTTTCTCATTTGTTTTCAAACATCGCCGTTTACATTAAATAATATAAATATTTTAAAATAACTATAGTTAAATATGGTTTGTGAGTGAACAGCTTAATTGTATTGGTTAAATAGTCCTAACAAATGTCACTCTTGATTTTCATTGGAAATCACTCGTGGCATTACCTATGATAATAACAGTCAACATTTTAAATATCTGCTTTAAACAAAGAAGCAGTATTTACACAATAGAAGAATGCACAGTACATTTTACAGTGTATTGTTTAAAAACAAGTATGAATTTTATCCTTCGTGTTTTTAATTACCCGTGAACTTTTTTTTATTGCAGTTCACGATATTTACAGTACCTACTTTAGGTAATGATTAACTTTTATGTTTTATGTTCTTTTCTGATCTATTGGAACGTACAGTATTACTGTCCAAACGACATGCTACATGTCTTACACATCAACAACATATACTCTATAACAAAGTCACTGGAGACCACGGGTTCCTTATATCACAACAGTCAGGAAACCTTTCTATACAACTTGTTGAAGTTTGTTGACAAAGTTCTGTTCCATCCTGTATATTGACATTCTAGGACGCTGTATTTGATGCTAGGAAGGTAATAAACGAATGAGTATGTGAGAATTAAAACAGTATAAAATATAAACTAGTTTCCTTTGCCTAGTTATTCAGTATGAAAATTGTCTGTATTTCCATAATAAACTGCCATAATAAAATCACAGTTTAAAAGCAGTTGTCAAAAATACAGTATTATAAAACACATTAGTGATATATAGAAAATTGTCGGATTACAGTAATTTAATTAGTAATTAAGATGAAGTAAAAAGTAGAACGCAAATACAGTTTTAAAATTATTTTATAAAAATTGCGCATGATCTTCGGCTTACTTCTAAGCAGCGCTGTAACCAGTTATGAAACGAGGTGCATGAAGTTTAATGGTCCTCGACATTAAATACATAAATTGTTACCGTATATAGGCTACAGCCGCCAAAATGTTCCACAACACCGCTCATTTGCACTACTTTTCTTTCAACATACAGTGAGTTTGAGTGGTATTAAATTCTAAAAATTGAAAATTAATTTTATCAAAAAAAATATAGCCTATTCATGTGAAGTTTCTGAAATATCTTATTCCTCCTACATTTTATACTACTTAGAAACAATTGAAAATGTCAGATGTCTACAAAGGGCAGTTTTTAACGGATTAAAATCATGTAAATGAAGAAATCAAACCAATATTCATCCATCCATAGTAATTCTGCCCGAGGGCAGGTCTTTAACTGTAATCGTAGCATTTTCATGTTATGCTTTGTAGCTTTACTAGAGAATTATAGGTGTGGTAGCTTCCCGTTGCTTTCCACACCGGTGAGGGATGGTAATAATAATGATAAGGATGATGATGATGGCCGAATTATTTTCGGGTACCGTTGGGCCCTAGGCTTCCTGACATTTGTCTTACAGGTGACGGAAAAACCCAAAAAAACCTCACCCAGGAAGCTTGTTCCAACCGAGGATCGAACTCGGGCCCGCTTGACAAGGCAGCACGCTACCTCGAGACCGTAGCGGTCGATAAAACCAATATAGGCCTATAGCAGAAAATTTGTGTTAGTATCAATTTGAATGTAATACTGAAATTAATACAGCTACTCTGGCTTGCCATCCACATTAGTTGTTTTATTATCAACTCAATGTTCGTTCTTTTCTGCTTTTGTCTAGTAATAATCGAAATATTAAAATCTCTCTCTTCCTCTTTCTCCATTATAGTTTAACCTCTCACCTTACCCTATAGACTCTTTTATATAATCAATCCACCTGGACCTTACAGTGGCTCGACAGAGAAGGGTTTTATACTTTGGATTACACACATACATTTTTGACCACATAACAACATGGATGAGTGATCATCTCAATCCAGGACCTCCTCTGAGAAAACAACATTAAGACGAAACGCATCATGCACTCACGCGTTCTTAATAAACATGGTGAAATGATAATTATGATTATGATGTCCAGATGATGATCGGGGACCGTTTGAGCCTTTAAGTTTCCAGAACGAGAATGGAGGAAGTTTCAAAATGAAATCCATAATTTATATAATTCTAATAGTGTTCGGATTAAAAGTTTATAAGATTAAATCATGTAGGACGAATGGGTGAAGTAGAATTTTTTAAAAATTTTTATTGGGAAAGTCTTGGGGGGAAAATACCATAAAAAGATTAGGCATATGTAAAAGGATAATGACCGGATTGATCATAAGGAACTGAATATAGGAAGTATGAACTGGACCCAGTTGACTGACGATAGGGACTACTAGAAGGGCTTAATGAATGCGCCATCGAACCTCCGGTTTCATAAGCCACAGACTGAACGAATTAGTTGTACTGTATTTTTATCGCTTGTAATAACAGCAATGTGAACGATGTGTCTATGATTATCGTTATTCACATGGATATAAATCCTCAGGTCTATTCGTGCATTTATATTTGCTGTTTAAACGCACAAACATATTCAATGAATTGAGAGATACTAAAAAAGAACTCGCCCAGAATAAAGCGACACAAACCAGATAATTTATTTTTTATTTTATTGACTGACCTTAACGATAGACGCAGAACATAAACTGCATATATAATAATAATAATAATAATAATAATAATAATAATAATAATAATAATAATAACAATGATGATGATGATGTCGTGGTGGAGGGGTTCACTACATAATTACCCAGACAACTAGATAGGGAAGTCTGGTATTCAACCAGCTTGCTATCTAGTAAGAGGAGAAGGGAAACGAACTAGCTCCAACGCGGGATACTTCAACGGCTTCAGAAGCGGATGAAGAAATTTGTTTTCAACGGTAAAGAAGGCGGAAGAAAAAACCTGCAAGCCAAGGGGTAGATGGGACTCCAAAGCTTTGGTTAGCAACCCGTCTAGGAGAAGGAAACTCCGAAATAAATCCCCGATCCACTAGGGAATGTGGTTGTGCATCTGGGCTGGTAACCCGACCACGTAAAAATATCCAAACTCTCCTCTCTCGCAGTGTTAGGCGGAACAGACAATTTTGAATAATAATAATAATAATAATAATAATAATAATAATAATAATAATAATAATAATAATGATAATAATGATAATAATGATAATAATGATAATCATGATAATGATAATAATGATAATCATGATAATAATGATAATCATGATAATAATGATAACGATGATAACAATAATGATAATAATAATAATAATAATAATAATCGAAGGAGGAAGGTTTTTTGATAAAATTGAGGCTTTGACTATTACAATCATAGATACAATTATAATAGTGTTATAATCATTATTATGAAAATTATTTATAATAATAATTATTATCATCATCATCTTCCTTCCATGTGTTAGGCCTCGTGGCCCGTTAGGTCTCTTACCATCTTTTGAGTGGTCTTCCCAAAGACTCCTTCCTCGGGGATGATAATTCAAAACCTGACGAGGGATGCGAGATCGATCCATACGCTGAATGTGTTGTAGCCAATTATTTCTATATGTAGTTATATGGTCCGTAACCGAAGTGATTTGAAGTTCTTGAAGAATATCTACGTTTTTCTCGTTATCCAACTTTGTGTACCCAGCTGTTCTTCTCATGAACTTTATTTCGCCAGCTGTTATTCTGCTTATATCTCTTTGCATATAGTCCCAACTTCGCTTCCGTATGTAAGCATTGGTCTCGCTAAGGTTATATATATATATATATATATATATATATACATCATCATCATCATCATCATAACAAAGGCCCAAGTTGGGCCTCACCTTTTCGAAGGAAAGATCTCCGTCTCTTTCTTATCATGGGCGACCTTCCACCAGTTGAAAATTCCAAGCTTCCTCTCTTCCTTTACAACTTCATCCAACCATCTAAGTGTTGGTTTTCCAGCTGACCCCTTGACATCTAGCTTTGGTTGCATCATTCTCTTAGGGTCTTGTTTGTATCCATTATTTATACGTGTCCGGTTCATCTCAATCTACTTGTTTTATTGAGGTTACAATATCTGGTGATTTATAAAACTGGTACAGTTACGAGTTATATCTAATTGTCCAATCATTTGCGTCCTGAATTGGGTCATGTATTTTACGTAATATATTTATTTAAAATTGCAAGTTTCATTAAATCAAATTGTGACTATGTTCATGATCCACAACCAAACAATACAAGTCTAATTAGTTTTTAATAATATGCATATCTGATATGTATTCACCAGTCTAATTAGTTTTTAATAATATGCATATCTGATATGTATTCACCAGTCTAATTAGTTTTTAATAATATGCATATCTGATATGTATTCACCAGTCTAATTTGTTTTTAATAATATGCATATCTGATATGTATTCACCAGTCTAATTTGTTTTTAATAATATGCATATCTGATATGTATTCACCAGTCTAATTAGTTTTTAATAATATGCATATCTGATATGTATTCACCAGTCTAATTAGTTTTTAATAATATGCATATCTGATATGTATTCACCAGTCTAATTTGTTTTTAATAATATGCATATCTGATATGTATTCACCAGTCTAATTTGTTTTTAATAATATGCATATCTGATATGTATTCAGTATTCATAAATATGATCATATTTCATCAACTTTCTGCGAACTTTGCAGTCTCCATCCCAATGTTCGTAGATGAATGCATATCCTTACACTGATTTTCAAAGTGATACATACCTCTTCACCAAGCTACTTACTTTCTTCATTTCATCTTTCATCATTCAATCACAAATTGATCAGATCAAAATCGGCTACTTGATATCCCATATAACGTACATCCCATGATCTAATTTCTATCCTATATTCACTTCTAGACTCTACAACTCCCTACGACAAGAGATTTGGAGCTTCAGAACACCAGCTTATTTTAAAATAAATTTAAATATATTTCTTTGTATTTGTCTCTCAGAAGAGAGGTCTGTAGTTACTTTCGTTTCTCTGATATATATTTCATTAAATTCAACTTTAGTTTAATATGTATAGATCTATTTATATTGCATTTTATTAGGTTTATTTTTATGCCATATAATATTTCTATATATATAATTTATTCACTGGTTGGCTGGAAGAGAGAGCCTTTTCTCTGCCAATTTAAATGTATATAGACACTAATAATAATAAATAATAATAATAATAATAATAATAATATTAATAATAATAATACAACAATAATAATAATAATACAATAATAATAATAATACTTGTTAGTATTATTGTTATTGTTATCATTATTGTTATTGTTATTGTTATTATTATTGTTATTGTTATTATTATTATTATTATTATTATTATTATTATTATTATTATTATTATTATTATTATTATTATTTTGCTGACATTACAATTTGCTGATGATCAACTACTTTTTAGCGCAAGAAAATTTTGATATGGAATTCATGACAAAATGGTTGAAAATACATATGAATCATGGAATTTCACAGTAAATTTACAAACAAATAATATTTGGCAATAAATAGCAATGAAAGAGAAACTTTAATGTTGGAAGAAGAAATTCAAATAAAGCAATTGAAACAAACTAAATATTTGGGAATAATTATAGATAACATTGAATGTATAGGCAAAGAGAACATAAAGCATAGAATTGAATTGAGTAGCAAAATAATATCATCCTTAAATTCTTTATGGTGGGATGAGCATAATTGGAAAGACACCAAAAAATATATTGGTAAAACATTGGTGAAATCTGTTGCAATGTATAGAAGTGAGGCATAGACAATCAATAAGTACTATAAGAATAAACTAGTAGCTCTAGAAATGGATTATTTACACAGAATTGCCAGAAAGTCAAAATTAGAACATGCCACAAATAAGGAAATTATAAACATAATGGAAGCAGAAGTAGGCTTAATTAAAAGAATTAAGCAGAAGGAATTGAAATGGTTATGACATATTGTAAGAATGGAAGATGAGCGATGGCCGAAACAGCTATATCAATGCCAACCGACCAGAAAGAAGAAAAAAGGGAGACTAAGGTTAACGTGGAAGGAAAAGAGGAGGATATTAATGCAAGCAACAGGATTAAGCATTGAAGATGCCCAAGATCGTAGGATTTCGAAGATTGGCACGAGAAGACAGCAACAACTGTAAAAACCCGAAGATAATTATGATAATTATGATGATTATTATTATTATTATTATTATTATTATTATTATTATTATTATTACTATTAATATTATTACTATTACTCTTACTCACTGGAACTATCGAACCCGTAGGTTCATGGCCGCACGGACTTACTATTATTACTACTATTAATATTATTACCATTATTATTATTATTATTATTATTATTATTATTATTATTATTATTATTATTATTATTATTACTATTATTATTATTACTATTATTGTTATTATTATTATTATTACTATTATTATTATTATTACTATTATTATTAAAATATATATGTAGTCAATATGCCCATTTCACCAATTAATGTTTTAAAATGGTCAACAAGTTTCTACAGCCAAGCTGTCATTCTCAAGACCAGATATCTGGTCTTGAGAATGACAGCTTGGCTGTAGAAACTTGTTGACCATTTTAAAACATTAATTGGTGAAATGGGCATATTGACTACATATATATTTTAATATTATATCACCAAGAAGATCACTTGTGTATTAAATACTATTATTATTATTATTATTATTATTACTATTACTCTTATTCACTGGAACTATCGAACCTGTAGGTTCATGGCCGCACGGACTTACTATTATTACTATTATTATTACTATTAATATTATTACCATTATTATTATTATTACTATTATTATTACTATTATTGTTATTATTATTATTACTATTATTATTATTATTATTATTATTATTATTATTATTATTATTATTATTATTATTATTATTATTATTATTATTATTATTATTATTATTATTATTATTATTATTATTATTATTGTGTTTGTGTTCAAAAGAAAGTGTGAGATCGACGGATGATAATCTCACGTTACTGAATGTGGAGTAGACTATGCGAATTGAAGTTAAGAAGTTTAGATGGATGAAGACGGATGAAAACCTTTACGAAGATTGGAATCAAATGATGCAGGCGTAGAACAATAGACTGGAGTGATATGTAGAAGTTTTTTTTTTTTTCGCAGCGACCAGAAACGAAACAGGACAGATAAATGTTCAAGTAAAGAAAGATAAGGAATTACTGAGAGCGATTTCGAAACTAAGGACAGAAGTTGGATAATGGTTAGAAAAAATGTATACATCTCTAATTAATTTTGTCCAACAAGTATACTGGTTATAATTATAGAGAATGGTCATTGTGAAGAAAAGAGAATATTGTAAGCAGACATCCGGGATTTTAATGTTATGATTAATTAGTAATTGCGTATTGAGATACTAATTGAGCCCTTAATCTGTTTTTGTTGGCGCCATAGGTTGATGTAAACACAAGACGCAATTAAAAATTAATTATGAAAGTTGCTATATTATATTGCCAGCAGATACGTGTGTACTTGAATTGTCCAACTATCAAACAAATTACACCCGATTAACGAGATAGATAGTCTACTATCAATCATTTCATATTTTCCATGTTTCGTTCTGTAGATCACAGTTTTATAGATACATCCTTCCACTTCCCTGTTCTTAAGAAATTTGTGGTAAGAGTGTGCCTTCATGTGATTATTAAGCTGACGTTTCTAAGACATATCGCTGATTTGCTGCAACAACGTCATAACTCAAAAATCACGATATTTTAGTTAATATCACAGGGGACTTGAAATGACAGTATTTAAATCTTCAAATGCTTCACCTGAAAAATCGTGATTTTCGAGTTTTGACGTTGTTGCAGCAAATGAGCGATACCATAAACACATATCCATAATATAAACTTCTATACAGTGAAACCTCAATTATGATCAATCATCTATATTTAATAGTAATAATAATATCCTCAACTCGTGTCTAACTCAGGGTCGAGTCGAGGATGAGATAAGATGAATGATTGAGATCTCTGTACAGGTGGACATCCAACCACTTCTGACGCACCGTAACACGGACGAAGGAACGAAATGGATGAGATGAGTATGGAGAAATGGTGGAATGACATTTATGGTAGGAGAAAATAGGAGAAATCGATAATAATAATAACAATAATAATATTCTCAACTCGTGTCCAACTCAGGATCAAGTCGAGGGATGAGATGAGATGAAGATCCTACATTTATTGAGATCTGTGTACAGGTGGACGAAGGAATGCAATGGATGAGATAAGTATGGTGGAATGAGATTTATGGTAGGAGAAAATAGGAGAAACCAATAATAATAATAATAATAATAATAATAATAAAATAATAACAATAATATTATTATTATTATTATTATTATTATTATTATTATTATTATTATTATTATTATTATATATATGAAAATTCGATCAAGGGTTACGCCTTCTGCACTCTTCCGCCTCAAGTACGCTGGTCTCTTTATCGCTTCCTCGGCCTTCCAAGATCTCTTTTCCCGTCAGATCTGTAAGAAACAAGTTTTCGAAATAACTTGTCACTAGACAATCTAGATACGTGTCCACACAAGTTATCATAAGTAATGCCACGAGTGATTTCCAAATTATCGATAAATTCACGACTCACGAAGTGAGGAGTGAATTTATCTAGAGAATTTGGAAATCAAGAGTGACATTTGTTAGGACTATTTAACGAATAAAATTAAGCTCTTTACTCACAAATCGTCATTTAACTATAGTTATTTTAAAATATTTATATATTTAATGTAAACGACTATTTAACGAATAAAATTAAGCTCTTTACTAACAAATCATTATTTAACTATAGTTATTTTAAAATATTTATATATTTAATGTAAACGGCAATGTTTGAAAACAAATGAGAAGCGATCTGCTTCTTTTGTTTATCACTGCAAGCAGATCATACTATTTATTGCCAAAGGAACGCAATATTGTAAGAATGCTCTCTAGTGGAGAAAAAATGAAACACATCAAACTGTATATTAATTCATTTCTGATGTCGTATGATGTAAATATGACAATTATATTTTTCTGGATTGTTACCTGGGAAAAAATACATTTAAGAAAGTGCAAACAGTGGTTTCCTTTTTTGGTGGTATAATCAATTGCTACAAATGTTTTTATATTAACTCCCGCATGCGGCATGTGTTCACAGTCATGCACTATATATACAATCTGGTAGCCGTATTTCTCCTAGGCTCAGTCACTGCAAAATAATGGTCAGACCTGTTCAGAATATTAAAAAGGAGGAGCCTTCTTTAATATGGTAATTATAACACTGATAAATATTTCGTGAAACACGTCTCTGATTGGTTGTAAAACAGAAATCATTGAAACGTGATTGGCCATTGAGTCCCATTTGGGGCATGAGTTAAATAGCCTCTGCAAACTTTACGGTTTCGGTGACAGCTGTGATGTTTAATTCTTCACAATAATAATAGTAATGATACTATTAAAGATAATAACGGTAATTTTATTTTATCTTTCTTCTACTTGACCAGGAACAAATTTCATCTAGATGTTTAAGAATAATGTACGAGCTCAAACTAAATTATAATTGACACTTAATATTCATTATAGATGTAATAATAAAATATTAATGATAAAATATGGGAAAAAAAATTAACTACTAAGCGTATACTTTTATTATATATAATATTGATTAGAAACCGTTATTTTTTAACTGTTTGTGAGTTAGGCAGTCCTTGATATGATGACAGGAAATTACAAAGACAGGTGGCCGAAATAAGTAGGGAAGAGAGTAGTCCATAGACATAGGTACAAATAACCCTAAAATTCGAGAAATATTAATTTATCGTCGCAGTATTTAAGTGTATCGTACCGCAGTGAAAATAAAAGCATGTGAAACTTAAAGTCAAGAAAGTATATTTGTAATTCGACACAAATTTAAGTAATTCAATCTCATTTTTTTTTTCATTTTATTTAATCGCAGTTCAAGGGAATCTGCCCTCGTAATCTGAATGTATAAATAAAAATTACAATTTACTAGTTACATCGTCCAAAAAATAAATTAAACTTATCGGATAGGTTGCATTGCCAAGGGTTAAAGTTGCGATATTTCTCTATCGTGTGTTTGGTCTCCTCTGCCATTTATATTGATTTGTTACCAGAGATATGGAAAATCATATATGCCATGATATTTATATTGTTATTTTACGTAACTCGATGTGAAACATTGGCTTTTTTGTCACATAGAGGATGGAACTAATACTAATTGCGGTAAATGTGGTAATGTAATAAAAATTATAAGTAGAAAGAGACAGGAATAAAATAAACGTATTTATTAATATCAGGTAAAGAGAATTGTAAACACTGCAAAGGATTATTATGCATTTTATTGAAAAATATTAAAGGCTAGAGTTGTAACATTTCACGTCTTCTATGTTTTTTTTTTTCTGTAAGCCCATGTTTTCCCTTTACAGAGATTTAGGCGCTCTCCCCCTAAAGGGAAGAATTTGAACCATACTAATTTTAGTTACACTTGTTTTCTTATAGATGTCATTTTTTTAGTGGTCCGTGGTCAGCGTTCCGCCTCATACTGACATCTAGGAAACCAAGGTAGTAGGCCTACTAGGACGGGAAAATTCGGTAAATTTTGCTTAGAGGCCTTTTCATTCAGGCTTAAGGATTTTTTACGAGCCTGAAAATCTTCAGACTCGTGACCCACGGCTTAAAGTCCCTCCGAGGACTTGCTCCTTCGATTTTTCCGTCCTAAAAAATCCATCGACCCCGGCCGGGTTTGAACCCGCAACCCTCGGGACCAGAGGCAAGGAGCATAATCACCAGTCCACCGCGGCCGATCCGTCTTCTGCGTACTGTGCATAAATTAGACCAGTACTAGTCATCATTTCAAAGTAATACTTTTAATACATTTCCGCACAAAACATTGTAAAAAAAGTACATTAAAACTACCCAAAGACCAACATAGAGTGTAAAAAAGTGATTGTACAGTGAGTAAGGTAATTTGATAGTTTATATATATATAACTGACAAAGTACTTCTTTCGGGTCACTCTTCCATGCTAGCCATTTTCTTTAAGGGAATTACGAACTGTGGAATCACTTTCGATATTTATAATGCTGGTTCGCATTTATTATGTAAGTTAACTGTAACTTCAGGTACTTCTTTTCTTTTTTTTTTTCGGAGCCATTTAACTGTTTTGTGTATCCTGCACAAGTGCGCTAACTATTATATTTTGTTTTCCGAGCCATTTAAATATTTTTGTGTACTCTACACAACCTACTGTTGGACTGCTGTGGATGGTACTTCACGTTGTGAATTCTTTATAAGGGAAGAGTGAGGGCGTTATAAACTCAATTCTTACTCGTAGAATAATGGCTAGAATTTTATATCTGTGTGTTTTCATGACTCGTATAGCGCAGTATGCTACTGTTTTTCTTCATATTAATGTTAAATGTGCCATAAGACATATGAAAAATATAATTTATATTAATTGTATTTATTAATTCGCTATATTCTGGAATTTCAGTAAAAAAACTTTTAAATGTGCAATCACTTTTTACACTTACTGTATACTTTTTATAATCTTGCCACAAGAAATTCATAATCTAAAACTGTACACTACCATCCTCTACAACAAACGTATACAATTTTAAGTTATAAAAATACTTTGACCTTTCTTAATATCATATAGACTCTATCTATGTTAATTAAATATACCTATATGTGATGATATACAATTTATTGCATCCAATTAACATCTCGCCTTATAGGTCATTTTTTTACATGCCACACCCCACCCGGGCCTTAGAGTGGCACGACCTGTCGGGAGAGGGAATTTAATCTATGGATCACATACATACTTTTTTGACCACACAACAACATGGAGGGCTTTCCCGATGAGTTATCAGCTCAATGTCAGGGCCTCCTCCGAGACAACACAACATGTAGATGAAACACACCATTTGTACTAAAAATGGCGAATATGATAATGATGGTTAGACAATATTCGAGGACAGTTTGGGCCTTAAAATTTCCTGATATTTGTCTTACAGGTAAGGAAAAACTCCCAAAAATGTCACCACTCAGGAAACCTGTCCCGACACTACCCGGAGATTCCAACGGTGTCTAATATGAACGTTTTAGGAAATATTATAATTTATGTATTAGGTTTGGTTAAATTTCCGTTATTTAAAAAAGTGTAAATTAAAGATGTTTCTTTCTAGACATATTTACAGATAAAGAAATTAATTCCAAGTAGAACGAAAGATGGTACTTGTGAAAAGAAAATTGCTTTGTTCAGACAAAGAAATGAGTGTTTATACCGGATGATGATAGGGTTGAAAAAAGCGTGAAGAGATACTTGACTTCTTGACTCGTCATTTGTCTTAATCACTCACTTCACTTTGACGTTACCAATTGTAATAATTAGGCATTACCTTTCATCTACTTTCCACAGTTAACAAGAAATTAAGTTTTGCTCTTACCAGCAATATATTATTCTTTTGTATGTACTGTACTTCTTATTAAATAAACACATTTTAGTCTCAATATTAATGTATTTGAAATCTCGTTTCTAATATTTAACAATAAGTCCACCGCTGTGGTCTCGAGGTAGCGTGCTGCCTTGTCACGCAGCGGGCCCGGGATCGATCCCCGGTCGGGACAGTTTTTCTGGGTGAGGTTTTTATGGGGGTTTTTCCTCACCTGTAAGACAAATGTCAGGAAAACTTTAAGGTCCAAACGGTCCCCGAAATCATATGGCCATCGCAATCATCATTCACATTCATCTTAGATTAAGCTTAGGATTAGGGACTCTCCTGGCACACAACTATTATCATCAACACCCATCATATTCATCGGGGAAACGTAACCCCGCCTTCCAGGCGTCCCAAGCTCAGAAGTGGGTTACAAGTACGCCAATGCCAGGAGAGAATACCAGGAATGTCGAAAAACAACCTGGGGCATTTGAAAAAAAATATTAACAATAACCATAAAACGTAAATATATTATTTATTATATACTAGTATATTGAATCTCCAATAATATGAACCATATTTCACCATCCGGTATGTTAGGGTTTTGTTACAATACAATTAATTATTTACAATAATTTAGAGTATTGTTAATTTCTAGCGTTACATAATAACATAATATGAACAAATAAATAAATAAATGAATTAACAAACCCAAGAAAAAAATAACTCAAAATCACTTTAAAATATGATGGATAAAGTCACACAGCTTTCTATAGCAACAGTTCTTACATAAAATATTTGACAAAGGCAGTTGAAATTTATTATGGCAATAACCTATTTTTTTCATAAATTCATGTGTTTTGGAGTCAAATGCAGGACACTCAAATAACAAATATGCTATAGTCTGGCTGGAGTTTTTGCAAATACAGGTATCTGTACCTATTTTAAATCGTTCCAAATAATGTCGAAATTTACCGTGTCATATTTATTATATAGAAAACACCATTGTGCAAAAAAATAACGTACAACGCATGTTTGTGAAGTGTTTTACATAATCTCGGAAATTAAATACCTCGCTATCGCTCGGCGTTTAAACATTTCCTCGCTTCTATGAAAACCACTTCCCAATCTCGCATCGTAATATACTATATGCTAAGAAATATCAGCCTTATTTTGTAAGAAATATTCACTTACTGGCACTATCAAACCCGTAGGTTCATGGCCGCGCGTACATAAGCTCTCCATACATCCCTATCCTGAGCTAATGTTTTCCAATCATTCCCTGTATAATCTACTTCTCTCAAATCATAGTTAATGTTATTCTCCCACCTCATTCTTGGTCTACCAACTGGGCGCTTTCCCTTTGGTTTTCCTACAAGAAGCTTCCACGCACCTCTTTCATTCCCCATACGTGCCACATGTCCCGCCCATCGCAGTTTACCATACTTTACTGTTCTTATTATATGTGGCTTCCTATAAAGACTATGTAGTTCATTGTTATGGAGTCTTCTCCATTCACCTGTCTGTTCATCTGTTTGGTCCAAAAATTTTCCTAAGTACTTTATTCTCAAATACTCGTAATCTCCTTTCCTCCCTTAAAGTAAGAGTCCATGTTTCGCACCCATATAATATAACTGGTAGAATAATAGTTTTATACATTTTCAGTTTTACGTTTTTTGAAAGGAATTGGGACTTCAAAAGTTTCTGTATTGAATAATAAGCACGCATTTCCAGAATTAAGCCTATGTTTAATTTCTTTGTGCATGACATTCCTATTTGTGATTATTGTTCCTAGGTATTTGAATTCAGCCACTTCCTCAAAATTTCCCTCATGTGTCATTAGCTTTCCATCTCCATTATGTAATGTATTTCTACGTGTGACCATATATTTAGTTTTATTGATATTTACTTCCAGTCAATAAAAGCATTATTTTGAATAATAAACAATAGTCATAAAACATAAATACATTATTCAAAATTCTTAAAATATAGTAATAATACTTTGTTCTTCCTCAGCCACATATCAAGGTCGAAAGATGAGATGAAGCTTTACTATTGAAGGTCTGTGATGCCAATTAACCAGCTTTTCACGTCGTCACAGGGGCAGATTAAATTAATTTTAACTAAATGAAAGAAATGGGTATGGAGAAGTGCTGGAATGAATTTTTGTCAGGGAAAACAAGATAAACCCCGAGAAAAATCGGTCCTTGTTACAATTCGTCCACCACAAACCCAACAAGGAGCGAATTCTACGTGAACTCGGGGCGCAGAGATGGAGGACAAGAGTCTTAACTACTTGCACGGCGGTGTCGCTTTAAAATTCGTGCAAAGGCAACATGGATCAAAGTTATTCTATTTTTTGTTATCCTTATTAAAATATATTAAGTAGAAACTGAAAAGTTCAAATCAATTTAATTTAATTTTTAAATATAAATTAAATTCACAAAGAATGACAAATGATAGTCACTCAAAGATTTTCAAAGGAATTTTATTGGTAAATAGATAATTGTAAGAATATTTCTCTTAAGATTTATAAATCGGTATTTGCTTAAACGTATTATCTAATATATACAAATGAATGAATGTTCGTTTGTTCGTACTTTATGCGCGGCCATACCGTTGATCCGATTGTGTTGGGGCTTTTTGAAGAATGTTCAGGACATTCCCGGGATGAACATAGGCTATAAGAGAGATGTCATACTCAAATCCTTCTTCTTCTTCTTCTTCGGCTTTCCCCCATTTATAGGGTTTGCCGTCTTCAGTTTCCATTTATCTCTATCATTCCAATCTCCCTCTTCCAAATTCCTATCATCCATTATAGTTCTGACGTAGGTTTTCCATTTCCATCTTGGTCTGCCACGTTTATTTCTTCCAGGGGGTGACCATTGGTATATTTTTTTGGCCATCTTTCATTTTCCATTCTTTGTACATAGCCATGCTATTTAAGTGTTTGATTTTCAATCCTCTTAACAACCGATGTGGTGACATTTATTTCTCTCCAAAGGAATTCATTTCTTATTTTATCCTGTCTTGTTTTTTGGAGGCTTCTTCTAAAATAATCAATTTCAACTGTTCTAATTTTATTTTTTTGTGCTTCCGTCAAAGACCAAGTTTCACTTCCATATCACAAAATACTCTGTATTATGCTCTTATAAATTTTCATTTAGTTTCCTTTGTGATATTTTTGTTCCAAATTATTCCATGTAATGTTTTAGTTGCATTTTTTGCCATTGCAATTTTAGTCTGTACATCTCTCTCACAGGTACCTAAACTTGTAATTATTGACACAAGATATTTAAAAAATTCACATTTTTTTATTTTCACTGTTTCGAGTATGAGGTCATCCACATCCTTTCCCAAACACATATATTCTGTTTTCTGTAAATTTATATTCAGTCCCCATTTTATATTCTTCCATTAGTTTATTTATCATATATTTCATACTCAAATCTTACACCCTTAAAAATTGCCCATTGTAGTGGAAAACGTGAAAAAAGTAGCTCCTTGGACGCTTAAATGGCTTACGCTGCCTAAACCATAACAAGTACACAAAATTAATGTACACGGAATTGAATATCTCAAAACGTTCTACAAAAAAGTCCGCGACAGCATATGTCTATCACTTATGGATAACTCACAATAACCATTTTTGTCTTTCATTGATGCCAAGATGATCGAGACAAGTACGTAGATGTAAGCATAGCAGCACATGACAGGTATTCTTTTACGGATAACTCACAATATCGGATTTTGTCTTTTAGCTCATTTATGCCAAGAAGATCGAGATAAGTAGATTCCCGGGCAACACCGGGTAATCAGCTTGGGGAATCTTAAAATCATTATGATGTACATTTATAATTATTTTTGATTTTCACTTAATCAACTAATCATAAGAAGTACATTAATTTTTGTCTTTTAGCCCATTTATGCCAAGAATATCGGGATGGGTTGATTCCCGGAAAACGCCGGGTAAACATCAAGGGGTATCTAAAAATAATTACCATATAAATGTTTTCTTTCACTTATTTAACTAATACATTATATAAAACACATGAATTATCTATTTCAGCTCATTCATGTCAAGAAGATCGGAGAACGCTGGGTAATCAGCACGGGGTATCCAAAAATATACAGTTATAATTATTTTTCCTTTTCCTTATTCAACTAAACATAAAAGCACATTAATTTTCATTTATTTAGGCGTAGCAGAGCATGCCGGGTATTCGCAAGTGAATATAAAATTTTAACTAGGCTTAAACATTTATGTTCTTATTTATTAGGCTTAATGTCTTCATACTGCATTGAACTGTTTAATGAGCCACCATGTGGATCAGATCATATCTAACCTGTCCCTTTAGTGCAGAGAAATTGGCTGGAAATGAATTAATCGATATTTCAATTTAGTCTTGTAAGGTTAATGTATTTCGCTTCTGAAACCAATATCATATTCGCTATTTTATTTATACGGAATCAAAAAACAAAAACTCCATGGCGCGATAGACTAGAGGATCCATGGTCTACTGTTCATTATTTACTATATTCAACATATTTATTGGAGATTCAGTCACTGTAAAGTAATGCTCTGACCCGTTTAGAATATTAAAAAGGAGGAACTTTCTTTATTTTGGTAAATAGAATTCGATAAAATTCGATGTGAAACACACCTGTCATCTTTTATTTTTATTTATTTATTTATTTATTTATTTATTTTACCTGATGGAGTTAAGACCGTGAGGTCTTCTCTTCCACTTTACCAGGTCATTAAGATTTAAGATTTATTTATTTAGCCTGGTGGAGTTAAGGCCATGTGGCCTTCTCTTCCACTCACCAGGACAAACATATATTACATAAGAATATAACAATCTTAATTAACTCTAATATTAAACACTAAGTAAAAATTTCATGAAAAGATATCTAACATACATATTACGATCAATAATACAACCAGTTAATATTAGTTAAAATTAAGACTAAAACTAATAATAAAATGTATACAAGCAAGACATATTAAATTGTCCCTGTCTAGTGTATATAAAAAACAGGAAAATAATGAGATATAGAAAACTAATTTTACGATTATACAATATTTAAAACAAAACAAATAAAATATTTGTTATTCTTAATATTATTTACATAAATAATTAAATATATTAATATTGCTAAAAGAATACTATCAGTGAGGTGTATAAGTTAGTTTGTTATTAAATAATTCTTTAGTTTGTTTTTGAAGGATGTTATAGTTTGACAGTCTCTGACATAGGGTGGAAGGGAATTCCATGTTTTGGTAAGTGACACCGTAAAAGATAATGAATAATATACAGTGTGATGAGGCGGGATATAAAGGACAATGTGCTGATGGGATCGAGTGTCAAGATTATGTGTGTCGGATAGTCTGATGAAGCGGCGTGATAAATAATTAGGCGATGATGTGTGAAGTATTTTATAGAGAAGGGATAGGGAATGGACAGTTCTACGATCTCTTAGACGAAACCACGATAATTGTTCCAGGGACGGTGTAACATGGTCAAATTTGCGAATACCACAAATAAAACGTGCGCAAGAATTATGAACACGTTGAAGTCTTTGAGTGGAAATAATATTTAAGTCTGTAAAAAGAGTGTCACAATAATCAAAATGGGGCATTGCAAGTGTTTCTACTAACATTTTCCTAAGGGCGAATGGCAAACAATTTCGTACACGATTTAATGAATGTATTATTGAGAAGACTGTTTTGCATGTATGGTTTATTTGTGTATTCCAATTTAAGTTTTTGTCAATAAATACTCCTAGAATTTTTACTGTCTCACTATAAGGGATTTGAACTCCGTTTAGTGACACATGCGAAACTGTGTTTAGGTTAATTGTAGATAATAGTCTCTGATGACCCATAATGATTGATTGTGACTTTTTAGGATTTAATTGCAGTCCATATTTAACTGTCCAAGTCATTAGTGAGTCAAGATCCTCGTTAATTTTGGCAACAGCGTCATTTAGTGAATATTTGTCTGTGTGGATGTAGATTTGCATGTCGTCTGCAAATAAATTATGTTTGCAATGCTTTAGGGAGTTAGATATGTCATTTATGTAGATTGAAAAAAGCAAAGGTCCAAGTACCGAACCCTGTGGAACCCCAGCTTTACGGAAGGACCAAGAAGAACATAATGTATGATTTCCTATAACAGATTGCTGGCGCTCATGAAGGTAGGAATTGAACCATTTCGTGGCACTATCAGAGAGTAAGAGGTTTTTAAGTTTATGCAACAATAAGTCCAAGTCTACCGTGTCGAATGCTTTACTAAAGTCCAGTAATGTAAGAATGGTAAGTTTTCGATTATCAGCAGCTTCGCGTATGTCTTCGCAAATATTTAGTAGAGCAGTATTTGTATTGTGTCCTGTCCTGAAGCCTGACTGAAATTGATCTAGAAGGTTGTATTCATTTAGGTATTCAGTCAGTTGTTTATGGACTAATCGTTCCAGAGCTTTTGAAAGAGTAGGTAAAATGCTAATGGGTCGAAAGTCGTTCGGGGTTGAGGGCGTTTTAACTTTAGGCAGTGGACGTACGAGGGCTTGTTTCCACAATGAGGGATATGTAGAAGTTTGTAGTGAGGAGTTAAAAATATGAGTTATAGTAGGTAGTATAGCTTCGATTATTTTATTCAGTAAAGTAATATTTATACGGTCAGTTCCTTCTGCTTTGGTTTTTATTCGCATTATGGCTTTCTTTACGTCGTAGTCTGTAACATATGAGAAGTGGAAATGTTCTCTGTCGGGTTGATTTGTCAGTGATAATTCATTTATTGTTTGTTCTTTATCCTTTGGAGTAGTAGTTATACCTGTGAAGTGATTATTGAGTGTGTCCAGGGAAACAGGTAATTTGTCTACCTGTGTGTCTTTTCTCCCAATTCCCATTCTATTCAAGTTTTTCCAGATTTCTGAAGTATTGGTATTTGTTAGGTTGTATAAATGTCTAAGTTTGGCGTTTCTTATAGCTTGATTTGTCTTGTTACGTAACTGTTTATATTGAGTGAGACTTGTGTCTGTTTTGTTGAGTCTATATTTCTTATGTGCTGCGTCTCTATCAGTCATCAAGTTACGAATTGAAAGAGTCATCCAGGGTGCAGGGCGTCGTTTCACGAGTTTAGTTTTTAGTGGGGCATGTCTGTTGTATAATTGTAGTATAAAGTCATTTAGTGTCTCAACTTTTTCATCTACAGAATGCAGCGTCCATATTGAATGCCACGGCATCTGCATAGCTTCTTCAATTAGGGTTGCATTGTCTATATGTTTTAAGTCTCTATACGTAATAGTCTTTCGAGTCGGTTTAGGGCACTGTAGTGAATATGCTAAGAATATAATATCATGTGCTGAAATTCCCGGGGCTGGCAGTTGCCCGTGAGTAAGTACTCTGTCTGGATTATTAGTTGCAATTAAGTCAAGTAACGTCTCAGAGTGATGAGTGTGATGTGTAGGTCGTAGGGGTAGGAGTGTCATATCACAAGCCTGGAACGTAGCCATCAGTTGTTGTGTATGTCTGTTATCAGTGTCTAGTATATTTATATTAAAGTCGCCCATAACGATAACGTGTTCATATTGTATTCGCGCGTTTTGTAAAGTGGACTCAATTTCAGCGATGGCTTTTATTTTAGGAGGTTGGTATACTACACAGAGAAGACATTTTTTGAAACTGACAAATATTTCTATGAACATAATTTCGGCAGATGGTTCGTTATTAGATAGATACACAATTTTAGGAGTAAGGTCTGTTCTAACGAAGGCTCCAATACCGCCCCCGCGACTGTAAACACGATCGTGTCTAAGAAAAGTATAACCATCCATGTCAATTAAAGAAGAGGTAATGGTGGGATTTAGCCACGTTTCGGATATGAGAAGAGCATGAATATTTAAAGAGAAGAAAATAGTTCTGATCTCATCTATATGTGCAGTAATACTTTGAGCATTGAAATGGGCTACCTGCAAGGAAGTAGGGTATGTGGACAAAGCTATTTCTAAAGCATTCCTTGAAGTAGTAGGGTCGAGAAGGGGAGTGGGAAGGTTATTGTCCTGTAGCCTGTCAAAGACTGTCAAAGGAAAATCATCATTTAAACGAAAAATGGTCGTAAAATATTTCAACAAACTTACAAACTAAACTTGGTATCACGTCACTAAGAATATCTTAATTTTATGTACTATTAATAAAATGTTTAAAGTGATAACTGTCGGTTATTCACTGGCCGTGTTTGCACTAATTATATTTCTGAGGCCCGGAGAATGATGCGTTTGTTATCTCCTTCTTTAACATGGATTGCTCCGTCAATTGTCCACACATTTGTTACACCATATTTGGTGATGCATTCTTTTAATAGCTTATACCTCATTTGAGTTAAGTCTTCCCTAATTGTAACACCACTCCCTTTCAGCTGTTTTTTGTTCTGGAAAACCTCTCTCCTTTTCCGATAGCTTACGAATTTGACGATAACCGGCCGTGGCCGGTCCGCCTTTCTCCCCACACGATGACTCCTATCTATATCGCATGTTTCCAATTTAATACCTATTTTAGACGCCACATCGATAGCTATTTTGTCTGTATCCTCAGCGTCCATCTCCGGGATGCCAAAGATACGTAAGCATTGGCGGCGTTGGTACTGTTCAAGGGAATCAGTTTTTTCGCACAACAGTTGTTCTAGTTTCATTATTTTAGTATCCCTTTCCTGTAACGACAGCTCCAACTGTCTAATGACCTCGGTGTTCCGATCTATGGTTGTTTTCAACTCACTTACTATAGCCTCACGCACCGAGTCCTTTACGAGCTGCAACATGGCAGGGTCCCTCAAACATTCCTGCATCACACGCTTTGTCATTTCTTCTTTATTCTCGTCGGAATTCTTTGTTTTGCGTGGCGCCATTATTACAGAATAAATGTACACACAAATAAATTCAAAATATCCGATACTACCTGTAAAACACAAACAATCACCTGCTGAAAACTGTGCAAAAACACGAGCGACCAGTATATTCACTACTCACTGTCCGCCATGACACTTCATGTTGGTTGTAAAACAAAATTCATTGAAACGTGATTGGTCATTGACTCACATTTGGGGCATTAGTTAAATAGTCACGAAAATTATCGGTGTTAAGAGGAGAAATATCGGTAGTCTTTTATGTCCAGTATTGCATACTGTGATTTCTGTACATTTAGTTTTAAAAGTATGTTGAGAAATGTTTTATTTTCATCGGAATAAAATCTTCGGTATTGAGACCTATCATGTTGCCTGCTGTTTCAATTGCATAAATCCGGCCGCGATCAACGAATTTTATAATGGCGTAAAATTATTCAGTAAGGCTTCATTCGGAAGGGAAATAAAGCCATGTGTCCCCTGTCATAGATTTATAGAACGTAAAATAACATGATGTCCTCGGTAGGGACAAGCATCCTGAGTAGCTTTTTTTTTTTTCGTGGTTTTCCTCACTCGTAAAACAAATGTCAGGAAACGTAAGGCCCAAACGCCCCCCGAACACCATATGATCATCATAATCATCACTCATACTCGCTTTAGATTAAGTTTAGGATTAAGGACTCTATCCTTCTGTTTTTTCATTGGTGCCCAAGTTTCACATCCATACAATATTGTGGGAACCGCCATAACATTATACATTTTTATCTTTGTTTATTTGTATGAGTAAGGAGAGATATCCATTGTTAGCAAGAAATTATCAAGCAAGAGGAAGACGTGATGTTGGAAGACCTAGAAGACGTTGGGCTGATGCATTATGAAGTCTGAACGGGCAATTGCCTAATCCCTGGAGTGATGATGATGATGATGATTAAGGACTCTCCTGGCACACCACTACCGTCATCATTACCCATCATACCATCGGGGCAGCTGCAACGACGCCTTCCAGGCGCCCCAACGTCAGAAATGGGTTACAGTTACGCGAATGCCAAAAGAGAGCGCCAGAATTGTCGAAATGACAACCTGAGACATTGAATAAAAATAATATCGTATCTATAAGTAAAATGTTTAGTCTTTTTTTCGCCCACCTTTGATCGTTAGGTCAATGATCGAATTTTAAAGAACATCGTTTAATAATTCTAATTCATCAGTTGATTGTAAGCGCTGAATAGTAATTGCATGGCCTCCATATAACACTGAACTAAATATGTATACAAGATTTTGATGCGTGATTGGAGCATTTAATTAATATATCCTGTTCTAGATAGAGATTCTTTTGTCCATGTTTTGGAAGCTGCGAGATGATACTGAAATTCTCCAGAGATAAATCAGTGTAGCCATCCAGCAGATCACATCAATATAGCATAATTTCATCACACTTATAACCAGGGAGCGGGGTTTGAGTAAGTAAACAGACGATTCATATTACCTGCACACGGAGTATGTACTAGGCAGGACACTTCCTCTACAACAGTGTGTTTCGTAGCGGCTGTTTCACTTATTCGCTGCATACAGAGTAGTAAAGAACTCTGGCAATATGCCTAAATTAAAATGGAGTAATGCCTCAAAAGCATCATCATCATCACAATTAGCATCGTTTATACAGGAATTTGGCACTAATGGTGAAACCATCAAATGTAACGTTTGTCACATAGAGCTCAAAGGAAGATGCAAACATCATGTTAAACTACACTGTAATTCAAGAAAACGCAAGGAAAACGTTGTATTATTAAAAAAAAGAGTGTAGCTTCAACCTCCGCAGACCCAAACTACAGATCAGAATTTTTCGAGGTATTGTGTCATGCATTAATAAGAGCCGATATTCCTTTAAAATAAGTACATCATCCTAGCTTTCGTAAACAAATATACTAACAGAACAAATGCCTTCTGAAACACATTGCAATAACTGTAATCATGATGTATAAGAAAATGTCTCTGTACTTTAAAGCCTTATTCAAAACGAAGTAGTTTTATTGCACACTACAAATAACTAAACAAACGATTGTTTACTTCCTCCTATAATTCCTTATCATGGTATAACTGTTTTTGAAATAGGGTATAATGCCTTCCACCGAAAATCATTTTGTTTATACTGAACACTGCACAGTCACAGGTACGTCATCCCTCCTTATATTCCGTGCATTCTTAACTTCATTGAATACTTACTAGAGCCCCGCTCCCTGCTTGTAATACATAAACAAGATCAGCCTCACGGGCTGAGGTTCTGGGTTCAATTCCCGATCAGATTATAAGAAATTTTCCTTAAAAGGAATTATTTCTATGGTTGCTCATAGTCTGGAATTTAGATTAAGTTTAGGTTAAGAACTCTCCTGACGCTTTATTATTATTTTCCACCCATCATGTCATCGGGATTAAAATACCGCGAATGCCATGGGAGAAAAATATAAAATTCGTAAAAACAAGCTAGTGGCTAACTCTATGGCGCGACAGGCCTCTAAGGCCCTTGGCCTACCAGCCGGCTGCTGAATTCACTTCCACATATGTTAATCACAGAGGTAGACGAACATGCAGTCAGTGTAGAGGTGACATGTGGTTAGTATGTCGGATCTCCCAGTCGCTATAGCTGGTTTTCTCAACCTGCAGCCGCTACTTATTGTAGCTACCAAAATACATCACGATGCTGAGTGGGCATCGGTACCATACAGGCCGAAATTTCATGACAAAATTTATTTCCTCATGAAGACTCGAAGTCAGCCGCGATGGGCTAGTGGTTATGTCCCTTGCCTCTGGTTCCGAGGGACGCGGGTTCAAACCCGGGCGTGGTCGATGGATTTTTAATGGAAAAATCCAAGGACAAAGTCCTCCGGGAGGGAATTTAAGTCGTGGGTCCCGAGTCTGAATATTTCAGGCTCGTAAAAGAATCACAAGCCTGAATAAAAAGGCATCTGTGCAAAATTTAACCGACATTCATCCGTTCAAGTAATACTTAATTGCTTACTAGATGTCTAATTTAGGAGATGTGCTAACCACATGTCACTGATTGACGTATGTAGGTAAATTAGCGTAACTAATTTAGCCTGGTTAAGAAACTCCCTCTAGAGACCACCCATGTCCCCACATGGGACGTATGGGATATACACACACACGGAGACTCGAACTAGGACAAGTCTCGTAGCTCTGCGCCCAAGGCATCTTGCATTAACCACTCGGCTACGGCGCAGGACACAAGCTAGTGGCACTGGACAAAAATGTATATATGTATATATATAAAACAGACTCTACAGTTTAAATTATTCTTAAACTTATCTTATTTTGTCTTTTATTCTGTTTCTGTGCCTTTCCACCAGTTCTGGAGTTCAATGCTCTGATCTACTGTAGTGCGCTATCCGCATACGAGCAATAACGGAATTTCATAAAAAAATTAGCTCCAGCGAGTGTAAACAAAATACAGTAGTTAAAAAATGAGCTCTTACAAAGAAAATGTAACTGCTATAATTAAAGTGACATTGTTTTTTTCTCCCTGAAATCTTGAGGTAGCATTTAGTTACTCTCTATAAAGCCGTGTAATTTGAAACGTCTGTTATGTTGTGATTGCATCATAAACAAGCAAGTTATTTATTTTTTGCTTGTAATGCAGATGTAAAGAATGATGTTTTCATTGAACTACTTATGCGTTTTTTTTTAAGCCAAGTAGGTTATAAAACAGTCTGCTATTTTTAGTTTAGGGTTCCTCGTGTAAGCAATTGACCTGACCTGTAAATAATGGCACTGCTTGAAGCATATTGCTGCTTGTGAATACGATCTCTCTAATGGGACGCAAATTATTATTAATAATTACATCTTCCACTCACCATAGATTATTACTTTTGGGTGTCCAAATTCTTTTCTGTATATTCGACATACATTGAATAACACCAAGAAATTGGGACTGGAAATAAATATCAATAAAGCTAATTATTTTATGTTCATACATAGAAATACATTATACAGAGTGTAACAGGACCTCACCGATAAAATGCTAGGGATGATAGGCCATACAGGGAGGATCATTTTTTTTATTTGTGAAATAACATATAGTCGCAAACACGTCGTTTATGAGTTATTTGCAGATGAAAGTGTTCACTTGTAAGGGTCGGAATCGAATACAAACAGATTGTACACATATCATTTTATTGAAAAACACGTTTACAATAAGTATTAAAACAATAAGTGTTTTGACGATGTCAAAAAGAATCCTGCCATGATCGGCCATGTTGGCCGATCGTTGCTGCGACGATATAAAACATGCAATGAGGCACAGGGTCGACTGTTTGAACGCTTATTGTAAAAACATGTATTTTTCAATAACATGATACGTGTACAATTGTTTATATTCAATTCCGACCCTCGCAGGTGAACACTTTCATCTGCAAATAACTCATAAACGACGTTTTTGCGACTATATGTTCTTTCACAAAAAATGATACTCTCTGCATGGCCTATCATCCCTATCATTTTTTCGGTGAGGTCCTGTTACACTCTGTATAATGGAAATGGACAGTTAATGACAAATGAGGGAAATTTTGAAGAAGTGGCTGAATTCAAATATCCTATCTAGGAACAATAATTACAAATAGGAATGAGATGCACAAAGCAATTAAATATGGACTCAATTCTGGAAATGAGTGCTACTATACATTACAGGGACTCTTTGTCATCCCAACGTCTCTCAAAACTAGAAATCCGCAAATGTGCATTTACAAATGTGACATCTAATAATAGTTTCTTAAGATAATCCGTTGCTCAAATTATGAATATTATAAATTTAGTTCTAATTCCTACGAGACATAGTAAGCACATAGTCAATGAAGTAGGTATGGCCATGGCGCCCTATTCACAGATAATACTAGTCGCCGGTCTCAGATTTTGTAATTCCGCACAATTAATTTTAATAGCTTCATTTGATAGGCTAAAGTACCAAATATGAAATTTCAATATTGACAGTACTGTTAATTACATTAATAATATATAGGTCTATTGTACAATGCGTCTCACTCAACCTGTGTCCTCGCTAGCGGGAAACGTAACTGCGGGCAGTGAGTCATCAACTCGTGATACCCACGCAGTGCAACTGGCGCCTGGCGGAGTGAGTCAGTGGAGCTAAATGCTTGTAAGGTGAAACGCACATTCTACTGCAATACTGTATGCTCGTGTTATAACGTGCTATAGAGTAAAATGAAGAATTTAGTTAAGTTCTATAGTGATCTTAGGTTATAGTTATTATTCTTCGATCTGTCTTCACAGTACAGCACCGAGTGTATATGTAGTATGATAACAATTACACTGAGCAACAAAAAATAAACATTTTTTGTCTCAGAAAGAAACATATGTGATTCTGATAGTTTTTTTTTTTCTCCTGAATTCAAATATGAAGTCGGTTTTTCTCCATCACGCAAGGTTTCCGAGAGACAGGAATTTATAATTTCAAACACTTTAATATTTTCTACATTCGTAACTACACAATATTCGAACATTCGGACTTGCCTAGAAAGTAGGAAATGACGATTTTCTGCTATGTTTCGCCTGTGGAGCATTCCACTTGATGGTCCAACAATAATCGGCCAGCATAGTAGGATTCCATTTGCCTTGATATCTCGTTTCCATAGCTGAAAACCATTTGAGTTATCTCATTTGGTCTTATTTTACAATGGACACATGGACGAAAAAAAACGTTTATTAAAAAAAAATAATTATTTAAATCCATTAATTGAAATTGAAATAAAAAATGGAGAAATTCCGAATACATATTTGAAAACACGATAAAAAAACTGCATTACGTACAAGTATTGGTACTCATGAGACAAAAATCATGTTGACCAGTGTTATGTGAAAACAGAGTCTTAGCAGAGAACACGATTTTCAGGAGTAAATCCTCCAAATACAGAGACCGTTCGGCGACTTGTAAACAAATTCAGAAAAACGGGTCATGTGCTCGATAAGAAACAATATTAACAAAAGTGTGCTGACAGGATAAATTAGACGAAATAGGGTAAAGATTAGAACATACGCCAACAAAATCTCTAAGGCGACTTGGCCACGAAACTGGTATTTGAAGAGCACAGCATGGCGACGTACGAAACAGTTACATATTAAACCATACAGAATAACAATACATAATTATAGGACCAATATTTTAATGACACAATTTTTCAAAGAACTGACTGATATGTCCAACACCTTCTGTCGTAAAGAATGTACTTATTTTCTTTTTTTTTTTACTCTTCACTATCATGCCCCAACAAAGTGAGAAAAGTGTCGTGCAGTTGATATGCCTGGCCGGCTCGAATTGATGACTCACTGCCTGCAGTCACTTTTCCCGCTAGTGAGGCCATAGGTTGAGTGAGACGCATTGTATGTTCTGTACTTGAAGAAATAAAAACTTTAATCAACTTATTCATTGGCACAATCGAACCCGGGCGTTCATGGCCGCGCGGAGCTAACCTCTCCATACATCCCTACGCTGACCTAATGGTTTCCAATCATCCCTTATACAATTTACCCCAATGAAATGAGGTTAATATTATTATCCCAACTTATTCTTGATCTACCTACAAGGAACTTTCTTATACATATGTTCAGTGCTGTGGTCTCGAGGTAGCGTGTTGCCTTGTCACGCAACGGGCCCGTGTTCGGTCCCGGATCGGGGCAGTTTTCTGGGTGAGGTTTTTATCGGAGGTTTTCCTCACCTGTAAGACAAATGTCAGGAAAAGTTTAAGGCCCAAACGGTCCCGAAATCATATGGCCATCATCATTATCCTTATCATTATCATCATCATCATTATCATGACCATCATCATCATCTTTCACCGGTGTGGAAAAGGAACGGGAAGCTACCACACGTACAATTCCCTAGTAAAGCTGCAAAGCATAGCATGAAAATGCTATGATTGCAGTGAAAGACCTGCCCTCGGGCAGAATTACTATGGATGGATGGGTATATATATGACTAGAAAAGAAAAATAAATGTTAATTAAATAATAATAAAACTTTAAATTTCATTATTATTTAATTAACTTAAAAATGGATTTTCATCAAGTAAACGCCAAATCAATTGATTGAAAATATACATGTCTGAGTCGGGATTTCAACCAGAGATCTCTAACTTTATACGTTAACGCTCTAACCAACTGAGCTACTCAGGAATTCTAACACAAACATTTATTTTTCTTTTATACATTCCATTTCATTGTAATTCTGCCCGAGGGCAAGTCTTTCACTGCAATCTTAGCATTTTCATGCTATGCTTTGCAGCTTTACTAGGGAATTATAGGTGTGGTAGCTTCCCGTTGTTTTCCACACCGGAGAAGGATGATGACGATAATGATAAGGGTGATGATGACCGGATGATTTTCGGGGACCGTTGGGCCCTAAGGTTCCTGACATTTATCTTACAGGTGAGGGGAATCCCGGAAAAAAACTTCACCCAGGAGTCTGTCCCGACCGGGAATCGAGCCCGGGCCCCTCTGCGTGACAAAGCAGCACAACGGTGGACATCTTATTTTATATTTATGATCCCTATATATATATATAGGTAATTATTTATTTTTTTTTTTTTTTTTTTTGTTTTCGTATCATACCATATTAAGCTTGCATTGCTCAATGTTAAACATTTAATTATAACATATATATATATATATATATATATAATTCTATATTTACACGAGAGGCGTTCCAATTGCCATCTGGTGGCTACTATGACAAGAAAGCAGTTTTATAGAGAATTTTACTTTATAGCAGTAACCCTTATATACTTAGATGTTATATTATAACTATATTTTTGACATTTAACAATGAAGGCCAATATGACATGAAAAGAAAAATAAATGCTCGACTCAGGCATTTATTTTTTCTTTTTATGTCATAATTCGTTTTCCTTGCTAAATGTAAAAAAATATAGTTATAACATCTATATATATAGGCCTAACCATTTTCCGTCTCGCCTCTCAAGAGTAAATAATATATTTTAAAATGTTCTTCGTGCTTGAAAGGTTGCCGACAATGCAACAGACTAATGAAAAATCTACTATTGTTTTATTTTCTGAAGTAGGGTGCAATGACTAAATTATAAAAAGTTATAGCGGTATTTTGGTTACCCCTGTTGGGCTTGAGGCCAGTGTTAAGCAAAGTGAACAGGAGAATTTATTTCTTGCGTATTGACGTTTTAATCGCCACAACATCCGCAGGCTGCTGTAACAACTGAAATTTAATCAAGCCTGTACATAGCCTAGAGCGTGTCTGTACTCCCTTTTTTTTTCTTCCCAAACAGCTTGACGTGCAACTCCACAAGTTTTGGTCTCTGCTCGGAATTGTGAAATTTCCGTTCAAAACAATGATACCATACTTCTCGTTTTCCAGTATCTGCAACACCAGCTGCCAGCGAAGGCATTGCTCTGGCCATCGTGCAGTTTGTACTACTCACGTATTTCTTTATTACCGTGAAACTGAACCAAAATCCAATATAAGATTATTTACTGCTTATCTTGGCGGTTACGTGACGCAAGCGGTTAGACGATCGCTTCTCACAACTGGGGTCCCGAGATTGAGTCTCGGTCACTCCATGTGGGTTTCGTAGTGGACAAAACGGAGTTTGGGCAGGTTTTTCTTCGGGGTTTACTCCCGTTCTCCCCTCCCCTATTTCGTTCCACCATTTATCCATACTCATCCATTCTCACAAATACGATTAGACAGAGCGGTTAATATCCCAGCTTTATAAGACTTTACATTCTGATAGTAAATTACTAAACAATATGAAACTAAACCTAGCCCATCCCACCCAATTAAAATTCTAACCATATTTGGGCTAATAATTAAACAATTTTCATTTCGTTCACATGCCCAGTGATGGTGCGTCAGGCGTGGTCGGCCGGTACCCTTGTCATTCACAGATCTCTATGTAGACCTCATCTCATCCCCCGATCCGATCCTGAGTTGAACACGAGTTGAGGATATTTATTTTTACTGCTTACCTTATTTTCTTTAACTACAAAATATTTTCCGTATCAGTAGTAAAATGTTGGAAATAAATATTAGTAAAACAAAACGCATATTCATACGTATAAATACATTATTAAATTGGAATGGTTACTTAACATAAAATGAGGTAAATTTGAAGAAGCGGCTAAATTCAAATATCTAGAAATGATAACAACAAACAACAACGAGATGCACAAAGAATTTAAACATAGGCTGAACACTAGAAGCGCATACTACTAAACATTAGACAGTCATTTTTCATTCAAAGAACTCTCAGGAAAAGTTATTCTTAAGCCTTTTCCTTCCTTGTGCGGTATTAGAGCGCTCCCCGAAAGGAACGTATTGACGAAGTTAATTTTCTTATGCTCATTTGCCCGTAGATGTTAGCGAGTGATAGCGGTCGACCTAGCACCTCGATGAGGCATCTTGTGGATAACTAAGGTATTGTTGGATGGGAAATTTTGCGCGAGGCCTTTTTAGTCAGACTTGTGGTTCTTTTACTAGCCTGAACATTTTTAGACTTGGGACCCACGGCGTAAGGTCCCTCCCAGAGGACTTATTCCTTGCATTTTTTGCACCCTAATCCATCGACCACAGCCGGGTTTAAACCCATGTTCAACGGGATTAGAGGCAAGGAATATAACCACTAGCCCGCTTCGGTTACAAAAACTTAAAATAAAAAATATATGACTGTGATTCTTCCAATTCCATCCATCTATAGTAATTCTGCTAGAGGTCAGGTCTTTCACTGCAATCATAGTACTTTTATGCTATGCTTTGAAGTTCTGCTGGGGACTTATAGGTGTGGTAGCTTGCTATTACTTTCCACACCGGTAGAGGATGAAGATGATGGCCGGATGATTTTCGGGGACCGTTGGGCCCTAAGCTTCCTGGCATTTATCTTACAGGCGAGGAAAAAGCCCAAACAAACCTCGCCCAGGAGCCTCTCCCGACCGGGAATCGAATCCGGGCCCGCTGCGTGATAAGGCAGCATGCTACCTCGAGACCACAGCGGTGGACTTCTTTCAATTATATGGATGCAAAACATGAACTCTTGCTTTAAGAGAGGGAAAAAAATGTTACTGTTATTTGAGGTTAAAGTGGTTAAGAACATTTTTGGGCCGAAGAGATACGAACAGAAAGGTGAAAGTAATTGTGTAACCGTTAACTTTTAGTTCCACAGTTATATAGGAAACGTGTTTTGTGATCTGTCTCTTGTAAGATCAGAAAGACAGCTTTAATAAAAATATTTTGCGCGATAGTACGTTTTGTCGTACTTACAGCAATGGAAACCATGTTTGTAAGTTCAACTTCCTACATTTCGGGATTGCCAACCTAAATAATTATACTGTAATATTACATTTACACTCACGTGCGGGAAGTAAAACCACTGCCCTCTATGTATACTACGTTCAATATCTAATCAAAACATATCTAAAAGGTAGTGTTAATATACATTATACGAAACAAATCACTGCATTTTAAATGAACTGAATTTTATTTGAAAAAATATAAACCAATAAATACGTACTTGCGGCCATTTTATTAATAATAATGGACTCATGGCCTCCTGTACTTTCAACTAATAAACGTTGCTCACACTGTTAACGTTACTCGATTGTTTATAATAAACGCACATATTTCCAACAAAGATATTATTTTACTACTATTTATTATTTTGAAAACACCATCGCGCAAAAATATAACTACACGTTTGTGTAGTGTTTTACAGAATCTCGGAAATTAAAAACCTCACTATCACCCGGTTTTTAAACATTTTCCTTGATTCTGTAAATATCACTTCCCAACCTTGCAATGTAATATAGCCTACTATTATATTCTTGAAATTCTATATAAATTTAGTTTTCTTAGAAACTTTTAGAATACTGGAGACCTAGTCTCACCAACCCACTAGTTAAAATAGCACGCTATAAACATGATGGAAACATCATCATCATCAATAATCACGGATTAAGCCCATGTGGCTTGTTCCGGTCTCATAGATTCTCATTCAAAAAATTGAATCCACATGTTTTTCGGTCTACCAATATTCCTGTCTCCTCTTGGTTTGTAATTAAGTATAATTTTCGGAATCCGATCATCTTTCATTATTTGAACATGTTCTTTCCAGTTTATTCTAGATTCCTTTTCTATGAGACTCTTAGTAATTAAGTATTTCCTCTGGGTACGTTACTGGCGTTCCGCAGAGTGAGATGTACGATGGGATTTCCATCTTAAATCTAGACATCATAGCCCCCAGTTGTATGGACCCCAAAATGGAGGGCTGCCTCTTCCGCTCCTATAGACCGTTGAGGACTTCTCCCTTTTTACCCCGGGAATGGGTCTCCAAATTTTTCCCTGGAGAAAGGGTGCCTCTTCCGCACATTTATTTCTGTCCTTTGAGGTCTTCACACGTTATCCTGTGCAAGGAACCCTTCGATCAGGTACTACACACCGGGCCAGTGTGACCTGAAGCTCGCGAGGGAAGGGACAGTATACCCTTTGATGAGACTGCCTCATAGAGGGTTCTCATCCGCTATCTTTATGATGGAAACATAAAACTTAATTATACGAGAATGTTATTTGAAAAAACAAAATTGGCCTAATTGAGCACACGCTAAAATTTACTCTGCGAACTAATGTGATGATTGGGCATAAGCAGGTATGTGATAGTTTCAAGTGCGTCGAGTGTGCCAGCGAAGTGCACAAGACGAGAGGAGGAAAAAGGAATTTGTGCTGAACTCATTATTGAATATGGCGATTATTACATGTTATTTTATAAATGTAAGGAAACAAAATTGAAAATAAAATACCGAAATGTAAATAAATTTAATACAATTCTACCTTGTAGTATTACATTTCTTGGGCCCTGCGGCTGACGGATGCCCTAGAAGGAATGGTCAACGGAAAGAAAGTTAGAGGCAGAAAAATACATCAGATGATAGACGATATTAAAATAAAAGGTTTGTATGTGGATACAAAAAGAAAAACTGAGTTAAGGAAAGAGTGGAGAATGCTGAGTTTGCAGTGAAGGACCTGCTCTTGGGCAGAACACTATGTTTTCGCGACCCATTGTACCACTTTCAGAATCCCACCTGTGGGTTGGACTCAAGGTTGATAAAGGCTGCTTTAGAATATCCCTTTAATAAATGAGACAGAGCAACAAAAAATAAACTTTTTTTTTGTCTGAGAAAGTAAAATGTGATTCTGATAGTATTTTTTCTCCTGAATTCAAATATGATACCGGTTTTTCTCCATCACGCAAGGTTTCCGAGAGACAGGAATAGATAATTTCCAACACTTTAATATTTTCTACATTCGTAATTACACAATATTAGAACATTCGGACTCACCTAGGAAGTAAGAAATGATTTTCTGCTATATTTCGCCTGTGGAGCATCCCCCTTGATGGTCCAACAATAATCGGTCAGCGTATAAAGCTTATATTTGCCTTGATATATCTTTTCCATAGCTGAAATCTCCTGAGTTAGCTCATTTGGTTTTATTTTACAAAGGACAAATGGACGAAAAAAGTTTATTAAAATAATAATTATTTAAATCCATTAATTGAAATTGAAATAAAAAACTGTGGGTGATGGAGAAATTCCGAATACATATTTGAAAACACGATAAAAAAAACTTCATCAAGTACAACTATTGGTACTCATGAGGCAAAAATCATGCTGACCAGTGTAATAATCTGCAGTTAATTATTCGTATTCCATGTTTTTATCTTAGTCTTTGCCTATCTTTAATATCCAGTTCGAGTTTTAATATAACTATGCCACTGGCATTATCGAACCAGCGTGGATATAACCTGTCTTAATATATCCCTATCCTTAGCTAATAACTTTCAATTATTCCCTAAGTAATTCACCTCCTCCCTCAAATCCTTCCTAGAAGAAGTTTCCATACTCCTCTTTAATTCCTAATTTGTGCCACAAGTCCCGCATATTGCAATCTACATGTGACTTAACTGATATTAATACATAAGATTTCTCATAAATATAAGGTAACTCACTGTTAAGTAGTTTTCTCAATTCACCTGTCTGTTCGTCTCGCTTTGGCCCAAAAATTTCCCTAAGCTCTTTGTTCTCAAATATACGTAATTAATATTTTCACCTGTCATAAAGTAAGAAACCATGTTTCACATCCATATAACATTACTGAAAGAATCACAGTTATTATTTTAACATATTTAAGAGAAATTATAATGCATAATTAACTCTTTTCCAGAATTGAAAATTATTTTTACACCTCATTTCTGCTTGCATTTAATGTTCCTAGTTTTTAATTCCGCGACTTCTTCTTTTTTATATTCTAACTTTTAATTCTTCAAATATTTTTACATCATTCTAATATTGAAATTATAAATGGAAATACAAACATTGCTGTGATAAAGAATATGTATATTTTAAATGGTTTTTAGTGTTGTCATAATTTTCATTTATAAATAGAGGAATTTATTTGTTAATGAGAATATAATTATTCAATATCTGCTCTATGCAGGATTTCAAATCCAGAATCATGGTACTAATGACACTTTTCTGCATTACACATACCAGAATAAAATTAGTTTACCAAGAAAAAAGCTCATAGGCCTACATATGGTTTATGCCATAGCATTGTGTTATTTACAGTTTGCAATTTAATTACTGAGCGCATATCACTGTTTCATTATCTTCCAATCATATCGCACGCATTTCCCTTGTGAATATTAATGAAATATTTTCACGTGTTGTATGAAGCTGCGTGTAAATTGGCTTTAACAAACGTAATAATTTACCCTGTTTTTTTTTATTTACCGGGGAACGAATGCATGAGTTTACAATAAATCGCAAACATCGAACAGCATTTCCAAAGGACCCACAGGACAAATTCCTGTTGGTCGAGTTTTTTTAGTGTGTTTTATAAAACATAAGACATGTCAGAAAATACAGTACAAAATTTCTGCTAGATGTCCTTATGTCTATCCAAATATTAAGGATCGAAAATTTGTTAATATATGTCGATAGTATAGTAAAACCAATTTACAAGAAAGGAGAAAGAAACCAACCATCTAATTACAGAGGCATTACCCTCCTAAATAGTGGATATAAAATCTATGCTAGAATAATAGCAAAACGAATACAACGAATTGTTGAAGTAACTTAACACTAGCAGAAGAACAAAACGGGTTCCGAAAAGGAAGATCTTGTACCGATGGAGTATTTGCCCTGAATCAGATAATAAATAAAAGACAAGAAAAAACCTAGAAACACATTTGTTACTTATAGACTTAGATAAAGCATTTGATCGAGTAAACAGGGAAATATTATGGAATATTCTAAAAGAAAACGGCCTCCCTATTCAGATTATAGAAACTGCTAAGAGCTTGTACTATGGAACAAATATTTGTATTAACCCTCAGTTGACAAAAAATAAGACATTTTTTTTTCAAATAAACGAAGGAGTACGACAAGGGTGTTCACTCTCACCTATATTATTTAATATTTATATGGACGATATCCTAAAAGAATGGAAGAAGGTTTTATAACTAATGAAGGAATATTAATTGATAATAAAGATAAAATAAATGCTTTATTATTCGCTGACGATGTTGTACTTTTAGCAGAATCTGAAAATGAGCTCCAAATGTTACCATATAAATTTAAATTAATAGCCAATAGATATAATTGTAAAATATCAATAAATAAGTCAAAAGTAATGGCATTTATTGGTAAATATGGAATTAGATCAAAAATTGTACTGGATAACAAAATAATAGAACAAGTATCACATTTCCAATATTTAGGATGTGATATAACTTATAGAGAAAATAAATATATAGAAAATAAAGTAAATACATTTCAGGCTATTTGTGGAACCATAAAAAGAACCTTAGGTCGGAAAACAAGGAAAGATACGAAACTTAAATTATATAAAACAATGGCTGTTCCTTTGTTGCTGTATGGAAGTGAAAATTGGATAATGAAATCAAGGGATAAAAGCAGGATACAGACTGCGGAAATGCTGTTTTTACGTAATGTGAAAGGATGCACAAGAGCGGATAGAATAAGGAATGAAACTATACGAGAAGAATTAAATATATATAGAATTGAAGATAAAATGAGCGAAAATAATAAAAGATGTCCAGAACATTTAATGAGAATGAACAACGAAAGAATACCAAAAAGAATCTTCCTGTATAATCCCAGAGGAACAAGAGATGTTGGCCGACTACGTAGAAGATGGACTCCACTTTTAACTTCGCCGGAACAGGCTGCATAGCCTAAACCTTGTAGTAGAAGAAGATGATGTCGATAGTTTTAGTTTCTGATAGACAATGACTGATTTACTTATCTGGAAGTAATCAGATTACATTTTAAATATACAAGTACAGCGAATGGATAATTTCATGGCAGGTACGTATGTTGTCGCTTGCCAATCGTAAACGTTCGAACCATTGCAGAATTCTTTTCCTTTCTAACTCTATATTTCAACAATTAAACTTAACCTTGTTAATGTGAGACATCCTTTTTTTAATATTATTGCTAAATTCTATATTACTTTCTTCATCGTAAAATTCTCTTACATTATAACATACATTACGTCTACTGTAACAACTCGTTTTTATGGGCTGCAATATCTAGGAAACTAAAGCAGCTGAATATATAGGACTCTGGCAGCTATGAAAGATAAAAATAATTATGTCTCAAGAATATGTCCTCGTACATAGCGCAAGGAAATAACTTTACACTTTACATTGGCGTGTTGCAGGGTCTCAACTAAGCATCGCCGAAGGAAGGAAAAGACAAAATTATTGTTAAGTGCTTCTCCAATAATCATGACCTATTATCCATGATACATTAAATAATCCACTCATATTATTCGTGTACTGTGTGAAAGATGAAAGACAAACTTTTACTTTGTGCTGAGTGCCAGCGAAAGAGTTAAATTTAAGAGTTACGAAAATTATTTCACGCTGCAGTCAGATCAAAGTTCATTAAGGTTTCTCAATGTATATTTTTATGGATCTCTACAGTACATGCAATGTCCACCGCTGTGGTCTCGCATAACATTCACAATTATTGACAAACTGCAAATTAGATATATTCCAACTTAAATTCTACCCTTAAAAATAAAACTTTATAGGTACTATGAATCCAACTGGGACCTTAATAAAATTTATAATATTATTAACTGTATTATAGGAACACTTTGGCTGCGTTCACACGCAGTGGGCCCGGGTTCGATTCCCGGTCGGGACAGTTTTTTCTGGGTGAGGTTTTTATCGGGGTTTTCCTCACCTGTAAGACAAATGTTAGGAAAAACTTTAAGGCCCAAACGGTCCCCGAAATCATATGACCATCATCATCATAATCATCCATATCATTATCATCATCATCCTTCACCGGTGTGGAAAGCAACGGGAGCTACCACGCCTACAATTCCCTAGTAAAGCTGCAAGCGTAGCATGAAGATGCTATGGTTGCAGTGAAAGTACTGCCCTCGGGCAGAATTACTATGGATGGATTTTTTTAATCACAGAAGGACATTGAAGGCCTCCCCGAATGAGTGGTCCGGTCGATGTCAGGACCTTCCCCGAGGCAATACAACATTAAGACGAAACACACCATTCACACATGCATTCATACTAAATATGGTGAATATGTTGATTATGATGGCTGATTATGTTGGGGGACCGTTTGAGCCTTAACGTTTCTTATCATTCGTCTTACAGGTGAGGAAAAACCTCGAAAAAATCATCACTCAGGAAATTTGTCACAACAGGGGATCGAACCCGGACCCGTTGCTTATGAGGCAGCGACGCTACCTCGAGAAAATCATCACTCAGGAAATTTGTCGCAAGAGGGGATCGAACCCTGACCCGTTGCTTCCTCGCCTGTAAGACGAATGATAAGAAACGTTAAGGCTCAAACGGTCCCCCAACATAATCAGCCATCATAATCAACATATTCACCATATTTAGTATGAATGCATGAGTGAATGGCGTGTTTCGTCTTAATGTTGTATTGCCTCGGGGAAGGTCCTGACATCGACGTGATCACTCATTCGGGGAGGCCTTCATTGTCCTTCTGTGATCAAAAAGAGATGGTGTGATCCATAGTTAAATTTCCTCTCCCAACAGGTGGGTGGCGTGTAGCACGTAAGAGTATCTACAAGGTGAGATGTTAAACTACGGTATTGGAATGGAAAAAAATGGAATATATTTTATAAGTAAATTTTATGTAGTACTTATTTCTAAAGTTTAATTACATTAATGTATTTTCATATTTTATGCGATGCCTCATATGGCATTTTACTTCGACACAATATACTGAATAATTTTGATACAGTGTTCAAAATTTTAATTATAATCTGGTTTGTTAGATCTGTCTGCACACACAAGAATTTTATTAATTTGGGAAATAACTACTTTTTTCACGTATTTAGACCTCACCAATTGAAAAATTACTATTTTTTTATTTTATGCTTCCAAGAACGTTACTGCGGCAAGATTAGTAGTTTATGGTGGGGATAAATCTACCCGGGGTGTCCTATCTATATCACGTTTCCTTTGTTCTAATTTCTTTTATGTCTTTTTCCCCAGAGACGTGATGTCTCAATTTTCTAGAATTAACGGGAAGCTTTGATATCTCTCTGAGTTCTTCTGTGCGGATGGTGTAATTGGAAACCCGAGTTAACAAGTCAACTATAGAAAGAAAATCTATTTTTTACTTTCATTCCTTACATAACTGAATTGTAGATCCTATTTTTCTTTATTTTCTTTTGAGATGCTGGACATCACAAATCATATTTATATTATGATCTCGAAGTGTATAACAGTAAGCTGTTGATATTTATTGTGTGTAGCTGTGTGTTAAAATGTTTCTTCTTCTTCTTCATTAGGTGCTATAACTTCGTAGAAGTTTTGACCTTCACAACAAATCTCCGCGATTCGTTTCGATTTTGGATTAGCCTTGGCCAGTTCCTTATTTCTAGTTTTCTTATATCTTCAACTACCTCATATTTCCACCTATTCTTGGTTCTTGTGCTAATGAGTTTCCAGTTATAATTATTTTTATTAATCTATCGTAATTCACGCGGTTGATATGTCCAAACCAAGCTAGTCTCTTCTTCTTCTTTTTAATGAAATTAGGCATTTTGACCTGTTTTCACATAAGGTGGGATTTAATGAATCTTCCCATCTACTAAATGGGCGTCCAAAACTTCTATGTCCTATCGGTTTGTACTTTAATAACACCTGAGGTCTTCTATCTGTAGGCATTCTTTTAACATGTTCATACCAGTTGTTTCTCATGTTGTTAATTCTACTTGTTAAATTAAAAATAGTTAGGGCCTAAGTCTTTTCTAAACCAAACTAGTCTTTGCGCTTTAATACAGTTGATCGTGTTCTGATTTTGTGTTAAGATGTTAAGTTTGCTGTTACTTCAAATTCTCCAGTTTATTCATCCGATTCTTCAACTGTAACTTTGATTGTTCTTAGGATTTTTCTTTCGAAGATTAGGAGTTTTTGTACTAACATTTAATTTTTAATTAACTGTCAATAGATTCGTAGTAACGAAAATCCAACAAAGTCTTAGTATTTGGAAATTACGTCAGTTTCAGCGGATCTGACGGGGCACGCCGTAGCGTAGTGGTTAAGGTACTGCGCTACAAGCCGGAAGGTCGAGGGTTCGAGTCCCGGTGGGGTCAGGATTTTTAAACTGACCCAAACCTTCTGGCGGCACCATGGCCCTGGGGTCGACTCAGCCTCTAACTGAAATGAGTACCAGACGCTTGTTCTGGGGTAAAGGCGGCCGTCACGCAGGGCTGACAACCCGGCTGACATCAAGTGCCGATTGTCAAGAAAAAGTGGGAGCCTTAACCTCCTACTGCCCCAAAGGCCTCCTGAGGCCTGTAGTGGGATCACTTTACTTTACTTTACTTCAGCGGATCTGACATTTGAATCCTAAATACGCGTTTCTAACTCTGTCTTAATCCTTAAATTGACGAAACAATTTCTCGTTCCAATTAGTTAAATGTCCCGGACCGCACTGAAAACAAAGGCATGTAAAATTGTTATTGTACATCATTGTGTTATTTGACACAAAATTAAATAATTTCTACTAGTTTGTTTTTCTATTGTTTTAAAAACAATATTAGACAAATTAAATAAATGCACAATAAAAATAATAACGTTTTATTTATAATGGCAGAATTAAGTTCATAAGGTCATATCTTCCACTCGACCAGCACAAATAAATGTTTACATTACAGATTATCTATATACTATGTTTATTATTTAGGGTTTAAAAAAACATTAAAAGTTGCAGTGTAAATTTCACGTTCAAACAGCAATATTGTCAATTTAAGGATTAACCAATAAGCTCAATTTAAATTAGATCGTACATCCACTGAGGTAAAACTAAGTATGTAACACAGTATAATAATATAATAATAATAATAATAATAATAATAATAATAATAATAATAATAATAATCCATCCATAGTAATTCTGCCCGAAGGCAGGTCCTTCACTGCAATCATAGAATTTTCATGCTATGCTTGCAGCGTTACTAGGGAATTGTAGGTGTGGTAGCTTCCCGTTGCTTTCCACACCGGTGAAGGATGATGATGATGGCCATATGATTTCGGGGACATTTTGGGCCTTAAAGTTTTCCTGGCATTTGTCTTAGAGGTGAGGAAAAACCCCGATAAAAATCTCACCAAGAAAAACTGCCCCGACCGGGGATCGAATCCGGGCCCGCTGCGTGACAAGGCAGCACGCTACCTCAAGACCACAGCGGTGGACTAATAATAATAATAATAATAATAATAATAATAATAATAATAGCATTATATTACTTGGCAGAGTTAAGGCCTTAAGGCCTTACATCTAAATTACAATAGACATAAACGATTACATGTTATAAATAAATACAATACAATTATTATTTATAATGTATTTTGATTTACTCTAGATTCAAAGAAATAAAAAATATGTACAAGAAATATAAAAAACGAGAAAAATTATTAATGGCATAGTATAAATTTAAATAAATGGAGAAAAATTAATTATTAGACAACAGGTAACTGTATAAGCGTAACTTAAAAGTGCCAAGTGTGCGGCAACCCCTGATATCTCGAGGAAGGAAATTCTAGGAGCGGGGAGAGGCTACTGTGAAGGAAGTAGAATAAGAGGAAGTGCTATGAAGAGGGATTGTTAGCAGACTGTTATCTTGTGACCTAGTGTCAATATTGTGGTAAGAAGATAACTTCTCTAATCTAGATGCCAGGTAACTAGGAGTGTAGGAATTCAGAAGTTTGAAAAGTAGTGAAAGAGAGAGCAATTTACGTCTGTCAGTAAGACGGAGCCAAAAGAGGTTTTGAAGTGTTCGGAAATAATGGTCATAACGGCGGATGTTGAAAATGAATCGAACGCAAGCATTATGAACACGCTGCAGTCTCTGCGACAAGTCATAGTTTAGATCATTATACTTAACGTCACAATAATCGAAGTGTGGCAACAGAAGATTCTGCACAATGATTTGTCTTAATAAAACTGGGAGAAAAATCTTTAAACGTCTAAGATATCCTAAGATAAGTATATTCAGTTTCGGGAAATTGGTCATATGAAATTCGCCATAATATAAAAAGGTGTAAACAAATTTCAAATTGTCTTTAAAAATGTCTGCCATGTTGTTACATTGTAAATTTAAATAAGTTTCAACAAATTTCAATTGGTCCTGCCAAGTTGTGGTCCATTGCTCTCAAGCAATGGTGGATGGCTCCTTCTTTTACTGCGGGTATTTTTCAGATACACGTAATATCATTCCGTCTATGTCGACATACTCCCGGTTTATTTTGTACGAGACTAACCTTCCAATCTCTACATTCTTGTCTATTTGAAATTCCAGCACATGATGTAAGGAAGGGTACGATTTCACCTATGTTTGCCACGCTTAGCATATAGGCTAATAGTAGTTCTTCACAGATGACGATTTGTCTCTGCGACACTTTTAGTTTTGTAATGAATTGTCTCTGTGACCAATTTTCTGTGACTATTTAACTCATGCCCCAAATGGGAGTCAATGACCAATCACGTTTCAATGATTTCTGTTTTACAACCAATCAGAGTCGTGTTTCACCAAATATTTATCAGTGTTATAATTACCATATTAAAGAAAGCTCCTCCTTACAATATTGCGTTCCTTTGGCAATAAACAGTATGATCTGGTTGCAGTGATAAACAAAAGAAGCAGTAGAAGCGTACCTATCGTTTCTCATTTGTTTTCAAACATCGCCGTTTACATTAAATATATAAATATTTTAAAATAACTATAGTTAAATAATGATTTGTGAGTAAACAGCTTAATTTTATTCGTTAAATAGTCCTAACAAATGTCACTCTTGATTTCCAAATTCTCTAGATAAATTCACTCCTCACTTCGTGAGTCGTGAATTTATCGATAATTTGGAAATCACTCGTGGAATTACTTATGATTAGTTGTCCCCAAGCTAAATATGTTGTTGTTCACTCTACAGTGTTGAATAATAGGAGTTGGCATAAATTCTAGAATGCCAAGTCATATGCGATCATTAGCATTTAAGTCCTCGTGTTTTTTAGCCCTTAATGTTTCCATATAAGATGTTGGTTTATAAGGATTAGTAAAATAGGGTAAACACATTTTTCTATGATAACACAAGGTATGATACCATTTTAAAATTTCTAACCGTAAAAGAATGGTTTAAAATATTTTTTTAATTCGCATCTGGTGTATCAGTCGTCCTCAACTAAAAAAAAAACTTCTGTTTATAAAACATTGTCAAACATTAAAAAAATGTAGGCCTTTCAGAAAACATTCTTCCATCATCAGCAATTAAAATGGTAGTGATGTAGGAAGGCTGTCATGCTCAACTAAAAAAAACTTCTGTTTAGAAAAAATCGTCAAACATTAAACAATATATGCATTTCAGAATACAGTCTTCCATCATCAGAAAAATTACAATAGTATTATGATGGAAGGCTATCATCTAAAAGGCCTAAACTTTTTAATGTTTGACGAAGTTTTCTAAAAAGAAGTTTTAATTGAGAACAACTGATACAACAGGTACGAATTTACAATTTTAATTTTAATCAATGACCTCAACGGTGGTTTACCGTGAATTTTAAAAGTATTGAAAAAGCATGTGTGTATTAGGATAGAAATATATTTCAAAACAAACATAAGAAATACAAATTTTAGGATTTTTTATAACTAACAGCTTCAGCAATACGGGAGGCGTAAACATGGGAGGAAGAAGAATTATGTGCATAAGATTTGCTGATGATATGGCTTTGCTAGCAGAAGATGCTATGACACCGAGGAACATGCTGATGGAGGTAAATGACAAGTGTGAGGATTATGGAATGAAGATAAATATAAATAAGACGAAGGCCATGATTATAGGAAGGAAACCAAGGAAGATAAACGTAAGGATTAAAGATGAGGCCATTGAGCAAGTGGAGAGCTTCAAGTACTTGTGCTGTACAATCAGTAGTAACATGAACTGCGGTCAAGAAGTAAAGCAGAGGATAGCAATGGCAAAAGAAGCCTTTAACAAGAAAAGACGCATTTTCTGCGGACCTTTTGGAAAATAATTGCGGAAGAGGCTAGTGAAGTGCTTTGTGTGGAGTGTAGCATTATATGGCGCAGAGACTTGGACATACGACGGAATGAGGAAAAGCGACTGGAAACTTTTGAGATGTGGATATGGAGAAGGATGGAGCGAATAAAATGGACAGACAAAATAAAAAATGGAGATGTGCTAGACAGAGTGGGTGAAGGAAGAACAATGCTGGAACTCATAAAAAAAAGGAAAAGAAATTGGATTGGCCACTGGCTAAGAATAAACTACCTGTGACGAATGCCCTAGAAGGAAAGATCAACGAAAAGAAAGTTAGAGGGAGAAAAATACATCAGATGATAGACAATATTAAAATAAATGGTTTGAATGCGGATACAAAAAAGGAAAGCTGAGTTAAGGAAGGAGTGGAGAATGTTGAGCTTGCAGTGAAAGACCTGCTCTTGAGGAGAACACTATGAATGAATCTGAAATAAAGTTATACAAATTATATTCAAAGCATGTTTAGACATGTAACGTGCTATCTTTTGTGATGTGTTAGTGTGTGTGTTGTGTGTGTGTGTGTGTGTGTGTGTGTGTGTGTGTGTGTGTGCATGTGCGTGTGCGTGTGCGTGTGCGTGTGCGTGTGCGCGTTCGCGTGCGCGTGCGCGTATAATGTTATATGGATCAGAAGTTTGGACAATGACACAACAGCATGCCAACAGAATAACTTCACTTGAAATGGATTTTTGGAGAAGAGCTGCACGAAACTCTCGACTGGAAACAATTAGAAATACAGAAATTAGAAATTGGATGAATGCCGAAAGAAATATAATGGATAAATTGAACACAGAAGGCTAAAATGGTACGGACACGTGAGAAGTATTCACGATGGAAGACTACTAAAGGCCACCTATGCATGGAAAATTGAAAGAAGGAGCAGAAATGGAAGACCAAGAACAACCTGGAAGAACAACATTCAAAATTCAATACGGAAATTTGGTGTAGCAGATGAAGACACAGAGGACAGAGAACGTTAATTAAGGTTAATTTGTGAATGTTTGTTGCAAACTGATAGTCTATAAGTCCGTAGTCATTTATATTTATTTATTTTTAATTAATGTTAATTACTAAGATTCGTTGGAGAAAAACCTGAATGATGAGGAAAATTCTCAAAATGATGTTAGTGTATGTTTTAGTAATTATGAAGTTGAAATTATTTAAATAATTCTCTGTTTAAATTAAGCCCAGAAGTAAAATTACTGTACCAACTTCAACTTGTACTTCATGTTACGAGTTCTCTGTTGTATTAGCAACTCTCAGTTAATGTCAGCCGTAAGCAGGGAAACTTGTCGATATTGCCAAGAGATAGCATCGCAAGCTCACATTCAGCCGTTCTAGTCTACCTTTAATAACAGACTATAATTCGTATACAAAAAATTGCCTCAGCTGAATATGTCAAAGTATGAGGAAACGCTCTCGGTACAAAATTTCTGAAATAATTATTGTTGAATGGTTTTATGATACTGATAAAACTGAACACTGTAATATTATTTTATCAGCATACTTTTCTCTAAATAGTTTGACCTTACAACAAAACTTGTATATAAGTGCTGATTAACGCCGTTATTACGTTACATATATCGTTACTGTATCTGGTTATCATGCCTTCCGATAAAAATTTGCATTGCTTTGATCTTTGAATCTCATATCAAAGCGTGATATCATTGACCTGTTAGTTATATCTCTCGGATAGAACTAGATTTTTTCTTTAATTTCTAAATCGTAAAAAAGTTGTATTTTTATCGTAAAGAATTCAGAATGACTCCCAAATTTATCGTAACACAAAATACGAGTTAATAGGGCTCGAAAAACAGCTTTAAATGTTATGTCCAAGCTCTTAATATCCAATGAGAGTATTTAAAATTTTAGTCTGTATTATTTTCATTGTAGAGATATTAAGAATAATGTTCACTTTATAAATAAGATTGTACTCATGTCCCGCGTAATACCAGGTCAAGGAATAGAGATGAGATAAATCCCCTGTAATTGATAATCTGTGAGATTCACGATGCCTGGTGCAACATCACATGAGCAGATGAAATGTAATGAAACGAAATTGATGAGATGAATATGAAGAAGTTATGGATTGAAGTTTTACAGAAGAAAACGAGAGATACCCTGAGAAACCCCGCCCTCTCACCGATTCGCCCACCACGAACCCCATACGAAAGACAGACGCGGAATTCGGGTACCAGTGGTGGAGGACAAGTGACTAGACACTTGCGCCATGGAGCCGATCAAAATGTTCACATTGTTCATAGTTAAACATGGGAAATAACATTGAGGTTCTTAACCCTTAAATTCGTAATGTATCCTTTTGGATACATCAGCTTGTTTAATTAATTTTATATTTATATAAATACAAGACTTGTTAGAATAAGAAATGAGGATATAAGAGAAGAATTGAAAGTACAGCCTTTATTGGATAAAGTCACGAATTACAGACAGAAATGGATTGATTACATGGATGGAATGAGTAAGGAGAGATATCCATTGTTAGCAAGAAATTATCAAGCAAGAGGAAGACGTGATGTTGGAAAACCTAGAAGACGTTGGGCTGATGCATTATGAAGTCGGAACGGGCATTTGCCTAATCCCTGGAGTGATGATGATGATGATGATGATTTATATAAATCAGAAGAAAACGAACAAAAAGAAAGCATTTAAATGTGTGTCTAATTATACAATATACCTAATAATTACAGTTACACAAGAATCCGTTTTCACTGCGGTCCGCCACATTCAAATAACTAACAGAAGAAATTTGTGTTTTGCCAATTTAAGGGTTAATTCATGAACGAATGAGTAATTTTTTTATATCTTACCTCGTAGTTTGTTTTCTTAAACATGGGAACTGCAGTTTTCAAGAGGAAACATCCCTCTCATTTTCAACCGACATTATGTCTCAATTTTATATACTTACGTATGACATTATGGGTCATAATGTCAGTTGAAAATGGGAGGGATGTTTCCTCTTGAAAACTGCAGTTCCCGTGTTCAAGAAAACAAACTGTGAGGTAAGATGTAAAAAAATGGCTCATTCATTCATGCTCACTTTGTATTCTAAGAATACAGGGAAAGAACCAAGTAAGTCGCTTTCTTGTCAAAATTGAGTTTGATGTAATTAAATTCTCCATGGAAAGCACTATCATTTAGATGTGTGAAACAGTAAAGTAACAGTTTAGGAATGGGTTTATTTAGCTCCAAAAGTTAGGTGTAGAGATAAGGAAGTGTGGATGTTGTACAACAAGAAGTACGTTTTCTAGTTTTCAAAGAAAAAGTGACATCTGGTTCTTTCCTGTACCCTTCATTTCACTTATATCTATTACTTTTATCTATGAGTGAGTATCGATTTTTCATAATCATTTTCTTCATAGATGGTAAAAATTATAATTTAACCACAAAATATATTCTCTTCGGTAAACATTACAATTTAACCACAAAACGTTATCATAGATTACCTAAAACAATTAATAAGGAAAAATTGAAATGAGATATATCGGAATTTTTGTCTATTTAAAAAAGACAGTGAATCATATGAAATTTTAAATTACGAGTATAAGTTGAAATAACATGTTATGATTATATGCAAATAATATTCCATCAAATATTAATAATCCTAAAATTAAATAATTCAATTATATCTGTTACTAGCTATTACCCGGCGTGCGCTGCTACGCCTAAATAAATGTATGTGCTTTTGCATTTAGTCGAATAATTAAAAGGAAAAATAAATATAAATTTATAGGGCTTATGGTTATTATTTTTAGATACCCGTGCTGATTACCCGGCGTTTCCCGGAAATCTACGCATCCCGATGTACTTGACATAAATGAGCTGAAAGACAAAATTCGTTATTTTGAGTTATCCATAAAAAAACCCGCCGTGTGCTGCTATGCTTGCCCGGGAATCTACTTATCCCGATCTTCTTGACATCACTGAAAGACAAAAATGGTTATTGTGAGTTATCCTTTAAAGATAAACATATGCTGTCGCGGACTTTTCTGTAGAGTTTTTTTGAGATATTCAATTATGCATACAATATTTTTTTTGTATTTTTTATGGTTTAGGCAGCGTAAGCCATTTAAGCTTACAAAAAGGTACATTTTTCACGTTTTTTTTTCACTACAGAAGGTGATTTTTAAGAGTGAAGGGCTTGAGAATTAAAGCTCTCTTATAACCTATAACCTTCCCGGAAAAATCCTGAACATTTTGCAAAAAGCCCCATGGCAATCGAATGAATGGTATGGCAGCACATGCTTGCCCGGGAATCTACTTATCCCGATCTTCTTGACATCAATGAAAGACAGAAATGGCTATTTTGAGTTATCCTTTAAAGATAAACATATGCTATCGCGGTCTTTCCTGTAGAGGTTTTTGAGATATTTAATTCTGTTTACAATAATGTTGTGTATTTGTTATGGTTTAGGCAGCGTAAGCCATTTAAGGGTACAAAAAGGTACTTTTCATGTTTTTCACTACAAAGGGTATTTTTAAGGGTGTAGGAGTTGAGTATCTCAACTCTCTTATAGCATATGTTCATCCCGGGGATCTCCTGAACATTTTGAAAAAAATCCCATCATAATCGGATCAACGGTATGGCCGCGCATAAAGTACGAAGAATAATAACAATAATAATAAATATGATAAATTATACGAGAAACACCAAAATATGTATATACCTTACACTGGGTAATGATGAAGTCGAGGTTAGAGTAAATATAAATTTAGATTTCCTCTAAAAGATGCCAATGTCCGGCAGTCCTTATTTCTTGTGGTAGGGAATTCCAGTTGCGAGAAGTGGAGATGGTATATGACATGGAGTGTTGTGCTCTTCTATGTTGCGGTATAGTAAGCAAGAAACTATGTTGTGATCTTATGTTTAAGGTATGGTTGGAGGGTAGATACTGGAAACGAGAGGATAGATAATTGGGAGTCGAGGTATGTAGGATCTTAAGTAAGAGAACTAGACTGGTTATATAATATAAACACGTTTAGTTAAATTTATAAATTAATTTTTCCAGTCATGCCATCTGGATGTTAGAGTTAACTTAAGTATGGAAACAATCTTATCCGGGATTTAAATCTGTAGATTGCTTGTGTTTGACGGTATATATATCAACCATGAACCCAAGGAGGACTGCGTCTGTAAATTATGCAACAATCCATGTCCCAAATATCATCTAGCGAAGTGCCAAAACAGGACTCTACCACTAAACACTGTAATTAAAGACTGGTAAAAAGCTAAATTAAATTTAATGTACACATTGTGTTTAATAAAGTAAAATAATAAATCTGTAGATTTACGAGCTGGAGCTGTACCATTGAACTACACAGGCACATCTCATGGAGAAAGAAGAAACATTCTCCTACCTTTTAATTCCGAAATCCTCCCCCATAACTAGTGAAACTATTCATGAGGCAGTGGGGATGATTCTACTACGAGAAGACATAATGATGGGGTTTCGCTGTAACACAATCTCGTTACGAATCTGAGATTGAAATGTATTTTTCCAGACAAGCCATCTGTTGGTCATATTTAACATAGCCTAACTAGATAGAAACATGTTGCACCTGAACCATTATAATGGCTGTTTACAGCAGAAGCACGCCCATTTAGTTTGTGAAAACAGTTTCGTTACTTAAGGGGGAATCTGGGATTATAAGGAATTTGTACTTGCTTCGAGAGTTGGGCCTAAGTAGCTAGATCACCAGCGCACAAAGCTGGGGAACTTTTTTTAAATTTAGGCACATAATTTCAAGATGGATACAACATGTTCATCGAATGGAAGATCACAGAATACCCAAACTAATGTTAAGATATCAACCTGCAGGAAGAAGAAGACCAGGACGTCCACTCAAAAGACTTCTGGATGGTGTTTCTCTTGAGGCCGAAACAGGTCAACAAATGGCCTAAATTCGTGAATGTACTATGATGATGATGATGAATTTTTTACTGCAGTTATTTTAACACTTCATTTAAATTCAGAATAATCGGATGAAATGTGGGAAATGTTGGTGAAGTTTTAGATGAATTGGTTCTTGCTAATTGGTCTTCCGGACTAAATGAGAGTGGTCCAGTCTTGTTGATACTGGACATTACGTCTAATTGTGATCGACATCCTCAGGAGATTCTGCATCTCTCTGTGGACTCCTTGCCGGCTACAAACTGGTTTAAAGTCTACAGTTTTTAATTTTATTATTAAGCAAAAATTTTTGAAATCGAGTTAAGTGCGTATTACAAAAAAATGTGTTTATGAGTTTATTAATCTGTAACATGGCGAGATCCATAATTCATTCAACCTATTTCTTTGAACGAAGATGGAACTATGATAATAAATTAAGAAAACGCGTTCGATAACTTTTAAATTAGTAACGTATCTTAAGAGATAAACCAGTTGGTTTAATTTATTTAATATCTTTAATAAATCAGAACAAAATGAACAAAAAGAAATCACTTAAATGTATGTCTAATTATACTTTCTTCCTATTCGTAATTTTTTTTAGGATTTTCATCCTGTTTATTTCCCAAATCTCTCGGAGGATAAAGACGTATTGGATGTGCATCCAATGACTATCCATCTCTTGGCTGGTCTTCCTCTTGTTTTTCTCCCGTCCATTGGTCTACCTTCTTTAGATCTTTTTGCAAGTCGGTTGTCTTCCATTCTTTCTAAATGATCTTTTCAATATTTTCGTCTACCTATAATAAATTTGGTTTTGTCTTGAATGATATTTGTCCCTAATTTCTGTATTGTGAATCTTACAAAATAAGTATTTTCCCTGAATAGTTGTTAAGATCATTTCACTTGTGTTTATTATTTGTTTAGTTTTTGTTGTACAAGCCCATGTTTCTGCACCATATACGATAACTGGTCTAACTATCGTTTTGTATATGCAGATTTTGCTTTCCATTAACGTATGTTATTTGCACCAAATTAAATATTTCATATAAGCCTATATCCTGATATTTGTGCTGCTTTGTCAGTTTGTTTCTTTACTTATATTATTAGATTTTTAGTGTTTGTTACGCCTAAATAATAATACAATAATAATTAATTATACAATACACCTAATAATAATAGTTACACAGGATTTTGTTTTCACTCGGTCTGCAACATTTAAACAACTAACACGAGAAATTTGTGTTTTGCCAACTAAAGGGTTAAATTCGTCCGTCCACTTCTATTTGCTAAGATTAATTAAGGAAGATTATAACATTTCTTGACATATATTTTTTAAAAAAATATGTTCAATATTCTTAATTTAAATAAAGTTATTATTTTGGCAATGAAAGAATGGTTTCGTAAAGTATCTTAGGTTTGTTTTGATGAAATACGTAATATTGTATTTTTCCATTAACGTGGCTAATTCAACTGTCAAAGCCACATAACGAAATATTTATTAGTAAACGTGTAAAATAAAATTACGAACATAAATAATAAAACATAATACATGCAATAATGCATAAATTAAAAGCAATGAAAATGTTCGTTTAAAAGTATCCATAATTTTATTCTGTTGAAAACATGTTTGGGTTATCTTTCCAAAATATAAAACATTGTCCATTCTTGCATTATTGGGAATATGCCAAGGGCATTTGTTAGGCTTTTTTATTTGGCATCTTTGAATCTTAAAGTGGTGAAATTACTGTTACAAAATAACAAACATGTTCGTATGTGACCTTCATTTAAAATGTTTCTACCGGCAGCTTACTACGTGTGGCATGCGACTAAGAGGTCTCGGGTCATTATTTTCTTGCCCGTAGATTGTTACATAGTCAGGCGACATGTCTAGCCAATGTCATACAACATTTCTAATTGTTTGAAAGCCATTGGAACACGTGTTATGCATTATTTGTTCCTGATGCCCTACAGGCAAACGTATTAGTTTCTCTTAATGAACGATTAAGCAAATAATAGATACTTGAAGGTTATGATCTTGTGCACTACGTATATTTTTTATTTTCAACGATTTAAAATATTGGAGACGTCAATTGTTACCTGAAAGATTTCTAAATTCAAATCGTGAAAGATTGGCATGTTACGTGTTAATGGTAAACGCAGAAATTGGATAAACGTGGGTAAATTTCTGGACAAGACGCGGAAAATAAGAACAATACACATTTGTGAATGGATAAATATGTAAACAAAGTGCAGTATCTTTAATACTTAATAACACTGGACAACAAATTTCAAACTTTTTTTTTGCACTCGAATGGAAATAGGTGATTATAAATATTTAACATATGCTGAATTCAGATCTGCAGTCCAACATTTTCTATCACATACCATTTTTGCAGGAAGCGTGATTGAAAATTTCCATACAAACCAAAAAAAGAAAATGACCGAACATATCTAATTTCAGTTTTCTGGTAATTCCTTATGTTATTTTTATAAACAAAAGGATTATTAAGAAAGCATTGTACAGATTAAATAACTATCGGAAAGTCTTAGTCACACATTTTATGATTTATCATGCAAAAAAAGTATACAAATATATAAAAAAAAGTTTTATTTTACTAACATTCTAAAAATATTTTCTGGAACATTTTTGCTCTGTGGACAACATCAGGAACATCCCTTATTAGCTAACAACAATAGTCATCTAACATGCTGGGTGGCTATTGTCCTCTGTATCTTCTTTCCATGACATATGTCTTCATGAAAACACTCTCCATGTTCATCGCTGACGGCCCCCAGGTTGGGAGGAAAAATGTCCAGGTGGGAATGTAGGAACTGTATTTTCAATAACATATTACACCCCAAGATTTTATGTGTCTTTAAGCATGTTCTCAATAATTTCTTGGTAGTTTTCGGACCTTACATTTCTCAGAAAATTAGCACACACTGTCTTGAATCCCACCCATGCTGCTCTCTTACTGTTCTCTAGCACGTCATCAAACTTCTTGTCCTGCATCATTTCACGAATTTGTGGGCCAATATAAATACCTTCCTTCAATTTACCTTCACTAATTCTTGGAATTTTTTCTTTCAAATACAGAAAACTTTTACCATTTTTGTTTAGTGTCTTAACAAAATTTTTCATTAAGTCTGACTTAATGTGAAGGGGTGGCAGCAATATGTTTTCTTTCTTAACTGATAGTTGGTGTTTAATACTCTTGTCCCTTAGAGGCCACTCTCTTACTTCATGATGTTTTTGTTTAGCATAAAAACAACAAAATTTGGTGAAACCACTCTGCATTCCAAGGCATATCACTATGACTTTAAGATCTCCATATATTTTCCATTCATTCGTTGTATAGATAACAGTTTTTAAAAACAAATTCATATTCTCGTACGTTTCTTTCAAATGAATAGTATGAGCAAGAGATATAGGCACAGAATGGTAAACATTACCATTATTTAACAAGACGGCCTTTACACTTAACTTGGAAGAATTTATGAAAAGGCATCATTCTTGTGGATTGCAAATTTTACCGCTCAATTGTTCCATTAATTCATCAACATCATTACAATAGACAAGTTCATTCAAAGAGCATTCACTTTTCCTATAAGTTGTTATTGAGCTCAAACAAATACCAGTACTGTAACAGAGAGCCTAAGAGTTCCGACTGAATTTGTTGAATTGAGATCCCTAAGAAAATAAAATATATTTTTCTAAATTTCTGTTTTTGCACTCTGCTTCAACAATGCAAGTGGGGAGTTTAAGAGACCGTAATAAAATAAATTGTGTAAACATATAATCTGATACACCATGCAATCGACCATGCCATGTATAGGGCTCATACTTTTAAACAGACCACCCGATAGGCTGGAATTGTTTCTTTTCCAGTAATAAAGTAATAATGTTCTCATATGCTCCTTCTTCATGAACAAGAGTTCAATAGATTATGTATACAATAGCCCGCTACTTTGTGCTCAGTCAGGCCGCTAGTATAGTCATAAATCGGCGATTACTTCAAAACCGTAGGTGATAACGAAAAACGGATTCCAGTTTAGAAATCAGGGCATAAAAATACGTTATAAACATATAATTTTTGTCAGGTGCAAATTTCAGTATTGTCCAGTGTAATTTTACGTAACCTATATTAATGTATAATGTAATTACATTGTTTTCTATTGTTTTTTTCTTACTTTATATTATTACTAGATATTAGTTTATTGAAACGGACTGTCAACAGCACGTACGACTTCTTGCCCGTGCGACACATTTGTAAATAACAATGTATGTATCTTATATTTTGTCTAATAAACTTCTACTACCTATATTGTATAAGTTATCAGTGTCGTCTAGCATCCTAAGATCCCTGGTTCGATTCCCGTCTATATCACAGGACGGGATCCACCTAGCCTGTGAGGACAATTGTTTAACTATATGGTAAGATTTGTTGCGAAAATTATATTGAGGTTGAGGGATTGCGTCACTGAGACCCTGTATTGACATCTGTAACCAGTGGCAGCACAATTTAATGAAGTTCTCTTCGCCACGGTGTTATGTTCTCTATTTCTTGGGAGCTCCGTAGCCAAGTGGTTAAACTTGGCACAGAGCTACGGGACTTTCGCTGGTTTGAGTCCCTATGGTGGAAGATATTTTATTGTGGAATTTCGGCCAGTATGGGACCGGTGCCCACCCGGCATCGTGAGGAATTTGGGTAACTATAATAAGTAGCGGCTATAGGTTGAGAAGACCAAATATAACGGCTGGGGATCCTACATGCTGACCACATCTTACCCCACTCTGGCTGGATGATCATTTTTCTCTGTGATTAACACATGTGGATGTAAGGACAACAACCGGTTGATAGGCTTAAGAGCCTTCTATTGAGTTTAGTTTATTTATTGGGAGCAGATTTAAAGTGAAATGGACAACAATTCAAATATGCATCGGGGGCTAATTATATGCAAAATCCACATTTTTTTCTGAGTTTTGATTTAAACTTTAGGTGCATGTTAGCGTTGAGATGATCTGGAGTTATAACAAAATCATTGTTTTTTTTTTATATTTACCAGCCTTTTGGGCTAGTTTCTGACTACAGTTCATGAGATCCCGGGTTCGATTCGCGGTCAAACTATAGGAACTAACCTTAAAGGGAATTATTCCTGTGGTTGCCTATGGTCTGGAATTTAAGTTAAGTTTAGGTTAAGAACCATCCTAGCGCTTCATTATCATTTAACACCCATCATATCATCGGGGTAATGTAACTTCGCCTTCTAGGTGCTTCAACCTAAGAAATGGATTACAATTCCGCCAATACCAGGGTAGAATACCATAAATGTCATAAAGACAACGGTGGCATTAGACCATTTTTTATATTTTCCAAATAATCGAAAATGTTATTTGGTTTAACTAACATTTTTATTACTTCTAGGATCATATTACCCAGGGCAAATATCTTTTTTTCAGTTTTGAGTTTGGAAAAAGTGTTTTACATTGATGACGTCACTCAAGTATGCTCTAAACTTCTAAAAACATAGATCATTCGCTTATTTGTGATGTACAGATCTACTATTTTTCTTCTGTTCTAAAAGTACGAGCATGGCTGAATAATATCTAGAAATGGACCACAGATCAGCGATATTTCTACATGTCCAGTGTGATACTTTGCCCCAGAGTAATGTGCTGATGTTATTATAAACTGATTGACATTTAAATTTGTACTGCAGATTATATTTCGACGGTTCTTTGAAATGGAACACATCACATTTTTTAGCTTAACATTTTTCGACATTGCTGAATTTTTAGAAGGGAAATGTTTTAAAACCTGAGAATTTAGTAATGCATATTTATTTTTGTAAATATAGTAGAAAACAAAAAACGAAAACAAAAAGGGTGTGAACTTAGTATCTTAAATGCAGCCCATGTACTGTAAGTAATTTAGGCTTAAATACTGGAGACTTGGGTTGGCCATGAAAAAGATGACATTGCAAAAAAACACCTGCATGAGCCACAACGGAACATTTCTTAGAAGACCTATCTAGTTAATCATGATGAATTATATACCATATTTTTAATATACACTAACAAGGGAACTGTCAACCATTGCATGCAGAAACTACCTCGAAATGTCTCCCAGAGATTCATTCTGATGTACCAAGATAGTGTCCAAAAAGTTATTTATGCCGTCTTTAACTGCAAGGCACAGAAATCGAAACCAGGATCGAGCAATGGCAACCCACGCGCGAAGCAGATGGACTTCCCTGCATGAGTAGAGCGAAGTGAGTTAGGCGGGGCGCGGTGAGGGTTATTCAGTCCACCAAGTCCTAAGTTGTACTACTTTCATGTGGTTTAAGTGAGAGATTTGCCGTTGGATTTTAGTGCCCTTCAGTTAAATGCTGCAGATTTTTAAAAAAATATAAATACGGCTTTGGTACATCACAACGTTAGTTTGGAAGAAATTTCAAGGTAGATTTCGGCATGCAATGGTTGACAGTCCCTTGTAAGACACTTAAAGTCTGCCGCGGTGGTCTAGTGGTTATGCTCCTTGTCTCTAGTTCCAAGGTCCTCGGCTTCAAATCCGGCCGGGATCCACGGATTTTATAGGGTAAACAAATCCAAGAAACAAGGTAGGCGACATGCCAACCACATATCACTCACGACAGCTGTAGGAAAATAAACGTATCTAAATCAGATTGGTTAAGAATCCCCGGAAGGAAAGCCAAGGACCCGACTTGGAATGCAAGAACGTTTTGATGGATGAATACACTTAAAAATTAAATAAATCCATGGAATATTAAAGAAAATAAAACAATAGGTCTATGTAGAAGCACAAAACTTTGTCATATTTTTCGTTAAACTAGGTATAAAAAAGTTGTGTGATTTGTTGAGGAATTAAATCATAAAGAAGAAAGGAAACCAGGATGATACAAATACAACTTAACATTCTATAGTACAGTAAAACTTACTGAAAGCGGAATCACAAGGGACCATTTTTTTTCCCACATTAGACAAAATTCCGCAATATAAAAAAAATATATCAATTATCTCAGATTATAGAGCACCGTATATGCCTTTTTACGTACCTTGGATTAAATATAGTAGTTCAGCTGTCTTTGAAAAGTGAAATATACTATGCATGATACGCCGTAGCGTAGTGGTTAAGGCACTGAGTTACAAGCCGGAGGGTCGAGGGTTCAAGTCCCGTTGGGGTCACGATTTTTAAACTGACCCAAACCCTCTGGCGGCACTATGGCCCTGGGGTCGACTCAGCCTCTAACGGAAATGAGTACCAGACGCTTGTTCTGGGGTAAAGGCGGCCGTCACGCAGGGCTGACAACCCGGCTGACATAAAGTGCCGATTGTCTAGAAAAAGTGGGAGCCTTAACCTCCTACTACCCCAAAGGCCTCCTGAGGCCTGTTGTGGGATCACTTTACTTTACTTTATGATCGACTTCTACTCTAACGCGCGAAAAAACAGTACCGTTTCGTCAGCATTAAAAATGTCTCTTAGGCCCATAACCTGAATTTAAAGTATGCAGTTTCGGTTACCGCTCACTAACTACATTTCTTCCACAACCTTTGATTCCCCGCAAATTTCATTCCACACTACATGGTGTCGTCTTTTAAAACTGTCCAACCAACCTACAGATGCCTTGAAATCGTTATTCCCTAGGGATTTAGCAACAGCTATAGCTTGACTTTGGAACATCGGTTCGGAAATTTGGAGATTTGTCTTCGATCACTTCCAGTTTTTCATTTAATGAGAATCATGCATACGTTTTAGCCATCTTTATTCCGTAAATTCAGAACGCTACCTGTGAAATATGGGTCTCAGAATTTTAACTAATTTAAGATTTTACAGTGCAATGGTTATTTGTAAGACAGGTATCTGTACTTCGCATAACGGGTGTGCAGTGAGGCCGAAATAAAATTTCAGTTACAGGTAGAATCTCTACTTACCCGGCAGCAGGAATCATTCTTTATTGTTTTTTGGCCTACTTAAATTCAATGAAGTGGAAACTAATTTATTTCTCTATCTTTCCACTTTATAAAAAATTCATGAATTGTGTAGAAATATCCTTCCGCTTCCTTGTTGGACAGATTCCGTTTTATGCAAAATAAATGCACATAAAATTATTAGTATTTTGCCGGGACCAATAAATTTGTTCACATTGGACAGATTTGCGCATTATTAACGTTCCGGATTAAACAAGGTTTACTGCATATAAACTCCCGACAAATAGGGTAATATTTTTTACTTTATTTATGAACGTGTGTTTTCAAGTAGCTGTCCAGACCAGACTAAAGAATCGTAGAAATATTAATGAATTCCCCATGATTCAATTACAACATTGTTTGAATGAAACATGCAATAATTTCAGTGAACCATATGTGTATTGCGGTATAAACCAGAGTGGTGTAATTAGAATTACGTTGATAAAATTAGAGGTTACGAGTGAGGTTAAATATTGGTAGAATGTAATGAAGGTATGCTGTTATGAAACATCTAGTATTTATACACTGAGGTCAGTAAATGCAGGCCGTACTGAGTCATCGCTTCACCTTGCCAATATTCAAACTCTTTGTTCTAATTACGGTAGGCAGAGTGAAACCCATCACCATCGAGGTTGTTGTCCTCCCCTTTGCTTACGAGGCAGCGACGCCTCCCCGACAACACAGCGGTGGACGCATTTTATTAAATCTGTATTATACAGTTAAGCTCCTTATTCGCGGGAGATATATTCCACAAATATGTCGCGAATACAGAAATCGCGAATATGGAATGGTAATTTGTATGGGTATATAGGGGATAAGTTTCAAGGTTTCAAATTAAATAAAAATTATAAAAACAAAATCAATTAATGAGAGATTTTGAACAATTTCTATTAATTATTACTGTCAGGCTTAGGCAAGGGCTTAAAGAAGTTACTAATGTTTTCCTGTTTTGCCGCTTATAAAAGGTCTTTCAATTCAGATTGATATTCAGCTGTGAATTCAACTATAGAATTCCTTATTTTGTTTTCGGATTTCTAGATAAATCGTACAGTCCATTCATTAACATTGAAATAGCGTGAAATAGAGGCAAACGACTTGCCAACGCGTAAATTGTCAAGAATTTCTGTTTTTACAAAGCTGCAACACTATTTTTTTCCGCTTCGGAACTAATTTTCTTTCCTTTTACTCGACATTATAAATTGGCAACAAAGCAGAAGGGACACGTGTTATTCAGTCAAAGTTATTGCAACGAATTACAAGTTGAAACGATAAAACACCGATCACTTATAACGGACATAGCGGCACGTTAAATACAGCGGCGGTGGCTTTTAACAACGAACATTATGCTTAGTGATAATGTTTGTTTTACTTTGATATTAATTTGTCTATTTAATTTGAATCACTCTTTATAAAAGCCGCCTTGACACGTGTCTGCAGTAAAAAAAGTTGCCGTTGCGTTTTTTTAAACCTGGTTGAGTGGTAGACAAGGCCTTAACTCTGCCAGGTAAAATAAAGCTATTATTATTATTATTATTATTATTATTATTATTATTATTATTATTATTATTATTATTATTATTTATAAAGGATACTAATCCTTCAAATATAATAATAATAATAATAATAATAATAATAATTATTATTATTATTATTATTATTATTATTATTATATTTGAAGGATTAGTATCTTTTATAAATAATAATAATAATAATAATAATAATAATAATAATAATAATAATAGCTTTATTTTACCTGGCAGAGTTAAGGCCTTAAGGCCTTGTCTACCACTCAACCAGGTTTAAAAAATATACCGACTGGATCCGCGTTTAAATAAATGTTTAGCCGCGAATACAGGAACTGTGTCGCAATTTTTTAACCCGCGAATAATGAAAACGCGGATAAGGAGCTTTCACTATATTGCTCGACAATATCCTCTTTAAAAATCCTGCAGTCGGATTTTATGTTGGTTTCCTTTACGGGTCCATCGCTGTGGTATCGAGGTAGCGTGCTACCTTGTCACGTAGCGGGTCCGGGTTCGATTTCTGGTCGGGACAAGCTAACTGTGAGGCTTTTTCCTCACCTGTAATACAAATAATGTCAGGTATCTTTGAGGCCCAGAAGGTCCCCGAACTATCATCTGGCCATTATCGTCCCTCGTATTGAAAGCAACGAGGAGCTACCACACCTGTTGTATAATTCTCTAGTGAAGTTGCAAAGCGGCTTGAAAATGCCATGATTGCAGTGAAAAACCTGCCCTAGGGCAGAACACAGTCATTTGAACTAACTTTATTCCATGTTATAACTTATTAATCATTTTCATTTCCATCATCGACAGCTGCAGTAATATATAATATTCGATATTTTTTTTTACAATTTCTCTTGCTAGAACATGGAATTCCCTTCCACCCTATGTCAGAGACTGCCAAACTTTACCATCTTTCAGAAACAAATTGAAAATAAAATTACTAACCGAAACAACTCACTAATATTACTATTTAAAAATTAATAATTTGTTTTTTTCATTACTTAATAAAACATAGTTTTAAGATTTGTTCATATATTTACCTAATGCCTTGTATAATAAGCGATATATTAATTTATTATAGTTTATTACTTTCTTTGTATTTTTTCTTTTTCTTTTTATGTATAGTAGATTCGAGCTGTTATTCCTTTCTGTATTCATTCTATCATTAATTTAATTTTAATTGTATTTTATTTGATTGTATTATTAGACATTATTTTCATTATTCGATTTGACGTAATGAATTGTTTAGTATGACTATTATTGTAAATTTTTTATATTTATATGTAACATAAATGTTTGTCCTGGTGAGTGGAAGAGAAGGCCACACGGCCTTAACTCCACCAGGCTAAATAAATCTATTCTATTCTATATATTCCTATTATATATGTGATCAAAAGCGCATTTTTTATATTGTATGACATCTATTTGGATTATCTCCCCTACTTAATTTCATAGCACGAAAAATTAGTATGCATTAATATAAATTATGTCGTGTAGAATATATAGGCCCTATAGCGCTGCCTACTGGCCTCACACACACACACACACACACACACACACACACACACACACACACACACACACACACACACGCATACGCACACACACACACGCATACGCACACACACACATATAATGCCTGGACGGGATTCGAACCAGGAACTCTAAGTCTGTACCTCAGCGTGACAGACTCAGAGTTCCGGGTTCGAATCCCGTCCAGGCATTTATTTTTCTTATCATACCATATATATATATATTACAAAGAAAACGCTGTGGTCCGAGGTAACATCGTTATTTCAATCGCAGTGGGCCCGGGTTCGATTCCCGGTCAGGACAAGTTTCCTGAGTGAGATTTTCTTGGGTTTTATTCTCGCCCGAAAGACAAATGTCAGATATATTTAAACCTCAAATAGTTCCCAAACACTATGTGACCATTGTGATATCCATTCCACCGCCTTATTTAGTATGAGTGCATGATGTATCTTGCCTTAAATGTTCGTGTTATCTCGGGGATAATCCTGGCATTGAGCTTAGTAATCATCCAAGGAAGTCCTCCATGTCTTTATGTTGTCAAACGCATGTGTACAGATCCAGAGTTACAACTTCTCTCCCAATACGTTTTGTACCTGTAGGCCCAGGTGACGTGCAACATCTAAAACCATCTACAAAGGGAGAGATTAAAAAATGTGAAGAGAGATATTATAAAGTTATCTTAAATAATATATTCTTCTCTTTTTTATTAGGATACAATACACTAATTTTCCTTCAACCCATTGTAAATTTTACTCCTCCATAAATCCCTATTATCTGCATTATTCTCTGTTAATCCTCTCAATACCATACTCCTATGTACTCCTTGAATCCACTGTTCTTTTGGTATCCCCTTTCTTCAGTTGCCCCCCACTTCAAAATTTAATATCATCTTAGGTATCCTGTCATCTGACATCCTCTTTACGTGGTCAAATCATTTCAGACCTCTTTCTTCGAGAATTTGTCGAATATCTTTTTGAACATCAATTATTTCTGTGATTTTAGTTTTTCTAATTGTGTGTCTTCTTGAATTTCTAGAAGCCCTCCTCCAAAAGTCCATCTCTGTCACCAATAGTTTATGGCTCGCTCTCTGCTTAATTTCGACGTTTCTCCACCATACAATAGTATACTCTCCACCAGTGAACTATAAATAAGTTTTTTAGATTTGTTCAGAATGTTTCTACTCCATAGAACCGAATTCAACATAAATAATATATCATCATCATCATCATCAATTGCAGTCATGGATTAGGCCATTGGCCTGTTCCGCTTCAGGATATAAATTCATCGCTTCATCGTCCTTAGGTTTTTCTGGGTCTCTTCGTCATGTGGGTCTGTAGTTGAATAGCTGCAGAGGTGGTCTATTGTTTGGCATTCTAAGGAGGTGTTCATGCCAATTATTTTGATATATTTGGATGGTTTCAGTTATTGCTGGTGTGTTGAGAGCTTTGCGGATATCTTCATTACGCATGTGGTCATAAAGCGTATGACCTGCTAAAGGCATTAATAACTTCATTTCTGCAGCTACTATCCTAATATTATATGTAATATTAATTGTAGAAACTTCTCCGTACAATATAACAGTCCCATTAGAAGTAAATGAGCATTCAGTCACACCATATTCAATGATAGGGTATTCAAACGATATGTGAATAGGTCCAATGTGCGGGAGCTTTGAAGACGAGGTACATGTATTAGGAAAATGTAACGATTAAGAATATTGGAGGCGTCAGTTATTACCGGAAAGATTTCTAAATTCAAATCATGAAAGACTGGCATGTTACGAGTTAATGGTAAATCCAGAAAACTGGATAAACTTGAGTAAATTTCAGGACAAAACGCGGAAAATAATAACACTCATTCATAAATAAATAAACAAGTTAGCAAATTGTAATATCATTAATACTTAATAATTCTACATAACCAAACTAATGTATACTGTTATTGTATTGTTATCTATTTGTAATATTATTGTGTTTTCGTTTTTGTTTTAACTTATTTTATTACCAAACATTAACTTATTGTAACGGACTGTCAACAGCACGTACGGCGTACTGCCCATGCGACACACATTTGTAAACATATGTATCTTAATTTTAGTCTAATACTACTACTGCTGCTGCTACTACTACTACTACTACTACTACTACTACTACTACTACCACTACCACTGCTGCTACTACTACTTCTACTACTTAATTCATAGAAATTTCTAAGTTCAATGATCTTTTGTCGATATAAAATTTATTCACCTACAAAATATCTAGGTTGGCCTATTTAAACTTACTTACTTGATCGATATATATATGGTATGATAAGAAAAATATGGAAGGAAAACATGAAAACAGTAATGCAAGCTAGAGGGCTAAGCATCGAAGATGCCCAAGACCGTAGGCTTTGGAGGTTTGGCACGGGAAGACGGCAGCAGCTGTAAAAACCCGAAGATAGATAGATAGATAAGAAAAATAAATGCCTGGACGGGATTCGAACCCGGATTTATATTTCTTATCATACCATATTAAGCCTGCATTGCTCAATGTTAAACATTTAATTATAACATATATATATATATATATATATATATATATATATATGTTTTTTATGAGAATTTAGATGACTTACATTTTCATATTTATTATTCATTATCTATAATTAATTGACCAAAATTGTTTATTGTAATGAAATAAAGAATGGGTGGACAGATAATATTTAAGTAAACATAATTTAATGCTGAGACCTGAGTTATGCGCCGTCTAATTTTAGTTCAGTGCAAAAGCAGATGACGTGTGAATGACGTACAATAAATAGTGGCGTTACGTCTAATATTTGAACACGCCCTTACTGTTTACTTTGCTGCGGTAAACTGACCATGCTCACTTTGAAGTTATATTCCGCCCTTGCTTTATTACATTAAATTGTGTATAATACGGTATTCTGCCTTATAAACTCCACTACCCTAACCATAACAGGTTTATCTTGCATATAACAAATACTGAAACACCAAGCAAACTATATAAATAATTATAAAACCAAACATTATATCATAAATATGAAAATATGCTATTAAAATAACATTTGAGATAATAAAACTTTGAAATATCTTATGCTTATTTTCGTACATTATATATACAGTACATTTCTAGTTCCATTTAATAACACTGAGCAACAAAAAAGAAACTTTTGTTTTGTCTCAGAAAGAGAAATGTGATTATGATAGTATTTTTTCTCCTGAATTCAAATATGATACCGGTTTTTCTCCATCACCCAAGGTTTCCGAGAGACAGGAATTTATAATTTCTAACAGATTTATGCCAATTGTTATTGAAAGAATTTCAACAAATAAATTTATCAATTGAATTTCCTAATATTTTCTACATTCGTAACTACACAATATTTGAACATTTGGACTCACCTAGAAAGTAAGAAATGATGATTTTCTGCTATATTTCGCCTGTGATGGTCCAACAATAATCGGCCAGCATATTAGGATTCCATTTGCCTTGATGTCTTTTCCATAGCTGACATCTTCTGAGTTAGCTCATTTGGTTTAATTTTACAATGGACAAGTGGACGAAAAAACGTTTATTAAAAATAATTATTTAAATCCATTAATTGAAATTGAAATAAAAAAGCTGTGGGTGATGCAAAAATTCCGAATACATATTTGAAAACACGATAAAAAACTGCATTAAGTACAACAATTGGTACTCATTAGACAAAAATCATGTTGACTAGTGTAATATACTGCATTTCAATTTTAATATAAAAATATAAGCTAGGTCCTACATTCCGAATAGTTAAACAACGATTGTGTTTTTTTTCTCTCAATATCCCAGGTTTGTTATTTCGACATTTTACTGGTGTTCTGTCCTGACACTGGCGTAATTGTAACCCACTTCTGAGATTGGGACGCCTGGAAGGTAGGGTTACGCTGCCCCGATTATATGATGGGTGATGAAGAGATGACAGTAGTTCGCCAGGAGAGTCCTTAATCCTAAATTTTAATTTAAAGCAATTATGAATGATGGTAATTATGATGGTCTTAGCCTCTCCTTTGTTAGGAATCACTATACTAAGTTAATTTAGTTACGCTTATTTCCCTAATGATGTCATGAATGGTATGCGGGCAATATACTGACCCAATAAGAGGTCTAGTAGACAAGTAAGGTATTACTAGGATAACGTAGGTCGGTAAATTTTACTTAGAGGCCTCTTAATTCAGGCGTAATGTTATTTTACGAGCCTGAAAATCTTCAGACTCGGACGCAGAAGGCCCGGCTTTGATCCCTGGTTTACTGGGTGAAGTTTTTTCGGAATATCTCTCAGCTTTAATACAAATATTTAGAACGTCATTTGACAATGATCATCCTATCATATTCGTCTTGTTAATATGAATGAATGGGTGTATTGTTTTAAATGTTCGTGTTATTTCGGGTCGGCCGCGGTGGACTAGTGGTTATGCTCCTTGCCTCTGGTCCCGAGGGTCGCGGGTTCAAACCCGGCCGGGGTCGATTGATTTTTTAGGATGGAAAAAATCCAAGGATCAAGTCCTCCGGTAGGGACTTTAAGCCGTGGGTCCCGAGTCTGAAGATTTTCAGGCTCCTAAAAGATCCCCAAGCCTGAATGAAAAGGCCTCTAAGCAAAATTTACCGAATTTTCCCGTCCTAGTACTACCTTGGTTTCCTAGATGTCAGTATGATGCGAAACGCTGACCACGGACCATTCAAATGACATCTATACGAAAACAAGTGTAATTAAATTAGTATGGTTCAAATTCTTCCCTGTAGGGGGAGAGCGCCTAAATCTCTGTTAAGGGAAACATGGGCTTACAAGATTACAAGAAGGAGTGTTATTTCGGACCGATCCCGGAATAAAGCTCATGACAAATCCGGGGATGCCCTCCATATATTTGAGGGGTCAAAAAATATATTATCCAGAGTTTAATGCTTCTGCTGACAGGTTGAGTTCCTGTAAATCCCTCAAGAAATGAGGAATATAGAGGTACCAACAAGTGAAAGGTTAAACTAAGGAAATAAACAGTATGTAGAAAGTAAATTTTAAATTGGATTACAAAATATCTTATTCTTATTCATAATTTGTGTGATTTTCATCCTGTTTATTTCCAAAAAAGCATTCCTCGGAGGGAGACGTATTGGATGTGCATCCACTGTCTATCCATCTCTTTGCTGGTCTTCCTCTTGTTCTTCTCCCGTCCATTGGTCTATCTTCTTTAGCTCTTTTTGCAAGTCGGTTGTCTTCCATTCTTTCTATATGACCTTTCCAATATGATTACAAAATATATAATTCACTAATATTTTTATTATTATACAAATATAATCAGAATTTTAATTCTAGGATTAGTATCTTAATGTTCAGTAATTTATATATATTTAATATTTATCTAATATGTGATGTGTGGGCACGCCGCAGCGTAATTGGTTATGCAATTTGCATCAAGCCGAAAGTACGAGGGTTCGATTGCCGATGGGGCCAAGATTTTTAAACTGACCTAAATATTCTAGCGGTACCATGGTCCTGGGGTCGAATCGGCGTCTTATGTAAATGATTACCAGACGCTTCATCTGTGGGTAAAGGCGGCCGTTACGCAGAGCTGAAATTCGGCTGACATCAAGTACCGATTGTTTATAAAAGTGGGAGCCTTAATCTCCTACGCCCTACGATCTTCCTAATGCCTATAGTGGGATCACTTTACCTTTTCTTTTTACCTTTTTTAATATGCAGGATGTAGCATAAGCCGGTTAACCGGAAATGCTAATAATTTATTTTCTGCAGCTTACAATATCTATACAAAAATCTACCGAAATTTTACCCTATACCTTATCTTAGAATGATCCTAACATAAACGCCAATTGTATCCTACCACCATTCGCGCTACAATTACTGTCACATTGACAGGGAGTACGTGTGAAGTATATAAGACATGTGATCGTTAAATGGGGTAGGTTACAAGAAATCTGGTGAGATTTTTCACTGAACTTGTGAAATGCATTTAAAATAGCTGTTTTTACCACTAGTCAAAGATTTGCCATACGTGTGTTTTAAACATTTAGATGGCGACACAGCAAAAAGGAAACTCCAACACTTTCAGCCATTTTGTTGCATCAGAATCGACTGAAACATGATTGAAGTGCATCACCCATATGTAATAAACTATTTTAAGTTGTAATTATTGATTAGGTATATTTTGGAATATTTTTTTATGTTTTCAATACCATTATTTTTATTCACGAACAATAACAAGTATATTCAGAGGACATTTTTTTAATTTAATGAAGGGAACTAATTTTTCGCGTACTTATTGCTGCTACATTGTACGTCGGTGTCCATAACCAATTAAAAGCGAGCAGGTCACATGATTTCGTTTTGTTGAGTGTCACTTTAAGAGCGGATAGCCTTTAGTCAGCAAATTACCTCAAGCAGTAGTATTTGAGATTATATTCTGAAGGTCCCGTATTCAAATCCTACATTTTAATTCTACCTGGATTTGGAATAATTTCTCATATAATTTGACATGTAAGAGGTAAAAAGGAAGTCTTTGGTAATTCAGGTATAATTTTTGCTATTGGCTTATTAGGATTTGTTGTTTGAGCTGATTTTTCCCCCTTACAACCGTCTGCAGTGGTTAACTGACTTATGCCGCATTCTGTATGATGTACATTTTACTTCCAATAAAAAACGTTCGGTAAACAGAACTACTTTAACATTTTCTCTCCTTCGTGTGGTGTGCTTTGATTTGTGATACTGTTATCGGACCTTTCTTCTTTGCTGAAAACACAGGAACGCGATACCTGGAATCTGCTGGAGAACTATGCAGATCCGCAGACACCGGATGAGCTCTTATTCCAGCAATATGAAGCCCCTTCACATTACGCCAATCAAGTTCTAGACTTCCTAAACACGCAATTTCGAATCAAATGGATCGGAAGATCAGGTCCCATTGAATAGCCTCCAAAGTTACGAGATTTGACCCCCTTAGATTTATTATATTTTTTGGCGGGGGGGATACATCGAACTTCTATATAGGACCTGGCTGACCTCCGAAAGCGGATAAGAGACGCCTGTGCTTACGTTACATCTGCAATGCTGCAGACCACACGAAGGGTGATACAATACCGTCTTGATATTATTCTGGCCCGGGTTCGATCCTTGGTCGGGACAAGTTTCCTGGATGAGAATTATTTTTCGTGATTTTTCCTCACTTGTAAGACAAATGTCAGGAAATTTTAAGGCCCAAACTGTCCCCGAACATCATTTGGCCATCATCATCATCAATATCAAGGCTTAGGCCCTCTGGCCCATTTCGACTTCAAGAGATTTGGTCTCTCCATCTAACAAATGATCTTCCTTGACTTTTATATCCTGTAGGTCTGTAGTTTAAAATAATTTTAGAAGGTCTATCATCTGGCATTCTTAGTAGATGTTCGTGCCATATTGATTTTATCTACTATGTCAAATCGTTTATCCTTTTGCCTCGCTTTTGTCGTCACCAAATAATCAGTCAGGCTCTCTTGAAGATTATCAGTAGTAATGAATATGTCCACTGGTTGCGTTACGAGCGCCACGGAAGGTTAGTTTGGTGGTGGGGCTGCCACCTTACTGGCTTCAGACTTGCAGGGTATTTATTTGGTTATCATCCCTAGACGACTATAATAATTAAAGCTATATAAAATGTATATGACAATTGCATATCTAAAACTAAAATTTGCAGTAAATTGTCACATGGTTTTACGATAAATGAAGGTCTTCGTGAAGGTTGTTGTCTATCACCGACTCTGTTTAAAATATATGTACATGAAATATTAAAGAATTGGAGGAGAAAATGTTCAAGCAACAAAACTTTATACAACTTACATTTTGCAGATGATCAATTGTTAATTGTACAAGATTATGAAGATTTAGAATATATGACTAGAAAATTAATAGAAAAATAAGAAAAATGGGGATTAATTTTGAATATGAAAAAACATATTTATCAATTGGTGAACCAGAACAAAATTTAATTTTGGAGACTGGAGAAACAATAAAATATTGTAGTGAGATCACATATTTAGGAATTAAAATAAATAAAAATGGGAGTTATGAAGATGAAATAAGAAATAGAAATAATAAAGGAAAATTTGCAATTGCTTGCCTCAATGGAATATTGTGGGATAAAAATATAAGTAATAAAAATAAAATGAATATATATCATGCAATTGTTAAAAGCATCATTACTTATGGAGTAAAACTTTGGCAATTAACAACAAAAACAAATAAATATATTTTGGCAACGGAAATGAATTTCATACGAAGGACAGCAAGAATTTCAAGAAGAGAAAAAATTAGGAATTCAGTTATAAGGGAGAAAATGAAGATTGAAGACACTATTTTAGATTATATTAAAACTCAACAATTAAGATGGTACGGACATGTCCAGCGAATGGAAGAGGATCGGCTACCAAAATCTGTTTTGGAATGGAAACCTGAGGGAAGACGAGGCAGAGGAAGACCTAAAACTTCCTGGAGTCAGGGAATATATTTATACATGAAGGAGAAACATCTACCTCCAGGGGATTGGATGAACCGACAAAATTGGCTATTGGGAATCGGACTATGTCAAAGACATTAATCAACCTATGATCTATCTATCATCCCTAGACGTGTTGCCGTCACCATAGCTATGGAATCACATCCACTCCTCTTCATCCTTAACCCCGGGTCAGGCTATCCATACATATATTATTGTATATGTATTAATTTATTTAGATATCAGATTTCAGGAAAAAAGGTGTTATATTATGGTAAATTTGATAGACCAAAATGTATTGAATTATCGATACATTTTTATTGTACTGTCTTCCATTCCATCTTGTACCATTCTCAAAATTATCTTACGTTAATGTTCTGTATTATATCTCTTATCTTTTTCTTTGTTTTGAATTATAGAAGTTCAGAAAAAATGTAATATTTTAATTTTTTCACTTGAATTTATTTTCAACAATTAATTTTTATTAATTTTAATCATCGTTCATATTCGCCTTAAATTAAGCTTAGGAATAAGGACTCTCCTGGCACACTACTATCATCCCCATCACTCATCATATCATCGGGACAGCCATAACACCGCCTTCCAGGCGCCTCAACCTCAGAAGTGGGCTGCAATTACGCCAATGCCAGCAGAGAACTCCAGAAATATCAAAATGACAACCTGGGGTATTGAATATGAAAAAAATAATTCGGGCCACCAAAGACGTACATATCGAGATCAATTGAAATTTGGAGAGTTTCTATGTAAGAAGCATGTTTATAAATTAACTGAGTGACGAAATATTTATATTTCTTTGTGGCAATGATTAAACGGGACACATTATATTTTTATTTTTATGCAATCCGCTATAATAATAATAATAATAATAATAATAAATAATAATAATAATAATAATAATAATAATAATAATAATAATAATAATGTACCATTATTATACCTAATAATATAATATGCTTTTGTCTTTCGGAAAATGTTTGGATTCTATATCTTATCTGGCTCATAATTAAATATTACATTATTTTATTAGCCTATTGGGAAGCCAAAGACATAAACAGTGAAAACAAATTAATTGAAAGGTGCGTCTTATGCAGCGCCCTCTATCGAATAAGAAATTTCGAAATAATACTAGAGGACGGTGGCCATTCATGAAGTTCCAAGTTTCATAGATTAATTTTCAATCAATTATGTTATTACTTGAGACACGGATTATATGCATTTGCATGTTGCATTTGCATATTTAGACCTTTTACACCTGTTATTACATATTTTAACTAAAAACTAGTGTTAACGCATATTTTCGCGCTATATTACAACATTTTAAAAATCTGTATTGTTTTACAATGAACATTTCGAGGCCATCAAAATGCTGTTATCGATTTCGATAGTGCAGAGGCTTTGGCAGTTTGTCAGTGCGAGGAAGCATTTAACGATTCCAGGATTTAAAAAAAAACATTGGGGTGATTAGCACTCATTTTTCCCATGTACCTGTAACTATTAAAAAAACTTGAAACTCAAAGTTTGGCGTTGATTGGATCTATTCGATGGATAAAATCCGAAAACTGAACTCTTTATTGCCGGAGGTATTCCCAAGCAAACTTAAAAAAAATATATATATTTTGAACGATAACCCAGGCTTTGGACCCTTTGTGTCAAATTAATACTTTATAAATGGGAAGGGCCAGCTTTTGCCAGAAATAATAATTGCCAACATATTACCCAAATTCAAATAAAAAATAATAAAAACCTTATTATTCCTATAACAAATAAAAGAACAACGAAAATAAATCGATTAATGTTCAAATCTCCATGTACTGCCCAATTACTTCAGTTGACGTAGAACGGTCCTTTTCTGTTTATAAACATATTTTGAGCGATGGAAGACACTACTTACTACCGAACATTTGGAACAGTACCTGATCGTTTCTGTTACAATAGTAGTAAAATGTAGAATATTTTAATTTGTGAACAATACTTTTGCCTAATACTGATTGATAATGTATAATTTATCAGTAATAAATGAAAATATTAATAAATTGATAATAAAAATACTAATTGTTATGTTAATTTAGAATAAAGTATCTAATAAAGTAATAACAATCATGTTCTTTATTACTTGGTATTGCATATATTTACATTTTCCATGCATATTTTAAGCATTTTTCATGCATATTTGCATGTGTATTTCGAGCTTGTTATGTTGCATATAATTCGGTCTCGAGTTATTACATATTAGGAATTCCCGGAATCCGATAAAATTAATAACCAATAAGTATTTTTTTTATTATATACAACTTTCCTCATTAGAGGTTTGCCTCAAGGACAAAGTGATACAAACAATTTTCGAAATTGATGAAATACATTTTGTAAATACATTACAAAATTTAAAATTATAATTGAAGTACACATACCATAAAGTAGAAATTTTGTAAAGATACTTTCTTAAAATTGAAATTGACCCTCTAATGGCAGCGATTGCAATTTTAGAAATATATACCCTGTCCAAATCTAAGGAATTCCAAAATTTAGCTAAGGATCCTGGTATAGTACCTCTTGCCCCGATTATCAATCCTGTGACAGTTATACTATCTAATTGGTATTTATCGTTGTAATAGTCTATTGTTTGCTCATATATGGCTTTCTGTTCTTCTTGCAACCCATCGTAAGAGCCATATTATTTATTGGCAATATCTCGGTGAAAAAATAAATTTCTTAAAACAACGGATGTGTGTTAATTTTTTAGAAGTGTGGGAAATGACGTGCATACGATGGTTACCACAGACTGGCGCTTGTTAATGTGTCACTGACATGCGTATTGATAAATAAACAGAGCACACGGATCTGAATGAAAATAAGTGACCTTGGTACGAGTATTGGATCATTTGCCTTCCCATGAACTTCCTTCGGAACTATGACGCAATATATATGACGATTTTATTTCTTCTCCGAATTTGTGGGAGCACCTCTCTTTCTCATTTCTCTTTTAGGACAGATAATATAACATATATGTTATGGTTATGATTTGAAAAATATTGTGAACTTGAAAAAATAAAATATTATTTTAAGAATAGTTATACTCGTAGTTCTTAATTATGTTAAATATATCCAGTTTATAAATACAAATCATTTACAGAGTCAATTACGCCTTATAATTTTAAATTAGGGAAGTTAAATTATATTTTATTTGCTAACGACCAAGTAATCCTCACAGCTTCTGAAAATTAATTACAAAGAAAAGAATATAAATTGCAAGAAATTGTTACATTATAATCTACATAATTATATCAATAAACGAATCAAAAGTAATGGCATTTGAAGGAAAATATCATATCCGGTCAAAAATAGTTCTACAAAATAAAACATCAGAACAAGTAAGATGTTTCAATTATTTTGGATACTAATTATCGTATGAAAAGAGAAAGATCTAGAAAACAAATTGTCAAAATTCCAGCATATCTGTGTGGAACTGTTCTAAGAACCTTGCTTAATAAAACCAGGAAAGAGACAATGATAGATTTTATAAGGTCTTGACATTCCCACTCCTAATATACGAAATTGAAAACTGGACATTAAATAGGTTTGGAAAAAGGAAGTTAGAAACGGTAGAAATGCGTTTCTTAAGAAGAATAACAGGACACACTTTAAGAGATTATATACGCAATATTGATATTAGATAACAATTACAAATATATTAATTAACAAATAAATTGACAGACAATGTGGTTTCAACATATAAATCGAATGGAGACACCTCGTACATCAAAACAAACTTTACAATATATCCCAAGAAGAAAACGTTCCCCATAACCAGATGGAGGGATATGCTTCGAGTCGGCACAGACTTACAGCGTAACTTTGAAGTACAAGGAGATATCCAGTTTATTTTAAAACGGTATATATGTATGAAGATAAATATTGGACACAAAATGAGGTAAATGGAAGTAAATAAATCATCCGTTATTAAGAGGAACTTCTATAATGTGCGACATAGACAAGATGATCACATATCAACTTTACTCAAAACTGATATTCACCAAATGACAATCATCTGCTAAGAATAAAATTCGAAAAGAAGAATTTTTTTGTGAATGAAGCATTATCATACTATCTATGTATCTAAGGGAATACTTCGTATAACTTCACAAATCCCACTACCGTATAAGAAAAAATGCAAATCGGGAAACTGTCCACTGATGATGTAATCATACATTCCATACTAGTGAGATATACGCCCCAGTATCGTCATATCAAGTGCAAACGTTTTTATAAGAGGACAGGTTATTCGTCACTTGATCAGACCTACGTTTTATGCTATGTAATGCCATTAAGTTTTGTGATGAGGTCATTTTAATAATTTACAATACGGGTACTGGAAGTATAGTTTCTATAATTAAGACATTCTGTCTGTACATTCTTACCTCTTATGGTTGTTTTTGTTGAACATATGTTTCAAGACTTCTGAGCCCCATCGTCAGCGATTACAGACTGAATTTTCGCAAGTTGTCGGCCCAGATTCTTGATTTCTGCTCTCTCTGCCTCTTGTCCAAAGAATTTACCAATTCAGAATGGGGTTCAGAAATCTTGAAACATATGTTCGACAAAAACACCCATAAGAGGTAATAATGTACAGATAAAACGTCTTAATTATTAAACAAACCTCTTAATGTTGCTTCCTATTGCATTTAAAAATAGTATCTATAACTATAATTTATGTTTAAACCTGCTTTATCTTGATTATGACTTAATTGGTATACGATACCCATTGTACTTCTACATTACTCTCTCGGAATTTGTGGACTAATCGCTACGATGATTGCCCCTGTTTCCGAGATCATGCGTTCAAACACTGTCGGCCTGGGTCCAAGTGTTGGCGATGATGTACTACATCGCCCGGAGTGCTGCGTTCTGGTATATAATCAGTCACGGCTCTTTGGCAGCCGAATTCCATAGGTACTATCGATATGGAGTTGTCACATACTGTAGTCAAGCGCCCTTAGCGGCATTGTGGTGACACTGGCGGGCTCGATAAATTTTTATGGGGGTGAAAATCGTAAATATGACTTTCCTCGCAAGATAAGCAAAACCATGAGTTCTGTAGATTTACAGCTCGTAAAAGAACAAGAATAAAATAAGAGGTCTCTAAACAAAAATTTGAATTCCTTTTATAAGCAAATTTGAGTTGCGACATTAATGACCTGAGTTGTCCCTTCTTTCTACATTTTCTCACGTTACAATAACATAGACTATTTAACGCATGTCCCAAATGGGAGTCAATGACCAATCACGTTTCAATGATTTCTGTTTTACAACCAATCACAGTCGTGTTTCACGAAATATTTATCAGTGTTATAATTACCATATTAAAGAAAGCTCCTCCTTTTTAATATTCTGAACAGGTCTGACCATTATTTTGCTGAGACTATAGGAAATACAGCTACCAGATTGTATATATAGTGCATAGATGTCAACACATTAGCGCTTGCAGGAGTTAATATAAAAACATTTGTAGCAATTTAATGTACCACCAAAAAAAAGAAACCACCGTTTGCACTTTCTTAAATGTATTTTTCCCAGGTAATAATCCAGAAAAATATAATTGTCATATTTACATCATACATGAATTAATATACAGTTTGATGTGTTTCATTTTTTCTCCACTAGAGAGCATTCTTATTACAATATTGCGTTCCTTTGGCAATAAATAGTATGATCTGGTTGCAGTGATAACAAAAGAAGCAGATGAAGCGTACCTATCGTTTCTCATTTGTTTTCAAACATCGCCGTTTACATTAAATATATAAATATTAAAAAAAAAACTACAGTTAAATAATGATTTGTGAGTAAACAGCTTAATTTTATTCCTTAAATAGTCCTAACAAATGCCACTCTTGATTTCCAAATTCTCTAGATAAATTCACTCCTCACTTCTTGAGTCGTGAATTTATCGATAATTTGGAAATCACTCGTGGCATTACTTATGACTATTTAACTCATGCCCCAAATGGGAGTCAATGACCAATCACATATCAATGATTTTTTATTTACCAACAATCACAGTCGTGTTTTGCCTCGAATTCATCAAGTAAAGTTTATCATAAGTAAGGCCACGAGTGATTTCCAATTTATCTAGAGAATTTGGAAATCAAGAGTGGCATTTCTTAGGGCTATTTAACGATTAAAATTAAGCTGTTTACTCACAAATCATTATTTAAATATAGTTATTTTAAAATATTTATATACGTAATGTAAACGGCGATGTTTGAATATAAATGAGAAACGATTGGTACGCTTCATTTGCTTCTTTTGTTCATCACTGCAACCAGATCATATTATTTATTACCGAAGGATCACAATATTGTAAGAATGCACCCTAGTGGAGACATTTATAACGAACATTTAGGTTTTTAACTAATTTCTGATGTCCTATGATATAAATATGTGAATTATATTTTTCCGCAACGTCATTTCCTGGAAAATAATTCGTTTAAGAAATTGCAAACAGTGTTTTTCTTTTGTGGTACAATCAATTGCTACAAATGTTTTATATTATATCCCGCATGCACTATCTGTTGACATTCGTGCACTATATATATATATATATATATATATATATATATATACAATCTGGTAGTTGTATTTCTTAGAGAGACAGTCACTGCAAAATAATGCTATGACCTATTCAGAATGTTAAAAAATGAGCTTTCTTTAATATGATAAACTTTGGTTAATAAATTCGAGGCGAAATGCGACTGTGATTGGTTGTAAATAAAAAATCATTGAACTGTGATTGGCCACTGGCTCCCATTTGGGGCATCAGTTAAATAGTCATATTAAAGAAAGCTACTCCTTTTCAACATCCTGAATAGGTCATAGCATTATTTTGCAGTGACTGACACTCTAAGAAATACGGCTACCAGATTGTATATATAGTGCATGAATGTCAGCACATAGCGCATGCGGTAGATAATATAAAAACATTTGTAGCAATTGATTATATCACGAAAACGAGAAACAACTCTTTGCACTTTCTTAAACGAATTATTTTCCAGGAAATGGCGTTGCAGAAAAATATAATTAACATATTTACATCATAGGAAATCAGAAATTAATTAATACCTATAATGTTGTTATACATTTCTCCACTAGGGTGCATTCTTACAATATTGTGATCCTTTGGCAGTAAATAATATGATCTGGTTGCAGTGATGAACAAAAGAAGCAAATGAAGCGTACCAATCGTTTCTCATTTGTTTCAAACATCGCCGTTTACTTAAAATATATAAACATTTTAAAATAACTATAGTTAAATAATGATTTGTGAGTAAACAGCTTAATTTTATTCGTTAAATAGTCCTAACAAATGCCACACTTTATTTCCAAATTATCTAGATAAATTCACGACTCACTTCGTGAGTCGTGAATTTATCGATAATTTGGAAATCACTTGTGGCATTACTTATGAACATTTTTCTGAATATGGATGTGGGAATTTTTCTTAAAGTTGTTTATTCATTTCTCTGTTTTATTATTTTGTTTTATCCAAGAGAATGAAAATGTTAGAAACGTAACACTTCATTTCAGCCGCTTCAATTTTTATTTTCTCGGCTGTGTTGTTAGTTCAGTTTTTAATTTCATACGTCAAAGTTGTTGTTGTCACTTTAGAATTACAGTTGCGTGATCTTTAACGCTTTATTATGTAGCGTATGTCGTACCTTATACCTATAATCTGTAGAATGTATTCACTTTTATGTTTATCTATTTTTTAGCGTTAGAACACAATGGACTCCAATAATTAAAATTAACTTCTTCAAAAATTCCACTGTCAATCATTGTATTATCATTTGTGTGTTCTTTTTCCGTGAATGCCATTTTTCTGAGCTTTTCATATACATTTTAATTTTATTTATAAGGGGCTATTTGCAATTCTTTCAGAGTTGCAAAATCGTAACTATGACTTTCAGCCACTCCTCTTAAAAACATTAACTGAAAATATATAAAACGGTCATTCTTCCAATCGTAGGCTACTATATGGATGCGAAAATGTTTTCTTACTTTAAGAGACGACAAAAAGATTACGAGAATAAAGTGCTCATGATTGTTTTTGGACCAAAGAGAGACGAATAGACAAGTGAATGGAGAAAACTACATAACAGTGAGCTATATGATCTTTATGGGAAATCAGATATAATAAGGGCAGTTAAGTCTCGTTGACTATGATGACCAGGGCATGTTACACGAATGGGGAATTAAATAGGGGCATGGAGACATCTAGGAAACCCTAAGGTAAAACGGGCGGTAGGTAAACCAAGAATGGGGTGGAATAATAATTTAACCATGATTTGCAGGAGGGAAATTGTACAAGGAATGATTTTTAAAAAAAATAGTTCAGGAAAATGATGTATGGAGAGTTTATGCCTGCATGGACATGAACGTCAGAGTTCTTCAGTGCCAGTGATTTAATTGCATACTATCATCTGCCAATTAAAACATTATCCTTAATATTATCTTCATGTCATATTTAAGACAGTAGTTTTCATATATGTTGGCAGTATTCAGTGTATTTTGATAAGAAATGAGTTGATAGCTGGTGTTCGGTTCACAATCCCAGACTGACACTTGTAGTGAATGTATGAACATATATTTGGGCCGGTCTCTATCGAGAGACGTGGAGGTGGCTTGTGAAACATGAGTGTATTGGCCATGTGTTTCTCCAGAGTATAAATAAAATGTGATCTGTAATCACACATTCTTAAATGATACGTCCTACTTTCCTCATTTTCAAATTTACCACACTACTAATATATAGAATATGTAACGCAGTACAAATCCTGTCCGCATATTTTCTAATCTCCAGCTGCGAACACTGAATGAGACACAGCTACATTAACATAAAAAATGACACCTGTGATTTCGTGCTAAAATATTCGTAACTATCTATAGGAAAATTATCTTCTGAAATATATATTTTTAATTATCCTAAATTGTCTTTCAAAACAAGAAAATTAAATATACCTTTCATTTTTCTACCACTCTCGCTCTCTTCATATTGCAATCTCTCTTTTTTTATCAATGCCACCATGTTGTCATTATGACATTAATTTTCTGGTATTCTCTCCTGGCATGGAATATTTGTAACCCACTTATGAGATTGGGACGCCTGGAAGGCGGAGCTACTGCTGCCCCATTGATACGAAAGGTGATGGTGATGATGATGGCAATGATGCGCCAAAAGAGGCCTTAATCTAAACTTCACGTAATGAGGCGAATATGATATTGATGATGATGATGGTTAGTTGGTGTTCGGGGACCATTTGGGCCTTAAAGTTCCCTGACATTTGTCTTACAAGTGAGGAAAAACTCCGTAAAAACCTCACCCAGGAAACTTGTCCCACCGATGATCCAACTCTGACCGCTGCGTGACAAGACAGCACGCTACCTCGAGACTAAGCAGTGGACTATCCATTCCTGCTTTAATTTTTTCTCTAATATACCGTATCATAAAACTACTCATTATTTTTCATCTTCGTTCATTGTCTCAGTTTCCCGTTATATAAATTCAGTACCGGTTGAAATAAGGATTTACCGGCCAATAGCCTGTTTGAATAAAAACAACATATCTAAAATTTCTAATGTAGTGTAACTTTTTATCGTAATATCATGAAGTATTTGATAAATTACAAATTATTTATTAATTTATTTACAGCTACTTTTCTATTTAAAAACATATGTTTTTATCACACATTTTTATATTATTAGTAAAGTAGATATATAAAGTTATATTGTTTTTATTTTTACTTTATTTTTCCCGATCTGTCCACTGCTGTGGTCTCAAGGTAGCGTGTTGCCTTGTCATGCTGCGGGCCCGGGTTCGACCCCCGGTCGGGACAGTTTTTCTGGGTGAGGTTTCTATCGGGGTTTTTCCTCGCCTATAAGACAAATGTCGGGAAAACTTCAAGGCCCAAACGGTCCCCGAAATCCTATAGCCATCACAATCATCATCATTCATATTCATCTTAGATTAAGCTTAGGATTAGGGACTCTCCTGGCGCACCACCTCAGAAGTGGGTTACAAGTACGCCATGCCAGGAGAGAACACCAGGAATATCAAAAGACTACCTGGGGCATTTGCAAAAACAAAACAAAAATTTCCCCAATCTTATTTTTATACAAAATTAATTACCGTGTATGACCTGAAGGGAAAAGCAAACTCCAATTGTGGTCAGTTTTGTATCATAACCTTATTAATTGAGAGTATGTGTATAAGCACACAGTTTTCTTATATCTTACTTTACTAATTGAGCGGAATACCTTATGTTCTTAAATGTTATTTTTATATAAACTGGTATTATTATTATTATTATTATTATTATTATTATTATTATTATTAGTATTATTATTATTATTATTATCAGTATTGGTATTATTATTAGTAGTATTAGTATTATTAGTATTATTATTATTATTATTATTATTATTGTTATTGCTGTTAATAATATTATTATCCTATCTAGGAATTTGTGGAAGAATAAAATTTCCTTGGGTTGAACGAAAAATTACTTTAGTGTGGGAAAAAAATCCTGATAAAAATTATTTTATGTTGCATTTTTGTATAAATATAATTCTTGTATGTGCGTCTGATTAAATTATGGGACGTTTTACATCCAATAACAATAAATGAAAATATTTTCCATAAGATATATTATGAATTTATTTCTATTGTAGGAATGGTAAAACTATTACATCAGGTTTTGGAGTTACTTAAGTTTTAAGAGAACAATGTTGTTTATTTCCGATCTTATTCAAAATCTATCTACAAAACCACATAACACAGTGGAAAAACAAATGTTTGCCTATGGGAATAAACTTAGTAGACGATACTATCTACTGATGACAGAAGAATACGAACACTAGAAAGTGCATGACAAAAAAACTGAAGGAGGAATACGAAAAATGGGGATTAAAGATACATTTGGATAAAACGAAGAATATGGTATTAGGAGATAAATGAAAAGTCCTGTTTTAGAAGACTGACATGGAAAAATTAAATCCTCTGACGAATATGTATGTGTGAGGACAAAAATTAATGCAGATGAAAATCATGATGTTGAAATTAATGAGATGATAAATAAGGGAAATCGCAATATCAAAATTAAATGGTATTTTATGGGATCAGAATATACTGTAAGCGCTGGCATTTTTTGTTACATCATTCGCAATCATTTTCCTGTCACAAAGACGTCAAAAAAAAAGCTCAGGTACTCAGCTGAAGTTCGAGAAGTGAATACTGCGTTAGCCGTTCATAATAGAGATATAGAATTTTCTAGCTTACTGGCGATGCTTATGTCAATTGGGACAGGTACTTGATAAATCGATATATCACATAGATTGGGTTTGGCGAGCTTAATATTATTATTTTTTATACCTATTTTAAACACGTTACACCTAATTTCTGATAGAAGAATATCTCATTCTATCTAGTGTTAATTGGTCGAAAATCAGCACCCATCCGCTACGCCCATGGTCTGAAGAGAATCATGTGGTGGCTTCACGAGATCGTTGTATTATGGCTTGCCTCTTGTGAGTTCCGGAGTTCCTACAGAAAGACCAGCAGTAATCCGCAAGCATTGCCTCACTAAAACGGCCCTTATATTTTTGTTCCATTGCACAGAAGTATCCTGATGGGGTCTTTCTGTGGTTGTAACTGCCAGTTCCACAACTAGAAGCTTCCGTTTCATTCCTTCCAAAACTCGGCCAAATGCAAGATCCTTTACAAGTTGTAGAATTTCTGGTCCAATTTGAATATCTTCAAAAAGTTTGCATCACTTAATTTCGGAAATTAGACTCTTACGTACTTAAAAGTCTGTCCTCCTTGGTTCATATCGTTGACATACTTTTTCATCAAACCCAGCTTTATATGTAGGTTATGGAAGGACATCTTTTGGGTCCATGAGAGGCTAAGCAATGGCATTTTTCTCGCTAGGGTTAAGTTTTCTTGCAGGCCAGTCTGCTTGAATATAATGTGGTTTCCAATTCTTATTTGTCGCACATAGATAAAAAGCAGCAGTATTTAGTATACCCCAGTTGCATTTCTGAGAGTATACAACAACCCTCAGGGGTCCTCATCTAGGGGATATGTGGATGGCGACCACAAGGTGCCCAAGCTGTGCAAAACATTTCTTCCACTTACTTGTGTTTTGCACTCTTTTAACTTTACTATCTAACCTCTCTTGGTTAATTCTTGTTTTTTTGACGCCGACGCTATTAGGGCATCCGAGGGCTAGGGAGTCTTTCCTTTCTTCCATTTCTTCTTTCCTTTATTTTCTTTTCTTCTCCAGAAAAGCCTGACCAGAGGCTATAAGATGGCAGCCCCATCACTGGTCTTGCCTTCCTTTGACCAGCAACCAATCGAAGGGACTATTATTATGCTTTCAAGTCTTATACGAGAATTTCCCTCAAACGCTGGAGGGAAAATTTTCTATAGGATCGTAACAGGCCTTGGCCTAATACTTGGAAGGAAGAAGAAGAAGAAGAATATATTAAGTTGTAATACAAAAACAAACATTTTTAATACAATAACGAGTACAATGACATATGGTGCAGAAACATGGGATTAAAATCTAGAACAATAAGTAAATTAATTCTGCAAAAATGGATTTTTCAAATTCAGCTTGAATTCATGGAAGAGATAAAATAATAAACAGTGTAAATAAACAAAAGTTCAGTTGCGGTTTTCATAAAAAACGATTAAATTGGTATGATCATATAAAAATAATGACGGAAGAAAGATTCCCAAGAAGAATACTAAAATGGTAGCCACTTGATTGATTGATAGATAGATAGATAGAAGAAGAAGAAGAAGAAGAGGATGGCTGAAAATAACGTGGATTGACCATGTTTTGAGCTGTATGAGGTAAAACGATTGGTCGATGGAGATTAGAATGACAAAGGGATGTGTAGGAGAATGACAGTAGATTAATTAGGCACCGAAAGATGATGTGAAACATTATGAAACCTGCTAAATAAATAAATAATGATAGTTTCTGGTATATTTCAAAATAATGATATAATAATTAAAAATATAAACCTGACACAATAGCTTAGATATGTAAAACTAAATTAAACATACAATACGGCTTATCAAGAGCCGTGGAGAACAGCACTTCCGACAAGTGAATGTGTACTTTATAAACTGTTGGTCGATAGCCGTCATTACCGACACCCAATCATACATTTCGTACAGTTTTCCGTTTTAAATCTCTTGTTTTCAACAGGTTGATAGAACAGCGAGAAACAACATTAAAATATTTTTTAAACAAATCAACTTCTGTTTAATTACTCACACGTTTTTCGATTCTAATAATGAAGTAGTTATAATACACTTAAAAAGATAATGTTAATCGACCGCATGCCATCCATGACATCTATAAGCAAATAAGGCAACTCCAAATTAATTTGATCTAGTAACTCCTAAAAAAAGGAGAGACTATGGCTGCTCAACAATGGGCTATGTCATTATAGATAGATTTACTTTATAACAAATACTTTCTTTCAGAAGGCAATAATTGTTACTCGTATAGGCCTATGTTAATGAAGATAAGAAAAAAAACTTATGAACTAATAATTTTCTTTTCTTCTTCGTATTATTATTATTATTATTATTATTATTATTATTATTGTTATTATTGTTATTATTGTTATTATTATAAGTCCTCCGGGAGGGACTTTAAGCCGTGGGTCCCGAGTCTGAAGATTTTCAGGCTCGTAAAAAATCCTTAAGCCTAAATGAAAAGGCCTCTAAGCAAAATTTACCGAATTTTCCCGTCCTAGTACTACCTTGGTTTCCTGGATGTCAGTATGAGGCGGAACGCTGACCACGGACCACTCAAAATGACATCTATACGAAAACAAGTGTAACTAAATTAGTATGGTTCAAATTCTTCCCTGTAGGGGGAGAGCGCCTAAATCTCTGTAAAGGGAAAGCATAGGCTTACAATACAATACAATTATTATTATTATTTCTTACCTGTAAGAGGAATGTTAGGAAACTTTAAAGCTCAAATAGTTCTCGAACACAATTTTCCATCATAATCACCCCATGATATTAGCCTTGTTCAGAATAATTGAATGGTATGTCTTCTCTTAAATACTCGTGCTGTATCGGAAGTAGCTCTTCATTCGGAGAAGCCCTTAGAGTCCTTGTGTATTAAATATATATGATCTAAAGTTTAAACATCCTCTCCCGACAGGTAGTGCCATTGACCAATGTTACATGGAAATGGAAATGTACTTAAAAGGGAAAGGTTAAACTAAAATAATAAATTACTATTTTTAAGCATTTATAATATTGATACTTGCACTAGTTTGTGCCTTTCTATCATATTGTTTTTCGGAATCGTAATATTTCCCTATTGGAATCCATTTCTAATTTACTTAATACAGGCTTTCCACATTACAGCAGTTTGACCTTGATTCCTGCTTTTCAGAGATTCCTATCTTCCCATTGACCATCTTCCATACCCCTCTTCATCATGACATCATATATTTCCTCCTACCATGCTCTTCTACTTCTCCCCCTCTTCCTTCTGCCTGGTACCAACAAATCCAACACCTGTTTAGGCCACTGGTCTTCCGACATCCGTTGTACATGTCCATACCACTGTAGAGCTCTCTTTGTTATCCTACCGATAACAGTTTCTTGTGCATCCATTTCTTGTCTGATATATGTATTTCGAATATGTTGTAGCCTGGATATTCTCATACTTCTCCGTAATCCATCAATTTCTGTCGCCAAGATTATTTTCTGCATCCTGTCATTTAAGGTCCACGTCCTCAGGGGTGGGCAACGGGAAGTACGGTATTGGGGTGATGTACGGTGGGGACTAGTTTCCCCGTGACCGCTACGGTAGCCGAGAAGGCCCAATAGGAATCCCGAAAACCGGCAAATGAGGCTCTGGTTAGGTCCCCCAAATGCGGGGGTTGGCGAAGGGCTGACAATCCGTTCCATAAAAAATAATTGTTACGTTTCCTGCAAAGACAGATAAATTCGGACAGATCAATAGGCATAGACTTTGGCTAAGAAAAAGGACAATGATTTTGGCAACTTGGAACATACAAGGTTGGAATACTAAGAATAATGAAGTACTTAACGAGATTACAAAGAAGGCGGTGGATATAGCAGTTCTGACAGAAACAAAAAGGAAAGGGAAAGGTCAAGAAAAGATTGGTGAATACATGCACGTATGGAGTGGGTTGAAAAAATAGGAGAGAGCTAAAGGAGGAATATCAATTTTAATTATGAAGAAATGGAAATCCTCAATAAAACATCCATTTCTAATAAGAATATATAAAACAATTATTAAACCTGCTGTAGTGTATGGCAGTGAATCCTGGACCATATCAGAAAGAACTGCTACAAGACTTGCCACCTGGCAGAGAAACATCTTAAGGAAAATATGTGGTCCAATTAAATATGAGGGTACCTGGAGAATAAGAACTAACCAGGAAATATATAACCTATATAAAGATAACGATATAGTTATAGATATTAAAGTTAGACGTATCGAATGGTTGGGCCATAATTGCAGAATGAACGAGACACGTTTGCCCAGGATGATATCAAACGCTAAGCTGGATGGAAGGAGAAAAGTTGGGAGACCTAGGTTACGATGGATGGACGATGTACAGGCGGACCTACGGAAGATTGGCATAACAAATTGGAGAAATAAGGTCACTGACCGAAGAGAATGGATGGTTGTTACGAGGGAGGCTAAGTTCAAACTAAAAGGACCGTCACGCCAATGATGATGATAATGATCCATTCCTAAACCATCAAATCTAATTTTTTTAAACAAATGGTAGCCTAAATGTGTTCCCTTTGTTTAATTCTCCTGTGCATTTTTCAATGTTTGTTAGGTGCAATCCCACTATTGTCTATAATTCGAGCTTTGCTACTATAGCAACGTTTAATTAAATTTCCAATTCATCTCTGAATAATGCAACTCTTTTAAACTTCCAAAGTTAAGTTTCTGGATCCTTTTAACTGGTGGTTACCCTTTTGATCCTTATTTTGATATTTTCCAGCATAGGAAGTCTTTCTGTAAAACTTGGCGGTATAGTTTGATTTTAATTAGGAAAATTCGAGTCCGCGGGAAAAGTATGATGTTGGTCTCGTGACTCAGACGTGTCTCGATTAACTTCGTAACAGGAATATTCGAATGAAACAAATAAATGCTGGCTACAGTGGGTACTGTTCGCAGAATAGTTAGGACACTAACTCACCACCATACAAAGTAAAGGTGCTATCATTTCAACTTTTTTTTTTGGACATGACCAATATCCACGTGGGAGGGAGAATACTGGTCACATGGACAATGACACCAAGGGACTTCCAAGATATGATCAGCATTAAACAAGAATCACCACTAAGACAAAACAAGTTATAGAAACATTTCACAGTGGGTGGAAACAAAATCCAAGTCTTTCATTTGTCACACTCCAGTGGCCAAAGAAAACTCGATATAATTCTGTAATGAGAATCTCTTGTCTATAGGGATTAAAGTCGGGATCCACCATGTAACGTACTTGTCAGTACTATGGAGCCATCTTGTTTCTGGAGACTAAAACGTATTTTATGCTCCAATTGGTTTTCAAGAAGACTCTTCGTTATAAATCAAGAAAAATATCAAATAATTTCAGTAGTTAAGGCAAGGTGACTTTTAATTATTGAGCAATTTATTATAATTTGTATTTTGTGCTGAGTGGTCACAAAAGTTCACACTAAGAATGAAATAATGATGTCGTTATCTGAATTAATTGATGAGGCCGACAAATTGACCCACATCTTGATGTTCGCGGGAAAGTGCAGTCCACACTGAATGCAACAGTGACATATCCTTTGACATGTTGTGCCAACTGATTATAATACTTTTCTCTTTGTAAAACATAACATTTCAATATTTAGAAACACCTTTCATATGTATTTGGATATGAAATACACTTTTCAAAACTAATAGAGGTGGGGTTGTACAAGACCAGCTTTTTACTTACGCGACTTATACCATTTTTGATATAATTTAAAGTATTACAATGTATTAATGATACAATTTATCTTCGAGAAATTACCATCGTCAAAATATGTAAACGTATCATGAAATGAACTAATGGAAATATGATTTTACATTGTAACCGTCTGACATGTTGAGTTTTTCATAGAATAACAGTTATGAACAGGTAATTTATTTTACGCATTAAATTAAATCACATATAAAATGCAAGCAACCTAAAAGCTAACCTAACCTAATTCAATTAATGTAACCTAAATCAATTACTCTTACCTAGGTGAATTCCAGGGAAAGTCATTTTTATTATTTTACGCGGTTAAATAAGTAAAAGATAAATTCGGACATAATTTGTTGAAACCACAGATATGGTTTAGAAGTGGGTTTATCGCTGGTCATCGGTGGTGTATCGCTGGTTAAAAGGGTGATAATCGGTGGTTTATCGCTGGTTAGAAGTAAGAACTGTTGTAACCTTTGTGATCATGACAGGAAATAGTCCCACTTTATTTTCATATTTAAGAGTAAAATAAAGATATGATAATTACTTCTTCGAAAGTAAATACGTTTAATATAATGTTTTATTAATATTTCTTGCAATTAGGTAAATAAAAAGCTACTCTTCTCCCACCTGGCCCTAATAGATGCTAAAAGCACAGAGGATATTCAGTTCAGTTCCAAAAAATGGGCCTAATATAGAAATTATTTTATCCAATGACTACTATATTGTCATTTGTTAAATCCCATGGTAACTTCTTATTCTAAATCATAATTTGTAGGATTTTCATCCTGTTTATTTCCAAAATCACTCCTCGGAGGAAGACGTATTGGATGTGCTATCACTGTCTATCCATCTCTTGGCTGGTAACTAACATAATAATTTCAACAAAACAAATAACTTGTTTCCAGACAGTATATACAGGAGTTATAAAATACATGTTTCGAGTTTTATGTTATAATAAACTGTAGTACTAATTGTACAAAGTAAAGGTAACTGAGGTAACAATAACGTTTCTGCGTGGTGTAAGAGCTCTAATTAAAATAAATTATTCTTTTTACGTATACGTTTGTTAATTTACTAAAATATTTTGGGATTTAGGCACCTGGAAGAAATTATATGCTATCAGGTACTTATTGCTGAGATAGAATGCGAGTTTCAATATAATATTTATATATTAAACCTTCGAAACAAAAGTACTGGAAACTGACGATTTTTATACAGATACAATGTTGGTTATTTACAATCGCCTGATGACTAGACTATTAAAAAAACCAAAATATGACCTTATCATAGAAATAAGCAGAAGTATGACCAAAGATATGAAAAAGTGAGAAATATGACTTAAGACACAATAAAAACCACTTAATAATAAGGCATATATAAATGTTTTACTTCCTTGAAGCTTAGAATACAGAATTTGATAAAAATGTCATGTCATAGGAACCGCCCCTTACTTATAACTATGGCAAAGACGTGCAAATTAAAATCTCACGTTTTCAAAGTATATGTGGAACAATCAGAAGAACATTAAAGAAACAAAACAAGAAAGGACTCTCAATTAAAATTTTATTAAAAAATGGTTGTGCCTTCATTTATGTATGGCAGTAAATGTTGAGTACTGAATAAAAAATATTAAAGAATAAATCTATCGAAAATGAAATTTTTAACAGCAGTAAAAGATGCTCATTAAAATATCACATCAGAAGTGAAAATATACGTAAAGGATTGCACATTACACCCCTCCTAGATAAAGTTAAAACTTACAGAACAAAATATATTTGACATCTAGATAGTATGGAAGAGAGCCGAATATCCAAAAGAGCCTGGAAATATGCCCCTGTAGGCAATAGATCATAAGAAATACCAAGAAGTCGGCGGAATGAAAACCTGGAACAAGCCAGAAGGCCTATACCGTGAAGTTGACGATGAAATATAACTTTTGAACTAATAATCAAAAAATGAAACCAATGTTGTTATAAAGAATGAAAACTGAGATCTTTTACCTTATGTTCCATAAACCTTAATATGACTTCCATTAGTGGCACGGGAATGCCCAGTAAGTATTCATCTTCGACCCGTATGTTAAGAAGCATCTATGGAGTTACATTGACAGCAGCATAAATTATTTCTTGCAAATCTACCAAATCACATACTGGTGTTGTTAGATTTGATCCCTAACAAACCCCAACAGAAAAAAATGCCAGATGGCATTAGGTCTGGTGATCAGGCAGGTTATGTAGTTGATCCTCTTCCGATCGATATTTTCGTCAGATACTTTACAGGTGGTTTATCCGCTTTAAACCACAAACTTCCCGTTTCTCTGAGCTGCCTATCCAATTTCATTATTGACACGTACGTCGGAAGAGGCGCTGCAATGGAATTAGAGACTTTTGTTCTGCTAATGATAGGACACAAAACTTTTTCAGCTATCGTGTCCGAATGCTAACTCTTCCCCAACATAAAAGACACGATACGAATTTTCTCGTATGAAATTATAATATATATGCGCGTGATACGTGATGCTTGTAAAATTGCTCGTAAAATGAACGACGACATTACATTAAAACTTTTTAACATTCTATTTCGCATACTCCCAACCTTAACCATTTTGGATACATAGTTTTGAAATTATAAATAAGCTTCGCGATTTTGCCGCCAGAATTATATTGGATCGTGTACTTTCTCCTGGTACATTAATGACGTCAAAGGAACAAACAGGTTAGATGAACACTATGGTTTATGAACCAGTTATATTGTTTATATAGGAGCGCTGTGTTTGTATGAGGAGTTCGTTGTCATCCAGGCAGTCGTAGAGAAGGTACATCAGGATAAAAATGCCGCCTACTGTATCTATACTGTTCACCGCTGTGGTCTCGAGGTAGCGTGCTGCCTTGTCACGCAGAGAGCCCGGGTTCGATCCCCGGTCGGGGTGAGGTTTTTATCGGGGTTTTTCCTCACCTGTAAAACTAATGTCACGAAAACTTTAAGGCCCAAACGGTCCCCGAAACCATATGGCCACCGGTGTGGAAAGCAACGGGAAGCTACCACACATACAATTCCCTAGTAAAGCTGCAAGCATAGCATGAAAATGCTATGATTGCAGTGAAGGACCTGCCTTCGGGCAGAATTACTATGGATGGATATCTATAGACTACTAATTTACTGACACTATCGAACCCGTAGGTTAATGGACGCAGGACATAATCTCTCCATACATCCCTATCCTGAGATAATGTTTTCCAATCATTCCCTTTATAATCTACTTCCCTCAAATCATAGGGAATGTTATTCTCCCAGCTCTTTTTTGGTCCACCAATTGGCCGTTTTCCCTCTGGTTTTCCTACAAGAAGCTTCCATGCACGCTTTACATTCCCCATTCGTGAAGCATGTCCTGCTCCGCGCAGTCTACAAGACTTAATTATTATATCTGGCTTCCTATAAAGACCATGTAGTTCACTGTTATGAAGTTTTCTCCATTCACAAGCCTGTTCATCTCTCCTTGGTCCAAACATTTTCCTAAGAACTTTATTCTCAAATACTCGTAATCTCCTTCCCTTCCTTAAAGTAACAGTCCGTGTTTCGCATCCGTATAATATAACTGATGACCTCCGGAAAATTTTACCCGGAACCCATGTCCGCATTTCTTGACGGTTGTATTTTTGCGGTGAAAGATCGTCACTCTTTCGATCAAGGTACTTTTTTCGTCACCTTCGACCAATCTGGCATGGGTAACCCTATCGGCAGCAATGCTACCGCCGTCATAGCTCTCGGGACTATATAAGCACGCAAGCCACACCACCACGACACGGTAAAGATACCATGGAGGGGCTATATCTATACTATCAGTTAATAATAAATAGATTAAAGAAGATTTTTAAATTAATTTTTTTCCCGTAAAACGGGTGGATGAAAAAGTTATAAAAATTGTTATAGTTCCAGATATTTTCATTATTCTTGTAAAGTTAATAATATAAAGTAAATTAAAATTTAAATTTCACCTAAAATTTTTCAACTTAACCCTTAACAATCAACTATTAACTAAAACTATTTACTTACATTCTATGTGTAACCGTGTGTTTATTGTGACTATTTAACTCATGCCCCAAACGGGAGCCAATGACCAATCACGTTACAATGATTTCTGTTTTACAACCAATCAGAGTCGTGTTTCACGAAATATTTATCAGTGTTATAATTACCATATTAAAGAAAGCTCCTCCTGTTTAATATTCTGAACAGGTCTGACCATTATTTTGCAGTGACTGAGCCCATGAGAAATACGGCTACCAGATTGTATATATAGTGCATGAATGTCAGCACATGCCGCATGCGGGAGTTAATATAAAAGCATTTGTAGCAATTGATTATACCACCAAAAAAAGAAACCACTGTTTGCACTTTCTTAAATGTATTTTTTCCCAGGTAACAATCCAGAAAAATATGATTGTCATATTTACATCATATGACATCAGAAATGAATTAATATACAGTTTGATGTGTTTCATTTTTTCTCCATTAGAGAGCATTCTTACAATATTGCGTTCCTTTGGCAATAAATAGTATGATCTGGTTTAAGTGATAAACAAAAGAAGCAGATGGAGCGTACCTATCGTTTCTCATTTGTTTTCAAACATCGCCGTTTATATTAAATATATAAATATTTTAAAATAACTACAGTTAAATAATGATTTGTGAGTAAACAGCTTAATTTTATTCGTTAAATAGTCCTAACAAATGCCACTCTTGATTTCCAAATTCTCTAGATAAATTTGGAAATCACTCGTGGCATTACTTATGACTATTTAACTCATGCCCCAAATGGGAGTCAATGACCAATCACGTTACAATGATGTTTTATTTACAACCAATCACAGTCGTGTTTCACCTCGCTCTTTATCGATTTCTCTTTATCAGCTCCTGCTTTTGTGATAAAGAAAGCTCCTCGTTTTTAATGTTCTGAACAGGTCAAAGCATTAGTTTTCTCCAACAAATACATTGAATATAGCCAATAATGAAAAGATTCCTTGATTTTACTGAGTTGTTTACTAAAAAAATTAATGAATAACCCGTAATGTTGATTATAGTTTGATGTGTTTCATTATTTCTCCACTTGGGTGCACTCTTACAATATTGCGATCTTATTTGGCAATGATCAAGGTGCAGTGAATGAACATAACCTCACATTTCTGATTTGTTTTCAACATCGCCGCTTACATTAAATATATAAATACTTTAAAATAACTATAGTTATGTGTCGTGAATTTATCGATATCACTCGTGGCATTACTTATGAGACGTATTTAAACTTAATCGCAGTGTGGTCATTAATCATGAATGGTATGTTCCACTCTTTACATTCACTGTACTGTACCGTCCTTTACGAGTGAACGATAGATACTTCCTGCGAACCAGACTACTTCTCGGTAAATTCAGAATCCGGTTATGTGACAAAACCGCGAAGCCTGATTATATTAATTTTATCATACTTATAAACCGAACACTGTATTTTTCTCGCAAAACCATAAAAAGTATGTATTATAAAGAATGATTAACATAGAGTCTCATAAAATCAAGAAATTTTAAAAATAGTTTTCTATATTGTACTCGACTACATGGAGTGAATGCTGCGAGTCACTCGTGTAAATTAGACTAATGCAGGACGTTTAAATACACAAGTAATTTTTCAGCGTGTATAGTTAATTTACTCCGATGCATTATAAATATGTACGATCTACAATGCGAGGGAAAATAGTTAGCACTTCATGCTAAGTAAACAAAGTAGTTTAGCTATGATTAACATCAATTTGTTAAAATATATTCATATCGCTAGATCCGTGTAGTTTAAAATTTGCTAATAATTTCAATTGTGGTTATTTATGTTACATCATAATTTTACTGCAACTTTCAAACACTTGACATCGTTATCTTTAAGAAAATGTTTTTAGGCTCTCGATCTTAGCAAATAGACTATTGAAATGATAATATTATAATTATATTGTGAAAAGAAAAATTAATGTCTGAAGCAGGAATCGAACCGTTGACCTGTAGTTCTCCAGACTAGTGTGCAGCCCACTACACCATTCTAGACCTGGCACATATACAAATCTATAATTCTCGTTTCGTCCACAGCTGCACTCTAGTCTGGAGAACTAGAGGTCCACGGTTCGATTCCTGGTTCAGACATTAATTTTACTTTTCACAATATCATTGTAATATTATAATATGATTCATTATCGGAACTCTGTTAAAATAACAGTATTGGAAAATGTTAAATAATATTGAAATGATGTTCGAAAGTTTTGTATTTGGGAATCAGAAATTATAATTTTATATTCTAACAGTCACATTCGTCCCTGTGGCAGAGTCGGTATGGTCCATACCTTCCACTCTAATGACCCAGGTTCGAGTTCCTCTTGGGATAACGGGAATTTCCTTGAGACTGAGTGAATTCCTTGTATTATATAATATGACGTTTTCAATGGTGGCCCGGCATACTATAATCGCTGATCCAAGGATACCTGCCACAATGTGTGACTCTAGGTTCAGAATTAATTATTTCCTGCCTACATACAGATTTGTCCAAGGTATTGGTTTTGAAGTTCCATGGGAGGTATCTTTCGAAAGGTGTATGACGAAAAAGAAGAATATTACAGCATTTTAGAATTATATATATTTTTACTGTTTTCTATTAAATCCTGTTTTTTCCCTTGCACTTTGGATATCAAGTCCAACGGTGCTACTTTTAATGGTTGCCTAGATGATACCATAAATGATCTTAAAATTCCACTGGAGTAAAACGTAAACAGAATTGGATGGTATGTGATATGGAAAACTAAACTATCAACTATTATTTTGTTCCATTACACGTTTCTTCATTTTATTTCCATCATGCATGTAAAGAATAATATTAAGTAATTAAAAACAAATGTTCGGTCACTTACTTCAGATCATATTGCATTTAAGTTAGGTTTATTTATTTTTTGCTCTACTGGTGTATTTAAGATATATACGCATAGAAATACATATGTTTAACGTTACCTGAAATTTAATTTTCAACGAGAACAATTTCTTTAATGATTTCTGTTTAAATTTTATTTTCACATGAATGAAAGTTTTTTTTATGGGAAACCTTGATCAATAATACGGTAATTGTGTGTTGTGAAGATTTGTTCTACAATGTGCATTGTTTTCCCGGTAAAAATATACAATGGGAGAGAAGAGCATATAATGATGAAGATTCTCATCTACCGCTAATTAATATTTTTCAAATATTTTTGACTTAATAGTCATGTACTAATCAAAATTGCCTAAAAATATTATATATTTATGATGAATAATTTGTTCGTAAAAATGTAAACCATTTAACGTGCAATATAAACTAACTAACTCATTGGCTCTATCGAACCCGTAGGTTCATGGCCGCGCGGACGTAAGTTATCCATATATCCCTATTCTGAGCTAATATTTTCCAATCATCCCCTTTATAATCTATTTCCCTCAAATCATGGATAATGGCATTCTCCCACCTCATTCTTGGTGTAACAACAGGGCGTTTTCCCTCTGGTTTTTCTACAGGAAGCTTCCATGCAACTCTTTCAACTCCCATGCGTGCATTTAACGTGCAATATTTATAATTGTATATATTAATAATTTAGTGTTTGTTTATTTTTGTGTGACTTTTTATTACAATAAATCCCCCACTTCTTTTTAATGCTTTAATAATATTGATTACATTTACTATGAGGAAATCTATTATCCAAAATTAAAATATGAAAGTATGGAATATTCACCTGAAAGGTCCGTCTCCTCAACTTAATTAATTATTAACTGTAGCGCTTTCAGGACTTGTTCCATCATCGGCAGGATTCAAAACTGGTCTTTATTTAACTGTAGCGCTTTCGGGACTTGTCCCATCATCAGCAGGATTCAAAGACCAGTTTTGAATCCTGCCGATGATGGGACAAGTCCCGAAAGCGCTACAGTATAATTAATTAAGTTGAGGAGACGGAACTTTCAGGTGAATATTCCATAATTTTATATTTTAATTTTAAATAATACCTCAACGGAATGAGTCTTATAAAAATCTATTATCCAACACTTCTCATTATTACAATGTTAACATGGTCTGCCGAAGTAGTGCGTGAATTGAAAATAGACCTCATTAGCTAGTATTATTAGTCTATCTAGCACTTAAGCCGAAGCACCAAACGTGCAGCGGGTGGCAATGGAATACACGTATATTTATTTAATTTAGGCAGATTAGGCCTACAATGGAGCTGATTTTTTAAAATATTATTAGGTTTAGATAAGCAACAGCTTTCTGAAGTAGCTGTTATAATGAAACTATTTATTTGTGAAAGTAATTATTTTGTAGGGCCTGGATTAAATAATTTACTTGAGTATTTTTTTGTATTTCTTATAACATATAATAACCCATCGGTGCATACTTTTAAATACATTTTGAAATGAAAGAAGCATCTCAAATTCAGTTTAATTACGGAATTTAACACTTCCTCTATAAGACAATCTCGAATGCGATAGCTTATAGTGTTCTGCTATTTTTCATGCTAATTTACAACCTTTCACAAACCGCTTGCTTTTTAGGCACAGATTTTTATTAGCATTTCAACTTTCATTTCCTGTTTTTTTATTCCGTCCTGCGTCACTTTAAATAAGTTAGATTGTTTTCGTCGTAAAAATCGGCGAACGTCTTGCTGGTATATTTTATGCAGAGGAAGTTCAAATGTAGCACATGGGCAGACAAGTGAAGGCCGGCAAAATTGTCTCCTTTTCCGCTGACAAACGAAATATCCGTCACATCATTGTTTTAAATAAAAAGGCGATAAAAATAAGTTTCCCTAGTTTCATAAAAAGTTGACTGTGTAATTATTTATCATTGAATTACTAATTTTCTCCTCTTTCCTATTAGTGTATTTAATCTCAAGGTTTTAGAACTGTGATCTATGAAGCGTGAGGTATCGGAAGTGCATGTACATTTCTCAAAAAATCGTATTTCATTACAATGTAACCTAGTTACACTAGAGAAATAACTTTTTAAGGAGATTGAACAAATTTTTAAATATATGTTTATCGGATATTTTGAAAATTGAGGGAATTATTTTAAAGTAGACGAGACATTTATTTTTGAGAACATCTAAACACATGAAAAGAACAAGGTAAATCACCTCCACAGAATGGATTCAAATCGTATTCCGAAGAAAGCATTATAGTAGTATCACTGGAGAAATCAAGAAAAAATCTTGAGATATAGGATCACGCTCAATTAAGTCTATGCCTAAAACGTTCATAATGATAACAGTAGTTAAAATAGCGGAGAAATTTACATTTGACTACATTGTTATAAAAAGTGGCACCTTCAGCTTGTGTGTGGAGCATACGTTTAAAACCTGACTTGAACACATTGGTTGTTTTTAATAGTCTACTTTGATGTATTTTTATTTTCAAGTTAATTCTGATATTTTCCATAAAAATATAAAAGTATATTGTCCTGTACGAGTTCCGGATGTATGTATATTTTTTATATTTTTACATTATTTTCTAAAATATAATACGAAGTATACCTTTATTTGGTGATTGCAGGATTTAACTTAACAAGAGTCCACCGCTGTGGTCTCGAGGTAACGTGCTGCCTGTTACGAAGCGGGCCCGGGTTCGATCTCCGGACGGGATAGTTTTTCTGGGTGAGGTTTTTATCGGGGTTTCCTCACCTGTAAAACAAATGTCAGGAAAACTTTAAGGCCCCAAACGGACCCCGAAATCATATGGCCATCGCAATTCTCATCATTCATATTCATCTTAGATTTAGCTTAGGATTAGGAACTTTCCTGGCGCACCACTATCATCATCATCATCACCCACCATATCATCGGGGCAACGTAACCCCGTCTTCCAGGCGCCCCAACCTCATAAGTGGGTTAAAAGTACGCCATGCCAGGAGATAACACCAAGAATGTCGAACGACAACCTGGCTAATTTGCAAAAATATACCAAGATTACATCTTACGCTATATTAGAGAGAATAACCAAAACGACCTAAGCACATAACATTTTGTGGAATATGTATTACACAGGCTCCTTATTATTCTTCGTATTTTTCTTCGTCTTCTTCTTCTCCTCCTCCATCGTAGTTTATCCTCTAACCGTGTTTACACATCCCACACCACCCAGGCTTTTCAATGACACGAGCTGATTTTAAATTTTGATCCACACACACACACACTTTACTGACCACATAAGGACATGGAGGACCTCCACGAATGAGTGATCAGCTCATTCCAGAGCCTTCTTCGAGACAACATGAACATTTAAGAAGAAACACGACATTCACTCGCATATTCATACTAAACACGGCGAGTATGATAATTATGACGACAAAAGACGACAAAACAACGGTCGTAAAAATACTGAGGATGGAACTGAAAAAGAAAGCTCCGAAACCAGTCTAAGAAGAAGAAGAAGAAGAAGAAGAAGATTATGAGGTGAGGTAATTTTACTTAAATAAATAATACCTGATAGTGTTAACTCCTAAAAAAAGTAATGATAATGATGCCTATGATAGCCAGATTATGCTCGAGGACCATTTAGGTCATAAAGATTCTTGATATTTGTCTCACAAGTAAGGAGAAACCCCGAGAAAATCATACAGGAAACGTCCCGACGCAACCCCGAGTGGTGTGTATCTTTCTACAGTTCGAAGAAAAAAAGTAATGCTAAAATTGCATAGGAATCAGAAAAAAATGGACACGCCGCGCCGTTGTGGAATTCATTAAGGCATATACTTACAAGCCGGAAGGTTGCGAGTTTGAGTTCCGAAGGGATCGGGATTTTTAAACTGGCCTATATATTTAGGCGGTACCATGACTCTGGGTCGACTCAGGCTCCAAAGGGATGAGTGGAGGTGGCCATCGTCAAGGCTAACACCTGGTGCCGATTGTCCAGAAAGGTAACAGACTCAACCTTCTGCTAAGCAGCTATAAAAATACTATAACCTACAACTCCATCCCTATTTCTCGATCCAAGCAACTTCTGCTAAACTACTACATAAACAAATGGAATGCAACATAGGCCTACACTAAATTCGAGGTAGCACATCATACCAATCAGTTCATCTCCTCTACTCACCATAGGCTGTCTATATATCTATGGTCAAACTTTATTCTCACACAATGCATAACCAACCACGGATGCTTCCGTACATATCTTCACAGGACCAAAAAGTCATCATCTCCCCTAATGTAACTGACAACAATACATCTTGTGACAGAATGTTCACGTGTACTCAAGAGACCAGCCTCCTGTTCACTGCCCCAGATACTAAAACTTCACATCAACACCGTCGCAGTGACAAATTTCATCAGCAACATCTTCTACACTTCAAAAATTAACTCTTGAAGAATCAAATTGCAGTAGGACAAAATGTAAATATGTAAATAACTGTAAATATACGGTGATGTGCCCACGGTAAAAATACGGGTTGAAAAATAGCATGTAAAAAAATAAACAAATTTTCTGCTAACCCAAGGGCCTCCAAAGGTCTGTAGTAAAAACACTTTAACACACACAAAAATAGCATTCCGAATAATACAAAATGTTGATTGTATTCAATTATTTTAAAATACACAAATAAATAAATAAATGTGTGTATATATATTGTCAAATTGCATTAACCTTCATGTTATAATTTAATAGAGTAAATAATTATTGGTGAAGATGTGAAAATGAATGGAAATGCACAATAAAATGTTGTTTGCTTACCTTGAACTCGGGAGTACTGAAAATAACGCATGCATTCACGTCACATTACTGAATTATTTACGCCACTACCTCTAATAGAAGAAGAGCAGTATTAATTGCGACTGGCCAGTTCGGTGCATGAAAAGGCTCTCGCGCCGGCCGGTCAGTAGGGAGTGGAGTGGGAAACAGTACCGTGGTGGGGGGAAACCTGCAGCTTCGTTAAAATATGAATATGCAAGCCCACACCAACTCATCCATCTATTATTGCAAATAACACAATCATGTACCCTTCATATTCGCTTTCCGTAAAATGTATTCTTAGCAGTTGGGTTGGACCTTTTGACTGTGACAGATTTCTCCTCCAAGGTGTGAGTTCCAACAGTTCGTTACATGTTTCATTATTTCAACTTACGTCAGCGACATTATCTAAAACTAACTTAAAGGCACTATCAAACCTGGAGGTACACGTTCGCGCGGACATAACCTTTCCATTAATCCCTAACCTGAAATTATACGTATTATGCAATCATCTCCTGTACAGTTTACATCCCATAAATCATTATTGTTATTCTCCCACCTCATCCCTAACATTCTCTTTGATTTTCTCACAGAAATTTCCATGTCGCTCTTTGGTTCCCTTTTGTCACATATCCTGCCCATCCCAGTCTACGAGCCTTAACACTTCATATAACGAAATTTAAAAAATAAATAAATAGCAATATTGAGAAACCCTAGATTGCCATTTTTAAACAAAATGTAGTTATGCATGATTTTGTTTTCTACGATTATAGACTCAAAATATAAAGAGTAAGCCCACATGTCCTGGTATTTGAATGGTTTTATAACGGCCTCGCATTTCCTAATACGAAGACAAATCCTATATATGCGTAAGACGTGTGTTTCTCAAAAGTTTACGTTGGCAACACTCAATTCAATCAGAAAAAGAATCTATGTTCTCTACTAATTATTGCTTGTATAATTGATTATTCTTTGTATAATTGAGTTTAAGATGGCGGTCAATAGTAGTAAATGAAAAATGAAGTGGAATTTGGAAAAAAAAAAAAAAAGTTATAAAACGTGCGAGAGTGAAAAAATGAAGCATATATTAGGCTAATTAGAAAGAAAAAAAGATTCAACGCAAAGAACATGATAATTAAGACCGAAGGTACGTTATAACCCCAAATGTCACGTCTCTTTGTATATACGTTTACATTGCAATATAGTAAATGCCTTGAGTATGTATATACAACACAGATTTATATAATTAGTCCTATATTTCTATGTGCAGGATGAAATGTATGAAAAATATAACAGAGGAGTAAGATTGAGTTATACATTAAGTTCTTCGATTATGAAACAAAAACAATGAACAAAATTAATTCATTCAAAGTCTAATTGATTTGAAATAATTGGCAAGACAGAGACCTAGGAATAATATTGAAGTAGATAGGATGAAACCAAAAGAACAGTCTTACATTTATTGGTTATCAGTGTCTGATGGTAAGGTTAAGGTGTGTAAAACTGCCTTTCTAAGTGTTTTTGGTGTCGTTAGTGATCGAATAAGAGGGCTATGCAATTTGTTAGGATTGCAAATCTTCTCTAGATGAAGGGGAAAATGGCGTCCAGGTAATACTATACAGATGGATATTGTGTTGAAAGTAAAAGATCACATAACCTCTTTTCCGGTCAAGGAAGCACATTATAGCAATGAAGAGTGGAAGTATCTTGATCCTAAACTCAATGTAAATATTATGTTGCAAATGTTTAAATGTTTTAATCCAGACATTCAGGTACACCATAATTTTATTTGAAAATGTTCCGGGAAATATTTAGTTCAAAATTCGGCCAACCACATGTTGCATGTGTACGCTAAGAACTCGGAGTAAAAATAAAATCTCAATGAAGCTGCTGAAAGGGCCGCAGTAGCGCAGCTAATAGTACATAAAAGACGTACTGGCAAGTTTTTTTTTAAAATTACAATCCAGTACAAGACACTTTTTCATAGTCAGTTATCTATAAGTTTATTTATTGTGTATGATTTACATATTGAAAAAGCTAGATTTCATTTGTACCATGAAGGAGTGGCACAAAAAAGTCCTGATGAATTCTACTCGTTCATTGCAGATTACATAAACGAAAACGTGGAAAATCATGTTAAGCCTCTTCAGTTGTTCCCCGACAATTTTATTGTGATGGGCAGAACAAAAACCATGCAGTTGTAATATTTTTTTAATGCTTGTGGAGCATTGAAGATTTCAATCCAAAACCCAAAATTTACGATAAGAGGCCACTCATACCTATCATACTATAGAGATTTCAGCATGGTAAAAAGGAAGTTAAGGAGTACAGATAAAATATATTTGCTGGAAGAATATGCAGAGTTTATTGTACGTAGAATCAGCACAAATATGAATTTTGAAGTTAAAATACCCACAAGAAAAGAGCTGTTGAATTTTAGATATTGGTGGCCAAAATTCTATAAAAATAATACAGTTTATTTATCTTGAAACTGAAGGGAGGGATACCTCGAAGTAATAAACAGCAGTTCTAAATAGCACAATCCAGACATTAGGCCCTACTATTCACCTAATACTTAGGCGTTCCCACAATTGGGAAGTACATTGATGGGGCAGAGGGGCACACATTCAAATTGGCTCAACTATAGTTAATTCCACCGATCCCTAAGGGCAAGCTCAACAAGGGAATGTGCCTATCACTCATGAAAAATAAATGGACGACCTGCGGAGATTTCAGGTGTTCATGCCAAAAGAAGAATTATGCAGGATTTTTACTCTGATATATACAGTTTCCCTGTGTGTCATACAATAAATCCAATTTGAGAGTACCAAAAAGAACAGGAAGTACAATGAATCCCTTTTCTTTGTCTCGGTGGTATTTTAACAATAATTTAAGAGTAAACACAGTATTATGATAATTAACCGCACAATATTGAGAAATCCCACTTCCCCAGTAAAAAAAATAAATACTTAAATAAATTGTCACAAAATAATAAACACATTAAACAAAATGCATGGACATATTCTCCACTATGCTCATTACAACTTCAAACGTAATAATAAGATAGATTTCAAATTAATTGTAGGACGTGGGATTTTTTCCCTGCAAAATGTACTTTCTTGAACGATGTGGGGTTTCTCAATATTACTATTTACCATTTCTTATAAAGAACATGGAGCTCGCAGTTTTGAGGTTTACTTCATGCATCTGTCTGTTCGTCCTAAGCTCTTCATTCTCAGACATTGGTGTTTCTTCTCCTCTCTTAAAGTAGGAGACCAATATAACTAGAATAATCGCAGTTTTCTACATTTAATATAACGTGCGTATCGAGAGTTGACCCTATGTTTAATTTATACTTCTCCTTATTTCCTGTTTGTTATTATCGTTTTTAGGGATTTGCAATCTGCTATCTCTTCAAAATTTCCTTTAGTGATTGTACCTCATTGTGTGTTCCAATGTGAACTTCAAATATATATTGGTTAAGTGTTCATTATCATTTATTGATTGTATTTCAATGTATTCCTTTATGAATTTCAAATGTATATTCGAAAATTGATTATCTACTGGTGCTCTACTTATTGTACCGTTTAACACATTTGAAAAGTCTAACCGTTAGCAGGATACTGCACAATTTCTCCTTCTTAATTTATTTGTATGTCATTTTGAAGTCTACATACAGATAATGTAGGTACCATAATATTCCTACTTACTTTCTAAAAGTTGTCTTATAGTGAAAATATGATCTAATTCCACATTAATGAACACCTATTACATAGTCCATATAAGGAGTAATCCTTATCTTAATATGTAAAAATTGTCACGTTGTTTGTCCGCGATGGAATCTTAAACTACTCATCCGATTTTAATAAAATTTTGCACACTGTGTGCTGTTTGATCCAACTTGAGACCTAGGGTTGTCTGTAACTAAATTTATAGTCGCATTATTTTTTATTGCAAATTATTTGTTCATTATTTAACAAAGAGTTATAATTATCTGTGAGTTCCATACGATTCTAACAGATAACGGTGTAAGGTAATTGGTTTATTATTTAACCAGGTGGCTGTGCTTTTTGTTGCAACCGCGAATTTCAATTGAATTACAAATATTGATTATTTCATAATTTAAGTGTGTTTGTGTTTATTTTATTTTCAATATATTGATAATAATATTAATTTCGTGTGTAAGTATTAGTTTTAAGTAATCTGGCTGAAAGACAGCAACTTAATTTAAATTGAATTTCATAATTTAAGTGTGTTTGTGTTTATTTTATTTTCAATATATTGATAATAATATTAATTTCGTGTGTAAGTATTAGTTTCAAGTAATCTGGCTGAAAGACAGCAACTTAATTTAAATTGAACTGGACCAAGAAGGGACATTAAACAATATGGCGAATCAGTTCTAGAGACCATGAATGATAAGATATCAAGTGAATTTCCGCAAATTGGTATAGGCCTATGTGACATAAATCTTACATTTAAGAAGAGTGTCAATTTAAAAACATATGAAGGTCCTAAGGAACGGAATAACAGAACTGTAAGTAAGTCTGTTAGTTACAATAATATGCCTAATATTACAGAAACAATCTCCATGCCTCAATTAAATTAAACCAAAAAGACTATAATAAGATATCACAAGATGATATTAGTATACAGAGACTTCATGATGATGAGAATCCAAACTGCCAACAAGTTCGTAGAAAAAAAGAAAGTATAATGAAATCATCAAGCCTTCTCAAAATATTCCATCAATAAATGTATATAATTCTTATGATACACTTATGGATGAGAATGCAGACAACATAAATTCATCTCAATCAACAAAACCATACGGAAAAATTAACGTAAAAATAGTTAAATGCGATACGAAGTTCGCCGGGCCATCTAGTATATATATAACAAAGTCGGATTAGTTACACTATTTATAACTCAAGAACGGCTGGACCGATGTTTATGATATTTGATTTGTTGAATTTTTTCCGCCCCGAATAGCAGATAACTATCAAAACATCGAAAAAATTAACGTAAAAATATTTAAAGGCGATACGACGTTTGCCGGGCCAGCTAGTAGCAATATACTCTAATTATTAGAATTTAGTTAGTATGTTCTATTGTTTGCTATTGAACGATAGCGAGGAGATACTAAGGGTCAACACGCACACTCTATTGAGTAACACTAAGAAATTGGGACTGGAAGTTAACATCGATAAAACTAAATATATGGCCACACATAAAAATGCGTTATTTAATGGAAGTGGACAACTAATGACAAATGAGGGAAATTTTGAAGAAGTGGCTGACTTCAAATATCTGGGAACAATAATTACAAATAGGAATGAGATGCACAAAGAAATTAAGCATAGGCTCAGTTCTGGAAATGCATGCATATTATGCATTACAGGGACTCTTGTCGTCCCAACTCCTTTCAAAAAGCGTTTAACTAAAAATGTAGGCCTATAAAGCTGTTATTCTCCCAGTTATATCATGTAGATGCGAAACGTGGACTCTTACATTAAGGGAGGAAAGAAATTACGAATATTTGAGAATTAAGTTCTTAGGAAAAATTTTGGACCAAAAAGAGATGGACATACGGATGAATGGAGGGCTGTTTAATAGTGAGCAACATGATAAGCATAGGAAGATAGACATAATACGAACTGCGATGGTCAGGACATGTGGCACATTAGGGTAATGAAAAAGGTACATGGAAGTTTCTTGTAGGTAAACCAGAGGGAAAACGCCCAGTTGGTAGGCCAAGAATGAGGTGGAGAATAATTTTACCATTGATTTGAGGGAAGTAGATTATACAGGGATGATTGGAAAACATTAGCTCAGGATAGGGATGTATGGAGAGCCTATGTCCGCGCGGCCGCGAGCATACGGGTTCGATAGAGCCAGTGACTTAGTTAGGTTCTATTGTTGCTGTTGAATTGTTTTATCTCCTTGATACTATATTTGATTCTCCCCATTTAATTGATAATTTATTTTTCCTAAATTATATTAATCAGTGTATCCTCTACATAATTTGTTCTCTTTTTGCTTTTATGAGTTTTGCCAGGATTCAATCTGAACTTGATGATTTGCGTATGTTTAATTTTCCTATCACCATTTTTAATTTATAATGCATTCTATGCGGTGACCAAAAATTCTGTTGTCTTTAAATTAGGCCTACCCCTGTAATACATTAACTATGATTTGAAGGAAGTAGATTATACAGGGAATGTTTGAAAAACATTAGATCGGGATAGGGATGTATGGAGAGCTTTTGTCCGCGCGGCCATGAACCCACGGGCTCTATCGTGCCAGTGAGTTAATTTGTTAATATATTCCGATTGTAAAATTACTAAAGCAAGTAAAGTAATTTTTCCATCAATTTAATATATTCTTGGAATCTGAAATTAACCTCCTTTATCCCCATTTTCAACCCTATTTATACTTTTTGTAGCCTAAAACTCTTCCTGCTTTATCTTAATGCCCTGTTATAACACTCTGGTGTTTCTATGTTTTACGTTAATTTATACATCAAATAATATTCTCTTTCTCATATATTCCCTCATTTTACTTTTAAAAACCTAGCCTACAGCCTACTCTTTCAATTTTCGGATATTTTAATTGACAATACAAATATACTGACCCTCCATGGTATCTTTACCTTGTCGTGGTGGAGTGGCTTGCGTGCTTAAATGATCCTGAGAGCTATGCCGGCGGTAGCATTGCTGCCGATAGGGTTACCCATGCCGGACTGGTCGAAGGTGATAAGCCAGACGAAAAAAGTACCTTGGGCGAAAGAGTGACGATCTTTCACCGTAAAAATACAACCGTCAAGAAATGCGGACATGGGTTCATCTGGGGTAAAATTTTCCGGAGGTCAAATAGTCCCCCATTCGGTTCTCCGGGCGGGGACTACTTCAGGGAACCCATGCCAAAGGCTCAAACACCAGGGACATGTTCCTAGGAACATGGAATGTTAGGACTTTATACAATAGCGGGGCACTAGAGATATTAACGCGGGAATTGGATAAATCGCCCTTGGATATAGTTGCTTTACAGGAAGTTAGGTGGCCAGGAGACGGTAGTCAGGAATCAGGAAGCTTTGCATTATACTATGGGGGTGCAGAAAGACCTGCATTTGGAACGGGTTTTTTAGTCAGAAGGAGGATCCTATCCGCTATCCGAGATATTAAGTTTGTTAATGATAGGATATCATACATAATTCTAAAGGGTAAACGACATGATTTTATAATTGTAAATGTAACATGCCCCCACAGAAGATAAAGATGACAACATCAAGGATGAGTTCTATGAAGAATTAGAATGCTTATTTGATAGCCTTTCACGATATCATATGAAAATTGTCTTAGGAGATTTTAATGCAAAAATGGGGCGGGAAGATATATTCAAACCAACAATAGGCAAATTCAGTCTTCATGAAGATAGTAACGACAACGGGGTTAGATTAGTCACATTTGCCACATCAAAGAATCTCATTGTTAAGAGCACAACATTTCAGCATAAGGATATTCATAAATACACCTGGACGTCCCCAGATGGAGAAACTCGGAACCAGATAGATCATGTATTAGTGGATAAACGCTGGCACAGTAGCATCATTGATGTTAGATCAGTTAGAGGGACAGACTGCAATTCAGATCATCATCTGGTCAGGGTGAAAATCAGACAACGGCTATCGCTTATGAGAGGAACAAACGCTAAAGATGATTCTGTAAAATATGAATTAAAAAACTTGAAAAATGATGAAATGCAGCAAGAATACCAAATCAAAATTGCTAATAGATTTGAAGTACTGGAATCTTCAGATGACAATGTGGCAAAACGAAGAGGAAACTGATATAAATAAAGAATGGGAGGCTATAAGAGATACTATTAAATTGTCAGCATCAGAAAGCATTGGTTGTTTAAAAAAGAGGCAAAACAAAAAATGGTTTGATGAGGAATGTGCCGACATTGTAAAGAAAAGAAAACTAGCAAAAATGAAATGGTTACACGAGCCAAATGAGGTAAATTTAGAGCAATTGGGTAGTGTTAGACGGGAAAACACCAAGTTACTAAAGAGTAAAAAGAGGGAATATTTGAGAGAGAAGATTAATGATCTTGAAATGAATGCAAAAAATAGGAACATTAGAGAATTATATCAGGGAATTAGTATAGAGAAGAAAGGGTTTCAGGCTAGAACAAACATAATTCGGAATGAAAATGGGGATATGATTGTAGATTCCAAGAGTATATTAAATAGATGGAAAAGTTATTTTAATCAGCTATTAAATGTACATACAGAACAGGACATTGAGGAGGATAAGTTACAGACAGCAGAAAATGCTAGTCGCAGAGCCAAGTGCATTAGAGGTTGAAATGGCAATTGAAAAATTGAAGATATATAAAGCATCAGGTTCAGATGAGATCCCAGCAGAACTGATAAAATCAGGGGGAGAAAAATTGATCGACAAGATACGCTGTTTGCTTAGTATGATTTGGAAAAAAGAAGCTCTTCCAGATGAATGGAAGGGAATCAATTATCGTACCAATTTATAAGAAAGGAGATAAAACTGATTGCAACAACTATAGGGGCATCTCATTACTTTCAACTTCGTACAAAATTCTCAACAAATATATTAGTAAGCAGACTTACTCCCTATATTGATGACATTCTAGGAGATCATCAATGTGCATTTAGAAGAAACAGGTCTACAACAGATCAGATTTTTAGTATAAGACAGATTTTAGAAAAGAAATGGGAATATAATGGTACTGTACATCAACTATACGTAGACTTCAAAAAAGCATATGATTCAATTAAGAGGGAGAAGTTATATAGTATCCTGCTGGAGTTCGGAATTCCTAAAAAGTTAGTTAGACTTATACGAATGTGTCTAAATGGCTCAACGAGTAGGGTGCGTGTAGGCAAACAGTTTTCAGACACTTTTGAAATCCAGAATGGGTTGAAGCAGGAGATGCACTATCTCCTCTACTATTTAATTTTGTACTAGAGCATGCCATTAAATCTTTAGAGAATGAGGAAGGCTTACAACTGAATGGTATTAATAAGCTGTTAGTTTATGCTGATGATGTAGTACTACTGGCCGATAGCGAGGAGATACTAAAGGCCAACACGCACACACTATTGAGTAACACTAAGAAATTAGGACTGGAAGTAAATATCAGTAAAACTAAATATATGGTCACACGTAGAAATACATTATATAATGGAAATGGACAGCTAATGACAAATGAGGGAAATTTTGAGGAATTGGCTGAATTCAAATACCTAGGAACAATAATCACAAATAGGAATGAGATGCACAAAGAAATTAAACATAGGCTCAATTCTGGAAATGCATGCTATTATGCATTGCAGAGACTTTTGATGTCCCAACTCCTTTCAAAAAACGTTAAGCTGAAAATATATAAAACTATTATTCTACCAGTTATATTATATGGGTGCGAAACATGGACTCTTACTTTAAGGGAGGAAAGGAGATTACGAGTATTTGAGAATAAAGTTCTTAGGAAAATTTTTGGACCAAAGAGAGATGAACAGACAGGTGAATGGAGAAGACTACATAACAATGAACTACATGGTCTTTATAGGAAGCCAGATATAATAAGAACAGTTAAGTCCCGTAGACTGCGATGGGCAGGACATGTTGCACGTATGGGGAATGAAAGACGTGCATGGAAGCTTCTTGTAGGAAAGCCAGAGGGAAAACGCCCAGTTGGTAGACCAAGAATGAGGTGGGAGAACAACATTAACTATGATTTGAAGGAAGTAGATTATACAGGGAATGATTGGAAAGCATTAGCTCAGGATAGGGATGTATGGAGAGCTTATGTCCTCGCGGCCATGAACCTACGGGTTCGATAGTGCCAGTGAGTGAGTAAGTAAGTAAGTAAGTATACAAATATACTGAAACAAGTGATAATTAGGTATGCCTACTGTTTTATGTAACTATGCTACTTTAACAGCTCAGATCAATAGCGTCTCAAATCAAGCTGCATAAGAAAGGCCAGACGCGTCTTACTCAGAGTTCATTGTTTCAGATTTCAGGTTCTTTTTACGTGCCGTAAACCTACAAACACGGCTTTTAATCCTTTCCGAGAGAAACCATTCTCAGAATTTTTACACCTTCAAAATACCATCTATCCTGACCACGAATTTTGAAACCAAAGGCAAACGGGTAACTACTAATCCACCGATACCGATTCGAGTAATAAGTTTTTATGGGGCACTGATATACTGTGCTTTCAAGCGACGAGACGGAGTGACGAATTGGTGAGATACGTGGTGTTACGTCACTGTACACAGTACATTGTGTGCATACCAGCATCAAAACAATCAATGTCCCCCTTGCAATGCGTTTTATCGCTTGTTGCACAGTGAGTCATCGTAATTAAATATAACCATAAGTAAATAGAGTAAAAGCTCCTTATTCGCGGGGGATATGCCGCGAATACAGAAACCGCGAATCCATCATCCATAGTAATTCTGCCCGAGGGCAGGTCTTTCACTGTAATCATAGCATTTTGATGCTATGCTTTGCAGCTTTACTAGGGAATTATAGGTGTGGTAGCTTCCCGTTGCTTTCCACATATCGAAAGGTAATTTGTATGGGTATATAGGGGATACGTTCCAAGGTTCTAAAATAAAATAAAAATTATCAAAATAAAATCAATTAATGAGAGATTTTGAACAATTTTCCTTTTACTCGACATTATAAATTGGCAACTAAGCAGAAGAGCCGCGTGTTATTCAATCAAAATTATTGCAACTAATGACGAGTTGAAACAATAAAACACCGATCGTGGCGAGGACGGATTTTATCAACGGACATACCGGCACGTGAAATACACTGACGCGTCGGTGGCTTTTAACAACGAACTTTAGGCTTCGTGACAATAAGGTTTGTTTTACATTGATATTAGTAATAAGGAGCTTTTACTGTAATGTCACATGCAACCAGCTGTTTCAATGCCAAAATTACTAAGCCCGCCCCTCTTCCCATTGTTCACTCAGCCAACTGAATGCAGTTGGATACCATCGATAGCCACTTCTATAAAAATGCATCATAATTGTTTGCTCCCACCAGAGTTTATTAATGGTACTTGCCTCAAGGATTTCCCAGTTTATTTTTAAAAATATATCTACTGTCATCCATTCGAGCTACATGACATGTCTATCTCAATCTCCTAGATTAATAGTCAATGTCAATATTAGGACACGAATTAACAAAATGTAATAGTTCATAATCTATGTATATTTGTTTAATCTATCATTTATTTTTATTTATTTACATACACAGATTATCATTATTCTGTCTATTATCTCTCAAACGTTATGTTCTCTATTGTTATACGATACTTTGACCAGTCTCATGGGCTAGTGGTCAGCATTTCTGACTACAGTTCATGAGAAACCGGGTTCGATTTCCGGCCAGACCATAAGAACTTGTTCTTAAAGCGAATTGTTCCTGTGGTTGCCCATGGTTTGGAATTTAGATTAAGTTTAGGTTAAGGACTCTCCTGGCATTTCATTATCATTTATCACCCAACATATCATCGGGGTAACGTAACTCCGCCTTCCAGGTGCCCCAACCTAAGAAATGGATTACAACTCTGCCAAAACATCAGGGGAGAAGGCCAGAAATGTCATAAGAGACAACCTGGTAGCATTGGACAAAAAAAAACTTTCATTCACGCTTTTGATAATATATAATGTATAATTTCGGGAGCGCGAAAGACCAGGAGTTGCTACACTCTATGAAATACTATTAAAGCATCTCATAACTCTTAAATTCATCACTAGTTAATAGTTAATTGCTTTAGAGTAACTTTTTAACTCCTACACCGACAATCGTGCCTCTTTATGTTGACTATTTAACTCATGCCCCAAATGGGAGTCAATGACCAATCACGTTTCAATGATTTCTGTTTTACAACCAATCAGAGTCGTGTTTCACGAAATATTTATCAGTGTTATAATTACCATATATTAAACAAAGCTCCTCCTTTTTAATATTCTGAACAGGTCTGACCGTTATTTTGCAGTGACTGAGCCTATAAGAAATACGGCTACCAGATTGTATATATAGTGCATACATGTCAACATTTGTAGCAATTTATTATACCACCAAAAAAAGAAACCACTGTTTGACTTTCTTAAATGTATTTTTTCCCAGGTAATAATCCAGAAAATATAATTGTAATATTTACATCATATGACATCAGAAATGAATTAATATACAGATTGATGTTTCATTTTTTCTCCACTAGAGAGCATTCTTACAATATTGCGTTCCTTTGGCAATAAATAGTATGATCTGGTTGCAGTGATAAACAAAAGAAGCAGTAGAAGCGTACCTATCGTTTCTCATTTGTTTTCAAACATCGCCGTTTGCATTAAATATATAAATATTTTGAAATAACTACAGTTAAATAATGATTTGTGAGTAAACAGCTTAATTTTATTCGTTAAATAGTCCTAACAAATGCCACTGTTGATTTCCAAATTCTCTAGATAAATTCACTCCTCACTTCGTGAGTCGTGAATTTATCGATAATTTGGAAATCACTCGTGGCATTACTTATGATAATCGTGCCTCTTCCTCTTCGTAATGAGAGATATCTCCGTAAATTAACGTCTTTGAGAAGTATATCGATTGAAGAATGTACGATCGATACGGTACAACAAGAAATGCAAAAAAAAAACAACTTCAAAAATTACAAACAAAAAAAAAGTTAATTCTGTTGCTCTAAAAATTTATGTTGTATAATAAATCTGCATTATTGTTAATAGTCATTTCTCATACAATCATCTGTTATTGATTTTTCCTAAGCCCAAAGAGATTTAACAGTAAAGATATGCTATTTATTACTATACAGCCGGCTTAGAAATCGCCCGGAAGTAAGATCAAAATATTTAATCTCACGTTTGGTAAATATTAAACATTATAATTATTTGTAGCTTCGGCGTTGTATTACTCGCTAAATAGTCACTCCAAATCCAACGCGAGGTTGAGTTTTTCATTAGACAAAATCACTCGCGACTTCATCGCTCGTGATTTTTTCAGAAAAACACAACCTGCTGTGACTATTTAACTGATACCCCAAATGAGAGTCAATGACCATTAACGTTTCGATGAATTTTGTTTTATAACCAATCGATATTTATCAACTTAAGTTTTTCATATTAAAGAAAGCTCCTCTTTTTAATATTGTGAACCGGTCAGAGCATAATTTTGCAGTGACTGACTCTCTAAGAAATACGCTGAATATAGCATTTATATATTAAGATGTAACAATCCTAGATTGTATATATAGTGAACGGATGTAACCAGGTACCGCTTGCGAGATATAATAGAAAAAGTGTAGCAATTGATTATCTAATAGGCCTATATAAAAATGAACGTTTGTTTGTATGTATGTTTGTTTGTTTGTTTGTTTGTTTGTTCATACTTTATGTGCGGCCATACCGTTGATCGGATTGTGATGTTTTTTTTTTTTGCAAAATGTTCAGGATTCCCGGGAGAGTTGAGATACACAAAATTAATGTACACAGAATTGAGTATCTCAAAAAACTCTACAAAAAAGTCAGGGACAGCATATGTTTATCTTTTACAGATTACACACAATAGCCATTTTTGTCTTTCATTGATGTCATGGAGATCGGGATAAGTAAATTCCCGGGCAAGCATCTTTCGCCATACTATTTAACCGATTGTCACGGGGCTTTTTGCAAAATGTTCAGGATTTTCCCGGGAATGTTATAGGTTATAAGAGAGTTTTAATTCTCAAGCCCTTCACCTTTAAAAATCACCTTATATAGTGAAAAAACGTGAAAAAATGTCGCTTTAAATGGCTTACGCTGCCTAAACCATAACAAATACACAAAATTATTGTACACAGAATTGAATATCTCACAAATACTCTACAGAAACGTCCGCGACAGCATATGTTTATCTTTTAAGGATAGCTCACAATAACCATTTTTGTCTTTCATTGATGCCAAGAAGATCGGGATAAATAGATTCCCGGGCACGCATAGCAGCGCACGGCGGGTATTCTTTTATGGATAACTCAAAATAACGAATTTTGTCTTTCAGCTCATTTATTTCAAGTACATCGTAATGCGTAGATTCCCGGGCATCGCCGGGTAATCAGCACGGGGTATCTTAAAATAATGATATAAATGTATATTTATTTTTCCTTTTGCTTATTCAACTAAATGCAAAAACACATCATTTACTTAGGTGTAGCAGCGCACGCCGCTTATTAGCTAGAACCGCAATAATAAATAATAGTTTTAAAAAACTAAAAGAACACGCTTTATTAGAAAACCGAACTAAAAAATGAAAAATAATTTTAATTTCCAACACGCATGTGATTAAATTAAAGTGGTCAACAAAAAAATCTACTCCAACATATATAGAATAAAACTAGAGTTATCAACAAAAAGAAAATAATTTTACCATCAAAAGCGTGGGGTGTTTTTTATGAATTTTACATTTTCTTCTTAGAGACTTTACTTTTACCAATATCTGTTTATTATCAAATATATTAATTGATATAGAGCACCCCACGCTTTTGATGGTAAAATTATTTTTTTTGTTGATAACTCTAGTTTTATTCTATATGCGTTGGAGATGATTTTTTTGACCACTTTAATTTTATCCCAAGCGTGTTGGAAATTAAAATTATTTTTCATTTTTTAGTTCGGTTTTCTAATAAAGCGTGTTGTTTTAGTTGTTTTAAAACTATTATTTATTTTTCTTTTTTAGTTTTAATATTTTACACAATACGATAAAAATATTAATATCTTTAAATTCGATACTATTGTAGTATGAGCTAAAAGTAATACTCACCTACAAAAAAATCCTCCCAGCCATTACTTATGTTTAAATAAAATTATCATAAGTAATGCCACGAGTGATTTCCAAATTATCGATAAATTCACGACTCACGAAGTGAGGAGTGAATTTATCTAGAGATTTTGGAAATCAAGAGTGGCATTTGTTAGGACTATTTAACGAATAAAATTAAGCTGTTTACTCACAAATCATTATTTAACTATAGTTATTTTAAAATATTTATATATTTAATGTAAACGGCGATGTTTGAAAACAAATGAGAAACGATAGGTACGCTTCTACTGCTTCTTTTGTTTATCACTGCAACCAGATCATACTATTTATTGCCAAAGGAACGCAATATTGTAAGGAGGAGCTTTCTTTAATATGGTAATTATAACACTGATAAATATTTGGTGAAAAACGACTCTGATTGGTTGTAAAACAGAAATCATTGAAACGTGATTGGTCATTGACTCCCATTTGGGGCATGAGTTAAATAGTCATAAGTAATGCCACGAGTGATTTCCAAATTTATCTAGAGAATTTGGAAATCAAGAGTGGCATTTGTTAGGACTATTTAACGAATAAAATTAAGCTGTTTACTCACAAATCATTATTTAACTATAGTTATTTTAAAATATTTATATATTTAATGTAAACGGCGATGTTTGAAAACAAATGAGAAGTGATAGGTACGCTTCATCTGCTTATTTTGTTATCACTGCAACTAGATCATACTATTTATTGCCAAAGGAACGCAATATTGTATGAATGCGCTCTAGTGCAGAAAAAATGAAACACATCAAACTGTATATTAATTCATTTCTGATGTCGTATGATGTAAATATGACAATTGTATTTTTCAGGAATGCTAGCTGGGAAAAAATACAATTAAGAAAGTGCAAACAGTGGTTTCTTTTTTTGGTGGTATAATCAATTGCTACAAATGTTTTTATATTAACTCCTGCATACGGCATGTGTTGACATTCATGCACTATATGTACAATCTGGTAGCTGTATTTATCATAGGCTCAGTCACTGCAAAATAATGGTCAGACCTATTCAAAATATTAAAAAGGAGGAGCTTTCTTTAATATGGTAATTATAACACTGGTAAATATTTCGTGAAACACGACTCTGATTGGTTGTAAAACAGAAATAATTGAAACGTGATTGGCCATTGAGTCCCATTTGGGGCATGAGTTAAATAGTCATCTTTAATAGACTTTCATTGTATGCGAATAATATTTTCAGAACGAACTATAAACTTTTTAAAAATATATAATTTATTTTGTTATGAAGAAGAAATGTTAGACCAGTAATAGAATGTGATTTTTTTTTCTACTGCCGTCTATCTTTATGTTTATACATAGCTTACATATAGGATGTTCTAGAAGTTCCAATATTTAGAGAGACGGTTTTATGTATGAGAAGAAAAGGTCATGTAAATAAGAATCCTGCAAGTAAAATTTTCTGAGATAAATCTCATTTGTTTACCATTATAAGTTTTCGTTGTAACAGTGGCATATGTCATCGTGGCATCTCTACTTTCTATGGTAATAATCAACGTATTTAGAAACATGATATCATGTACGGAGTCATATAAAGATTTAGTGCACATTGCATAGAAAATCGAGGGAAACAATACTGATTCCATTACATGAAAGTCAAAAACATGCATTACCTTGAACTTAGGGTATATTATACAGTGAAGATTATATAAATATATATTTATATAGCCTATCAGAATCTGGTGTACGTTTTGTTAATGTTGTACAAGACTGGAATATCACTGAGTTCCCAAGCACTCAGATGATACAAATCGATGTGTTGATGCACAGAACTTTTCTAAATAATGTAATGTTCAAATAGTACAGCAACATTTCACACATTTTAAATAATGTATCAATAGGCTATGGGCAATATATTATGCTGAAATACAGTCGGTTTTCCGAGGATGAAGAATACTCCCATCTGCATGCTTATTATTAAAAAAAAATAAAAACATTTTGTATTTGTAAATATTTTAATATGGTCTATTATTTATGTAGTTAGTGCATACATTTTTTCCCCATCTTTTTATTCCTACTGTGTGTGTCTAAAATAATTTAGGATCAATATTATACAGAAGGTAAAGGATTGTAAACTGAGTGTTTTGAGATAGGAAATCAATGGTTGGTAATGCTTATTTGAGGCATAAGAAGCTTTTGAACTTACGATAAAGAAAACTGCATCTTGAAAAATACGCATAGTAAGAAGAGGGTATGTATAAAGCATAGCATTGGATTTAATAAAACAATACTCTGGATTCATATCATTTGGTTAATTAAGGTACCCGTGGTAAATTAAATTTTAGATTTAGTTGATATTCTCTTTTAATTTCCATAAGATTTCCATCGAAATACCGATTTCTTTATCAATTTGACAGGTAACATATGAACCATCATCATCTCAACTAAGTCTAGTGTGTAAATAGTTATTTGTTTAGCACCCTCTCTACCTTAAATTATCCCTCTCTCTTAATTTGAAGATTGTGATGTCTTAAATAGGGCTAAACATTTCCAAACTTGATACCCTCTTCGTTAGATTATATTAGTTAACACTTTTAATATTGAAATTATCTTATTTTGAAGAGTAAAAATTGTTATGAATAATGAAGTATAAATTAAGGAGTATGTAACTTTTGTTGAAGAAGATTGTCTATGTATTGCGGGACTAGTGTGAAACAGGACAAAATTTAGCTAAATACAATCGTGTATTCGTATTAAAATATAGATATGTAAATAGACGATATGAAATATATTTATTTATTCAAGAGAATTTAAGTAAAATACAAAAGTTTAAACTAATGATTTGATATGTCTATTTTTTTTTTCAAAATTTAAAACATATACTGTCCACCGTGTAGTGATAATTTCGTTGCCTCAGACGCAGCTAGCCCGGGTTCGGTAGCGGAGCTACAATTAATTCAATGTACATAAAAATACATATACGGTACTCTATAATCTAAGGTTATTAACAAGTTTTGGTTTTTTATAATGCGGAATTTTGTCCAATGTGGAAAAAAATGGTCCCAAGCGATTCCGCTTTGAGCATATTTTACTGTATTTCTCTCTCTGTACGATTAAGTTCTCAAAAATAAATAACGGCCGAGTATTGTAATGAGAAAAGTAACCCATGATCCTTAGAAAAAAGTTTATTTTGGATTTGATATTTATCATTTTATAAATCTTACTAGTACGACATAAGGCACGTTTGATTAAACTGTCAGTAAAATAAATAGGGGAAATAGAGTATTTGAATTGACATTACTTATCACGTCTTCATCTTATAACACGATGTTTCTACCTTGTCTTCAAACTTCACTTTCACTGTCTTAGTATCTCGTTAATAGATCAGAGTCCAGATTCTTTAATGTTACGGTTGAGTGTATAAGTGAGCTAACACTAATAACTCTTAGAGCGATTTAGACTATAATTCTAGTCATTTTAGTAAAGAGGTGTTGCTAGCACTATTGATAATTAACATAAAGATCATCCCAGGTCTTCTGGAGACTAATAAGTTGTAAGAACAGGAGATGAATGTTTTGGCATATGGAATATCTGATTATAAATTCTCATAAGTAATGCCACGAGTGATTTCCAAATTATCGATAAATTCACGACTCACGAAGTGAGGAGTGAATTTATGTAGAGAATTTGGAAATCAAGAGTGGCATTTGTTAGGACTATTTAACGAATAAAATTAAGCTGTTTACTCACAAATCATTATTTAACTGTAGTTATTTCAAAATATTTATATATTTAATGCAAACGGCGATGTTTGAAAACAAATGAGAAACGATAGGTACGCTTCTACTGCTTCTTTTGTTTATCACTGCAACCAGATCATACTATTTATTGCCAAAGGAACGCAATATTGTAAGAATGCTCTCTAGTGGAGAAAAAATGAAACACATGAATCTGTTTATTAATTCATTTCTGATGCCGTATGATGTAAATATGACAATTATATTTTTCTGGATTATTACCTGAGAAAAAATACATTTAAGAAATTGCAAACAGTGGTTTATTTTTTTGGTGGTATAATCAATTGCTACAAATGTTGACATGTATGCACTATATATACAATCTGGTAGCCGTATTTCTTATAGGCTCAGTCACTGCAAAATAACGGTCAGACCTGTTCAGAATATTAAAAAGGAGGAGCTTTGTTCAATATGGTACTTATAACACTGATAAATATTTCGTGAAACTCGACTCTGATTGGTTGTAAAACAGAAATCATTGAAACGTGATTGGTCGTTGACTCCCATTTGGGGCATGAGTTAAATAGTTGTAAAAAATTCTACCAGTCTACTGCAGAATCAATAACTAAACAATGACCATGGTTTTACAATTTTTTCTATTGATTACAATAACAAAATCTAAACCACATGATTTTACAATTGTGTATATTTGTGATGGAAAAAAGAAAACAAAGTGAAACCGTGTTATAGTTTAGACCTTTTTCTGCAATAGGAAGATTTAAAGTTACAATGGTTTAGTTCATTTTCGTCAGCAGTAAGATTGAACCATTGGGGGTCTATAAATTCAATTCAAGTCTCTATGTTGAATTTGGACTTAGGTAATACCCCTAAAATGATAACATTACAACATGTTTGTCTCGTAATTTATTACAATTATACTAAGAAACTGAAACTGGAAATAAACATCAACGAAACTAAATTTATGGCCACACACAGAAATACGTTATACAGTGCGATCGGTATAGCAATGGACAGCAGACGCGAGGTTTGTGCTGTGCGGTGACGAAGGCTTACATGTACAGACACAGAACGTGAAATATGCGCAGACTTAGCAGTATACAAGCACATCCCACGCATTTACAGTCGCAGTCAGATCGTTTGCTTCGAGTGGATAAGGTGCTCGCTCGCTTTTCCTTGTGTACTGAATGGCGTGTGTATAAGTTATTACAATTTTAAAAATTGTATCTTATAAAACAGGCGTGTATAAGTGTAAACTGAATGACGTATGTGTAAGTGTAAAGTGTAAACTGTATAATGGCTAATAATGCTTCTACTGAACAACGTGTATTTATTTATGAACACTATTTAACTCAATCTGCCAGCCGAGTACGTAGACTTTTTGAAACACGATTACCGGCTGTAAAAATTCCGTCACGTTCAACAGTCCAACAAATTTTATAAAGAGGTGTCAAAAATGTATGGACAACGAAGGTGAACAGTTCCAGCATTTGCTTCAATAAAGTTGGTAAGTACGACAATTTGTAAAATAGTTACGAAAATGTGTGTGGTTGTATCACCGCGATCCTACGCTGTCCGTTCCCCGCCGCGAGTGCGTCAGCAGTGTATAGTGAAATCCCCGCGTCTCTGTCCAGTGCTATACTGATCGCACTGTATAATATAAATAGTCAGTTCATGACAATTGAGTGACATTTAAAAAATGGCTGAATTAAAATACCTATGAAGAATAATTAAAATAAGAATAAGTTGTAGAGATAAATTAGACATATGCTTAATTCTGGAAATGCATGCTATTATGCATTACAAGGACTTTTTCATCCCAAATTCTCTAAAAAAAAGTTAAAATAAAAATATATAACACTGTTATTTTTTCAGTTATATCATATGGATGCGAAGTATGGACTTAAGGGAAGAGAAAAGATTACGAGTGTATGATAACTAAGTTCTTAAGAAAAATGTATTGACTATATTCTAATTATACAAAGGACGCAGACGAAATTACAAAGATATGAAGTTATAGATTAGATAAGTGTGTGTCAGAGAGGGAGGGAGAGAGAGAGAGAGAGAGAGAGAGAGAGAGAGAGAGAGAGAGAGAGAGAGAGAAAGAGAGACAGAAAGAGAGAGAGAGAGAGAGAGAGAGAAAGAAAGAAAAGGGAGGATGAGAGAAAAATATGCCAACCAATGTTGTTAGACATCCCACGTAACACAACTAGGGGTGGACAAAGAAAACCATTCATTATTGAAATTCTTAAGTTCAATGAGCTTGTGTTGTGTATTTCGTGCAAGTATTGAACACCAAATACAAATAATAAATAAGAAAACTAATAACTAACTAACTAACTCACTGGCACTATCGAACCCGAAGGTTCATGGCCGCGCGGACATAAGCTCTCCATACATCCCTATCCTGAGCTAATGCTTTCCAATCATTACCTGTATAATCTACTTCCCTCAAATCATAGTTAATGTTGTTCTCCCACCTCATTCTTGGTCTACCAACTGGGCGTTTTCCCTCTGGCTTTCCTACAAGAAGTTTCCATGCACGTCTTTCATTCCCCATACGCGCAACATGTCCTGCCCATCGCAGTCTACGAGACTTAACTGTTCTTATTATATCTGGCTTCCTATAAAGACCATGTAGTTCATTGTTATGTAGTCTTCTCCATTCACCTGTCTGTTCATCTCTCTTTGATCCAAAAATTTTCCTAAGAACTTTATTCTCAAATACTCGTAATCTCCTTTCCTCCCTTAAAGTAAGAGTCCAGGTTTCGCATCCATATAATATAACTGGTAGAATAATAGTTTTATATATTTTCAGCTTAACGTTTTTTGAAAGGAGTTGGGACATCAAAAGTCTCTGCAATGCATAATAGCATGCATTTCCAGAATTGAGCCTATGTTTAATTTCTTTTTGCATCTCATTCCTATTTGTGATTATTGTTCCTAGGTATTTGAATTCAGCCACTTCCTCAAAATTTCCCTCATTTGTCATTAGCTGTCCACTTCCATTATATACTGAATTTCTACGTGTGACCATATATTTAGTTTTACTGATATTTATTTCCAGTCCTAATTTCTTAGTGTTACTCAATAGTGTGTGCGTGTTGGCCTTTAGTATCTCCTCGCTATCGGCCAGTAGTACTACATCATCAGCATAAACTAACAGCTTATTAATACCATTGAGTTGTAAGCCTTCCTCATTCTCTAAAGATTTAATGGCATGCTCTAGTACAAAATTAAATAGTAAAGGAGATAGTGCATCTCCTTGCTTCAACCCATTCTGGATTTCAAAAGTGTCTGAAAACTGTTTGCCTACACGCACCCTACTCTTTGAGCCATTTAGACACATTCGTATAAGTCTAACTAACTTTTTAGGAATTCCGAACTCCAGCAGGATACTATATAACTTCTCCCTCTTAATTGAATCATATGCTTTTTTGAAGTCTACATATAGTTGATGTACAGTACCATTATATTCCCATTTCTTCTCTAAAATCTGTCTTAAACTGAAAATCTGATCTGTTGTAGACCTGTTTCTTCTAAATGCACATTGATGATCTCCTAGAATGTCATCAATATAGGGAGTAAGTCTGCTTACTAATATATTTGTTAGAATTTTGTACGAAGTTGAAAGTAATGAGATGCCCCTATAGTTGTTGCAATCTGTTTTATCTCCTTTCTTATAAATTGGTATGATAATTGATTCCTTCCATTCATCTGGAAGAGCTTCTTTTTCCCAAATCTTACTAAGCAACCACCGTATCTTGTCCATCAATTTTTCTCCCCCTGATTTTATCAGTTCTGCTGGGATCTCATCTGAACCTGATGCTTTATACATCTTTAATTTTTCAATCGCCATTTCAACCTCTAATGCACTTGGCTCTGCGACTAGCATTTCTGCTGTCTGTAAATTATTCTCCTCAATGTCCTGTTCTGTATGTACATTTAATAGCTGATTAAAGTAACCTTTCCATCTATTTAATATACTCCTAGAATCTGCAATCATATCCCATTTTCATTCCGAATTATGTTTGTTCTAGCCTGAAACCCTTTCTTCTCTATACTAATTCCCTGATATAATTCTCTAATGTTCCTATTTTTTGCATTCATTTCAAGATCATTAATCTTCTCTCTCAAATATTCCCTCTTTTTACTCTTTAGTAACTTGGTGGTTTCCCGTCTAACACTACCCAGTTGCTCTAAATTTACCTCATTTGGCTCGTGTAACCATTTCATTTTTGCTAGCTTTCTTTTCTTTACAATGTCGACACATTCCTCATCAAACCATTTCTTGTTTTGCCTCTTTTTTAAACAACCAATGCTTTCTGATGCTGACAATTTAATAGTATCTCTTATAGACTCCCATTCTTTATTTATATCAGTTTCTTCTTCGTTTGCCACATTGTCATCTGAAGATTCCAGTACTTCAAATCTATTAGCAATTTTGATTTGGTATTCTTGTCGCATTTCATCATTTTTCGAGTTTTTTAATTCATATTTTACAGAATCATCATTAGCGTTCGTTCCTCTCATAAGCGATAGCCGTTGTCTGATTTTCACTCTGACCAGATGATGATCCGAATTGCAGTCTGTCCCTCTAACTGATCTAACATCAATGATGCTACTGTGCCAGCGTTTATCCACTAATACCTGATCTATCTGGTTCCAAGTTTCTCCATCTGGGGACGTCCAGGTGTATTTATGAATATCCTTATGCTGAAATGTTGTGCTCTTAACAATGAGATTCTTCGATGTGGCAAATGTGACTAATCTAACGCGCCATTGTCGTTACTATCTTCATGAAGACTGAATTTTGCCTATTGTTGGTTTGAATATATCTTCCCGCCCCACTTTTGCATTAAAATCTCCTAAGACAATTTTCATATGATATCGTGAAAGGCTATCAAATAAGCATTCTAATTCTTCATAGAACTCATCCTTGATCTTGTCATCTTTATCTTCTGTGGGGGCATGTACATTTACAATTATAAAATCATGTCGTTTACCCTTTAGAATTATGTATGATATCCTATCACTAACAAACTTAATATCTCGGATAGCGGATAGGATTCTCCTTCTGATTAAAAAACCCGTTCCAAATGCAGGTCTTTCTGCACCCCCGTAGTATAACGCAAAGCTTCCTGATTCCTGACTACCTTCTCCTGGCCACCTAACTTCCTGTAAAGCGACTATATCCAAGGGCGATACTGAATCAAATATTATAAAATATTTTATATTATTTATTAAGTATTAGTTACATTCTCAGGAAACTTTAAGGTCCAAACGGCCCTCCCAAAATCATCTGGTCATCATAATCATATTCGCCATGCCAGTATGAATGTGTGTGAATGATGAATTTCGTTTAAATGCTGTGTTGTCTCGGAGGGGGCCCTAGATTGATCTGATCACTCATTCCAGGAGGGCCTCTATGTCCTTGTATGGTCAAAAAGTATGTTTATGATCCATGGTTTGAAATCCCTCTCCCGACAGGACATGTCACTATAAGACCAGATGGCGTGTGACGCAGAAACTGCCTATAAGGTCAGAGATTGAACTAAGTTAATGGAATGAGTAGAATTAATTACATTCCCAATAACAGTTTAACAATCTTTGTTCCATCTGCGAAACCACTCAATGCTGATCGCATATCTCGATCACTACCTGGTTGCCTAACCAGATATTGAACGGCTTGAATCAGACTCTCTGCACAACAGACGTGCTATGATTTTGTGTCTGTGTGCTGTATATACCTTTGTTCTTTAATCGAAAACTGGAATAAGCAGAGTTGTTCAACAGGCCCGTAAGCACTGTTACTGTCAATAGGTCTACAAGCATTTTTATGAAATAAAATATAGACCAATTAAACTACTACTATTGTGTATATCTATTATTTATATACTCCGTATTCGTATGTTTACTTTTTCTTTATTGATGGAACGGAATATGCACGTACGGCCAAACAGGTATGCGCAATTTAAATGAAAATGTATTTATTTTCTTTATAAGAAATTAATACATAACTGTTAAGCAAAAAAAAAACTACTACTACTACTAACGACAATATTAATGATGATAATAATATTTTTATTAAGGATTTTCTCTACATTACAGTAGTTATCCTTCATCCCAAATGTGTTTTGCTCCGTCACAGATTTCTATCCTCAGCACCTTCTATTTTGAGGTATCTGCTGATCATGTTTCTTCTCACTTCATCCATCCACTGTTCCCTGGGTTTCCCCTTCCTCCTCCTACCTTCAGCATTACAATCCAGCATCATTCTTGGGATTCTATTATTCTCTATCCTCTTCAGATGACCATACTTACTTACTTACTTACTTACTCACTGGCACTATCGAACCCGTAGGTTCATGGCCGCGCGGACATAAGCTCTCCATACATCCCTATCCTGAGCTAATGCTTTCCAATCATTCCCTGTATAATCTACTTCCCTCAAATCATAGTTAATGTTGTTCTCCCACCTCATTCTTGGCCTACCAACTGGGCGTTTTCCTTCTGGCTTTCCTACAAGAAGTTTCCATGCACATCTTTCATTCCCCATACGCGCAACATGTCCTGCCCATCGCAGTCTACGGGACTTAACTGTTCTTATTATATCTGGCTTCCTATAAAGACCATGTAGTTCATTGTTATGTAGTCTTCTCCATTCACCTGTCTGTTCATCTCTCTTTGGTCCAAAAATTTTCCTAAGAACTTTATTCTCAAATACTCGTAATCTCCTTTCCTCCCTTAAAGTAAGAGTCCATGTTTCGCATCCATATAATATAACTGGTAGAATAATAGTTTTATATATTTTCAGTTTAACGTTTTTTGAAAGGAGTTGGGACATCAAAAGTCTCTGCAATGCGTAATAGCATGCATTTCCAGAATTGAGCCTATGTTTAATTTCTTTGTGCATCTCATTCCTATTTGTGATTATTGTTCCTAGGTATTTGAATTCAGCCAATTCCTCAAAATTTCCCTCATTTGTCATTAGCTGTCCATTTCCATTATATAATGTATTTCTACGTGTGACCATATATTTAGTTTTACTGATATTTACTTCCAGTCCTAATTCCTTAGTGTTACTCAATAGTGTGTGCGTGTTGGCCTTTAGTACCTCCTCGCTATCGGCCAATAGTACTACATCATCAGCATAAACTAACAGCTTATTAATACCATTCAGTTGTAAGCCTTCCTCATTCTCTAAAGATTTAATGGCATGCTCTAGTACAAAATTAAATAGTAGAGGAGATAGTGCATTTCATCATTTTTCAAGTTTTTTAATTCATATTTTACAGAATCATCTTTAGGGTTTGTTCCTCTCATAAGCGATAGCCGTTGTCTGATTTTCACCCTGACCAGATGATGATCTGAATTGCAGTCTGTCCCTCTAACTGATCTAACATCAATGATGCTACTGTGCCAGCGTTTATCCACTAATACATGATCTATCTGGTTCCGAGTTTCTCCATCTGGGGACGTCCAGGTGTATTTATGAATATCCTTATGCTGAAATGTTGTGCTCTTAACAATGAGATTCTTTGATGTGGCAAATGTGACTAATCTAACCCCGTTGTCGTTACTATCTTCGTGAAGACTGAATTTGCCTATTGTTGGTTTGAATATATCTTCCTGCCCCACTTTTTTCATTAAAATCTCCTAAGACAATTTTCATATGATACCGTGAAAGGCTATCAAATAAGCATTCTAATTCTTCATAGAACTCATCCTTGATGTTGTCATCTTTATCTTCTGTGGGGGCATGTACATTTACAATTATAAAATCATGTCGTTTACCCTTTAGAATTATGTATGATATCCTATCACTAACAAACTTAATATCTCGGATAGCGGATAGGATCCTCCTTCTGACTAAAAAAACCCGTTCCAAATGCAGGTCTTTCTGCACCCCCATAGTATAATGCAAAGCTTCCTGATTCCTGACTACCTTCTCCTGGCCACCTAACTTCCTGTAAAGCGACTATATCCAAGGGCGATTTATCCAATTCCCGCGTTAATATCTCTAGTGCCCCGCTATTGTATAAAAGTCCTAACATTCCATGTTCCTAGGAACATGTCCCTGTGTTTGAGCCTTTGGCATGGGTTCCCTGAAGTAGTCCCCGCCCGGAGAACCGAATGGGGGACTATTTGACCTCCGGAAAATTTTACCCCAGTAGAACCCATGTCCGCATTTCTTGACGGTTGTATTTTTACGGTGAAAGATCGTCACTCTTTCGACCAAGGTACTTATTTCGTCTGGCTTATCACCTTCGACCAGTCCGGCATGGGTAACCCTATCGGCAGCAATGCTACCGCCGGCATAGCTCTCAGGATCATTTAAGCACACAAGCCACTCCACCACGACAAGGTAAAGATACCATGGAGGGCTTCAGATGACCATACCATTTCAATTCGTTCTTCTATGATATAATGCTATGTTTAACAGTCACTATTTTTCTAATTTTCTGGTTCCGAATTTTCTCCTTTCTTGATTTTCTTGATGTCCTTCGACAAAAATCCATCTCATGTTGTATGGTGCAGAGAACTGGACATTAGGCAGACAGCAAGCAAAAAAAAAAAAAATATTGACAACAAACACTTTGTACTAATGTTTCATATATCGTTGTCTTTATTTTATTTGTAATACTATTTTACTCCACATCACTGAATTTGACATTCCAATAATTTTTTCCTTCACTAATTTTTTTCTCAATTTCACTATAACTTTTCCCATCTGATTCTAAAATCGATCCTAAATATTTGGATTTTTCAACTTTCTTAATTTCCACATTTTCACATGGTAATTTCTCTTCATTCTCTAGTTCCGTCGTGAGATATTCGGTTTTCTCAATATTTATATTTAATCTCCATTTCTTGTATTCCTCAAATAATTTCCTTGTCATGCATGATGCATCTTCCGTGCCCTGAGTAATCACCGCTTGGTCGTCTGTAAATAATAGATGATGTAACACATATTGTTGATTAATTGGGATTCCCATTGGTTTACATTTTCTAATCTAGTTTCTTGGGAAAACTTCTATAAATATTTAAATAATAATAATAATTAATAATAATATAAATATAAATAAAAAGTCCCATAATTATATAAATTCCACTTCTCAATATTTTAGATTCCTATTCCTATACTACTACTGCTAATACTTTTACTATAATATTTTAATGTTGTTTCTCATATCTAAATTTTATTTATTTCATAATTTATTCTGAATTGTCAAAAAAGATTGCCGTATTAAATGTTCTATTTTATTTTCATATATTAGAAATAAATAACAATAATGCGTTATATTGAAAAGTTTGATCAAACATTTCTCATAACGTGATAGATTCGACAGTTGTGAATTACAATGATTTCTACAGGGTGTAAATTAATTTGCCTTTATTGCATTTAATTAGTTTATTCGCGTTATTCATATGTTGAAATATTACTGCATATAGCCATATGTAATGTTGTTAAAAGTTCTGAAATTTTCTCTATGTTTTAAGCATTTTTTGTGAATCCTTGCATATCGGCTTTTTTTTAAGACAAACAATTAATTCAAATTAATCAAAGTTAAGAAAATATTTTTTTCCCTATTTAGGATCTATGGAAGACATAAGCTGGATATTCAATCATTTATGTAAGTTTATCAAACTGAAATGATATGGACCTGCTTACTTGGAAATATGTGATGGACAATTTGATTTCCGTTTGCTTTAAATGTCTTAACTTTACTCTCTATATCTTGTTGTTCTTAAAGTTAGAGTAACATTATGTAAGTGTACGTTTCTATTGTGACAGATGATGCTTTATCTCTCTGTAACTGTTTAGTTTCCTGCGAGCGAAGTTCTCTCATAAACAACAATGTAACTGGAATACACAACATAGTCATCAAATTATATTACCTACAGCAAAGATTTCAACTATGAAGCACACATGACTAGTTTTCAGTTATGTAGATTTAAAACGCTTGGTCGCTTCACTCATTCAAGTCGAAATAAATTTATTTTAAATGAAATACTGGCTGTATTATTTTTAGACAAATATTTAATGAGCGATGTTTTTGAACAAACGAAACAAATCAAACCCAATTAATACAATTTTTTATTTCAATTGTTTTTCGACAGAATGCAATTATGGAGATTCAATCAAAATAATTAATGTTAATTTAATTAAGCAACGAAGTGTAGCTGCTAGACAGCGATGAGAATTTCGCACTCCATAGGTCCCAAGATTAATATTCAGTGCCGTTCAACCATTTTTCTCCTCCTTACATTTGTTTTTCAATGAACCAGATCGAAAGTATGTTCCTTTCCCACTTGCACAGATAACGAGACAGTACACGAATAGTAGCAGTAAACACACATTTGCACGAACACATACACACCACAAAACGTGCAAGTCCATTCTTGTCCCAAAAGGTGTCTATATCATAAGTGATAAAAATGTTACTTTTTAAGTGATGGTGCGTTTTGTCGTACTTACAGCAATGGCGGCCATGATTGAAAGTTCAGCTTCGTACATTTCGGGGCTGCCAACCTAAATAACTATTAATGTAATATTACATATTACAAACCTCGTGCGGGATGTAAAACAACTGCCCTTTATGTATACTACGTACAATGTATATAGAAAAATATATCCAAAAGATAGTTTGAACATACATTATACGAAATAAATCACTGAATTTTAAATTAACTTAACATTATTTGAAAACATATAAAACAATAAATACATACTTGCCACCATTTTATGACTGATAGGTGTCATGGCCTGCTGTAGTCTCAATTTATAAACATTGCCGACACTGTTAACGTTAGTCAGTTGTTTATAATGAACGCAAATATTTCTAACAGAGATATTATTTTACTATTATTTATTATTTTGAAAACACTATCGCGAAAAAATAATATACCGTACAACGCACGTTTGTGAAGTGTTTTACAGAATCTCGGAATTTAAAAACCTCACTATCGCTCGGATTTTAAACATTTCCTCACTTCCGTAAAAACCACTTCCCAACCTCACATCGTAATATACAATTTTTAGTTTATTTTACAGCATGTCCATTATCTATGGATATAATGCTACATGCCCTGTAATAGAAATAATTTATGTTCACAAGAACCTTATTTGTGGTTTAGTCTTCCATACTATGCCTAATTTTACTGTTATATTTAACGTGTTTCTAGTTCGTTTTAATGTCTTAAGAGTTTCGAATTAACTATTAACTGGGTGGATTTTGTCTAAATTAATCGTTTTAATATAATATATTAAGTACCTTGTATAATTAACCTCTCATCAATGTATGTACTTTTACCTGCCACACGCCAGCAGGAGCTTACAGTTTCACATATTAGATGGATAAAATGGGAGATAGGTGTTAAGATTATTATAAATAAATGAAAGATCTTCTAATAAGTTGAATAACTGGCCTAGCGTGAAAGCGATTTTAAACTATGGATCACACACATGCTTTTTTGACCACACAAAACATGTAGGGCCTCCCTGAATGAGTGATCAGCTCAATGTCAGGGCCTTCCCCGAAACAACACAACATTAAGACGAAACATTACATTCACACACACATTCATAGTAAACATGGCAGATAATTATGATAACGATGATTATTGTGATCAGATGTTTTGGGACCGTTTCGGCCTTAAAGTTTCCTGAAATGTGTCTTACAGGTGAAGAAAAACCCCGAAGAACCCCTTGTTTATTCACTCACTAATTTATTTTCATTAATGTTCCATTTTTTTAATTTCCTTAGCATTGAGTTCTTGAATGAGTTTCTTTCAGTGTCTAGTTTAGGACGTAGAAATGAAATATCTACCATCTATTCTGATGATCCACATGCATACAAGGGGGTGTTTTTGTTTTTTTTTAAATTTAAATCTGTAGATGTCGCTTTGGTTCTACCGTGCCCAATGATGAACGTCGTTACGTTTCGTGATAAAGGTATATTTATTTGTAGCCTGGAATACTTCGGAAAAAAATAATTTAGTCGTTCTTTTTTATGTTCTGTTCTATTCGGTTTCCCAATTTTGTACACTGATTTCCTGCAGCTCACTTTGTTTAGTATTTAATGATATCTTGTTGTTGACTGGTGGATCTGTTTCCCTGTTGCTTCTTCAGCCTGATATTCTTCAGTCTCGTTTGTGATGATCCCAGTGTATGCTTGATCCAGATGAAGTCAATGGTTCAGTTTCCTGGTTCTAGTTGTTTTGTACTTTCTCTTCTTGACTATATTAGATTGTTATGTTAGCCATATTTTATAGGGAATCTAAAGTTATTTTGCTGTCAGTGTGAAGGGTTGCTATTGTTTTACCATCAGGAAGTTCTCGAAGGGTTGTTAATAGATCTAATACGTTTAAGATCGCCAGCCGTTCAGTTTGATTGTTTGAGAACATTGCTCATGTAATCTGTACTGAAGTTAGTAAATTATTTTCGTGTTTTTATATGTAGAAATTCCTCTTCCTGCTCCTTAGAAAATTGAACTATCTTAAAAAAGAAATGATTAAAATATATAATGAAATAGATTTAAATGAAATATACTAAATCGGACCTCAAATTCAAATCCTATGGGAGTCAACCAGAAAATCTGAAATAATTTACGCAAATACTCTCCCGTACTATAAAGATAAATAATTCATTGATTTACTTTAATATTACTTTCATTTTTCCGTGTGCATAATGCAGCTTACAACAAGCATATTTTTAAAAGAAAGTAAAACATTCTAAACAGCCTAAATAAGACCAAATTTAGTTTACAAATGTACGCTTCTGTTGTGAAAAGAAGACCTTAATCATATGAGACCAGTGAATAACAGAAATATATACAATAATGAGGTGACTTATTACATAGGAGTATTATATAACTATTTACAAACAATATGTTGAAATTAGACTTCTATGCATTTTGTCGTGTGCATAATGTATCTTAAAAATAACATATTTTGAAAATAAAAATAAAACATTCTCATTTCACTTGAATACAACTCCACTAAGTAATTTCTGCAGGCGGAAAATATGTTAATTAAAATGCTGTCTTTCTCTTGCTTACTATGTTGCCACTTCCTGTCCTCTGTATATGTACTTTGTCTGGCAGTAGAGAGCTGACAAATACTATGGATTTTAATGATCTGTCCTTCTACGCGGTCATTGGCAAAATAACTAATTTGACAAGCTCTTATATTGGAGTTACGTGTTGGAATGGGCTGTCCCTTCTCATTACATGTTGTCACTTGTGATTTATTGTGAGGCTGGTAATGGAGACAAATACTGTGATTTTAAATGATCCGATCGCTAGAGTGTTCCATGCTTAAATTACTAATTTAACAACCATGTTAAGATCTGTCGCACGTGTTTAGGGATTCTCCGCCCACACTTACAGTTGAACCATTTCAGTACGTGATCGGATGTACAGTCTTCTCCTACATACCTTCCATAGATTCAGTAGTTGGGCGGCACTAGCGCTAAAACTCTTCCCCTCAGCCCGTGCAGAGTTAACTTGGTGGTATAATATATTAATTTATTTGGATATTCATTGTTGTTCAACTGAACGACGCGTCTGTTGAATTACTTACTTGTGTGAAAGTAACACGTCTGCCCCCTCCCCAATCTCGATCTGACGTTGGGCATGTAATCGACTCAACTCAGCCTTGTACTTTGTCCGAAGACCCTCTTACCATATGAACAAGGGACGAAGAACTGCTGTACAACTTTTGAAACACCCTGTTTAAGTAGGTAATTCTCTATTATTTTAAAACAACAGTAACGTAAATGAAATAATTATTGTAAAGTAAAAATATAACGAGGGGGAAAAAGTAAGTAATGGATATGTCAGTAATGAATTATCTTTCAAAAATGTAAAAACTCAGACGCTAATATTCCCCATTAAAATTCCCTATGGAAACATCGCATGACATAATATTTACACAGCACATATGTCGTTTTATTTATATTTATTAGTTGTAACGTATGGTATAAACGTTCATTGTAGCAGGTAAGTTATTGTTATACCGCTCTTGTTCTCATGATGGATTTAGAGCATTTTTAGAGTAATTAAGGTTGAGGATAATGGACGAGCTGGCTGTGAAGGGATGTGGATAATTTGCAGAGAGGAGATGAAAATGTGAGCTTGACCTCGCACAAAATTATATTTATTGTTATTCCAACTCTACTACGCCCAAGTTCATAACCGCACTGCAAATTACTAGATTATGGTCTCTCCCGTGTTAATTCGCTTCAAGGAACAATATCATGTACTCTGTATTCACTACACCACTCTTGAATTGAATTGTATTGCATTCCATGTTATTTGCTCTAAATCGAGGACATAAAAGCCAATGGTGTGAGGATAAATGTCCTTGTTACTAAACATTTTGCAGAAAACAATCAGAATTCTGACATATTAATTTGCTGAAAATTGCAAACACTGTTTACTAATATGTACAACGATAATTATTATGATTAATTTAACTCATGCCCCAAATGAGATTCAATGACCAATTACGTTTCAATGACTTTTGTTTTACAACCAATGGCAGATGTACTTCACCTCGCTTCACCTCGATATTTATCGAATTCTGAATACCAAAATAAACAAAGCGCCTCATTTTTAATATCTTGAACAGGTCAGAGCATTATTTTGCAGTGACAAACTCTCTAACAAAAACGTTGAATGTAGCAAATAATTAATAATTTCCTTCGACCTACACAATTGATAATAGTGTGTTCAATAATTGTGTTTTTAAATACTGATTTTACTGAGTTGTTTACTAAAAATATAATTAATAACCTATAATGTTGGTTATAAAATACAGTTTGTTGTTTCATTTTTTCTCCACTAGAGTGTATTCTTACAATATTGCGATCCTATTTGGTAATAAATAATATGATCAAGTTGCAGTGGATGAAAAAAAAAAGAAACATAACCAAACATTTCTCATTTGTTTTCAAACATCGCCGTTTACATTAAATATATAAATATTTTAAAATTACTATATTTAAATAAAGATTTGTGAGTAAACAGCTTAATTTTATTCACTAAGTATTCCTTACAAATACCACTCTTTATTTCCAAATCCTGTAGATAAATTCGCTTGTCACTTCATAACATGGTGAATTTATCGATAATTTGGAAATCACTCGTGGCATTACTTATGAGTAGTGCATGCATTTAGAAACTATGAGTTTTAAAAAAATGCACTGATCTTTCCATACACACTGAACTCGTATGTTACGCACCGGAAAACTGGAAAATAATTATGTATGAAGGAATAAATAATATAATACGACTTCTCTCGCTTTATCTTAGCTTAACCTCTCCCTCTGTAGTTACTTTTACGTTCCCCACTCAATCCGGACCTGGTACGACCTGTCGAGAGAATATTTAAAGCTGCGAGTCACACACTTGTTTTTTAAATACACAATGACATGAAGGGCCTCTCATAATTAGCTCAATGCCAGGGTCAACTCCGAGACAACGCAATCATTTCAGAAAAGACACGCAATAATATATACTAAACAAGGCGCATATGATATGGATAATTAAATGGCTAGATACTGTCCGGAGACCATTTGGACGTAACAACTTCCTGACATTATATTTTAGACGTTAGGAAGAACCACAAAAAATATCAACCAGAAAACTTGTCCCGACGGTGTTCGAACCCAGACCTGTCGAAACGATGCAACGAAGCTACCCCTAAGCAAATAATAATAATAATAATAATAATAATAATAATAATAATAATAATAATAATAATAATAATAATAGAAGTAATTAAACTTTAAAGTTTTACAATTATTTTAAAACATTTTGGAATAGATAGCGATAAAAGCCTTATAGAATATTCTTTAAAGTAAATTCTGTTGTTTACTCTTAAATTGGATATGTATCATATAAGATACATTTATGTTTTAATTAAATAACATAAAAACGAACTAGCATAAATTACTTAAATTTGTGTTAAATTACACAATTTAGCCTACGATAATAAATTACTTTATACACGATTTTGTTTTCATTGCGGTTCTACACATTTAAATAACTTGCATGAGAAATTAGTGATTCGCCAATTTATGTGTTAAAGATGAAAATTATTATTACCATTATTATTATTATTATTATTATTATTATTATTATTATTAAAACTACTACTATTATTATTATTATTATTATTATTATTAATATTTTCCAGCACGATCCGAATGAAGGTAGTTTTTAATAAGTGATAATTTTAAAAAAATCTATATAAACCAAATTAAAATTACAGTCTTCACTGGATACATACAATGTATTCTTATGTATATAAGTATGTATATATGTCTTTGTGCGCGCGTGCATCACTTTGAAGTAACGGTTACGTTTTTGACTGACATTCTAGCGATTCCAGTTTCATTTCCGGATATATGTAGGTCTACTTTGCCTTCTAACGATATGATATGACAAGTAACTATATCCGATTAAGAAAATTGATCGAATGTTGAAGGACCACGTGACATCGTATACTGTCATCACTCATCATCTAGCATATAACAGCAACCACCTAACTTGCATGAGAAATTAGTGATTCGCCAATTTATGGGTTAAAGATGATAATAATAATAAATATTATTACATGTTGTTTTTATTATATTATTATTGTTATTAATAATAATAATAATAATATTATTATTATATTACTATTACTATTATTATTACTATTATTATGCTCCTTGCCTCTGGTCCCGAGGGTCGCGGATTCAAACCCGGCCGGGGTCGATGGATTTTTTAGGACGAAAAAATCCAAGGAGCAAGTCCTCCGGGAGGGACTTTAAGCCGTGGGTCCCGAGTCTGAAGATTTTCAGGCTCGTAAAAAATCCTTAAGCTTGAATGAAAAGGCCTCTAAGCAAAATTTGCCAAATTTTCCCGTCCTAGTACTAACTTGGTTTCCTAGATGTCAGTATGAGGCGGAACGCTGACCACGTACCACTCAAAATGACATCTATACGAAAACAAGTGTAACTAAATTAGTATGGTTCAAATCCTTCCCTATAGGGGAAGAGCGCCTAAATCTCTGTAAAGGGAAAACATGGGCTTTCAAAAAATATTATTATTATTATTATTATTATTAGTATTATTATTATTATTATTATTATTATTATTATTATTATTATTATATTTCCAGCACCAGGTCTCGTGAATTGTATTATCTAATTTAGAACTGAATGGAGGTTCACTAAAATGAGGTATTATGACCACACGACAGTAATAGCTAGTTGTACCATATAGCAGATAAATTAATTAGCTATTAAGAGTTCTTGACTGTTAAGTCATTATAGCAGCCGAAAACTACAGCTTACGTGAAATCTTAATCAAGGTGGATTCACAGCTTTCACAACATGGATACTACATAAATCTAAACTTGGATGAATCTCAGGTGTATTCAGGGAGAATGGAGCAACGGTATGAGGAAAAACAAACAATACTCTAATGTAATTTAATGCGTTGTGCTTGGTTACTATGGAAACACCGACAGCCGATAATTTCAGTATTGTTTGCTTTGCCGCCTTCTCTATTATCTGTACTATACAATAAGGAAACATATTAATTTATTACTAGTCAGTAATTTACTTTTTTACATCGCCAATGGAACCCGTTTCGTCGGAATGGAAGCCAGAATAGATGATGAAGGTTAATAAACATTAAAGGAGAAGAATTGAATATATGATTATTATTGTTTACTGACAAGTAGCTTCCAGCCATATCTTGCTTTATATACCGGGTTTTGAAACTACTAAGTTTTGTATTAAATAAGGGTACATTTAGCTTTGAAAATGTATTATTTTTAAATATTTTAAATCACTAAATCTAAATTAATTTTTAAATAATTCCCTACATATAAAAATATTTAACATTTTCTCACAAGGGAACTGCCAACCATTGCATGCCGAAACCTACCTTGAAATTTCTTCAAGTGAAGTGTTCTGATGTAAAAGGGCGTGTCCTAAATATCATCTGTTGTTTTTAATTGCAAGACACTAAACTCCAGCGCCAAAACTCTCATTTAAACTATAGAGAAGTATATAATACAACTCCTTTATTGGTAGACTGGATAACCCTCACTACCTGTCGCGACAGTGGGGTATTTTGACGCGTCGTCCATGTCACGTCCCATCTTACTCCACTCCGCTCTTACTTGTAAGGATGTCCATCTGCTTCGTACAGTGGGTTCCCATTGCTGGATTCTGGCTTCGATTTCTATGCATTACAGTTAACCCATTCGCCTCAAAAGACGAGTTAGACTCGCCGGCAGTTAAATGGCATTCTACTCAGAAGACGAGGTACACTAGCTTATCTCTATTGTTATATATTGTGCAATATTTTGTACATCCTTGGCAGAGTAATCTTTTGTTAACATTTATGAATAGTAGAGGATTGTGGTTTGGCCTTCACCCTTATTGTGATCTCAAGTACCGTTATCTTTTGTTTGTTTTGAATGTCTGAAAATATATAATATAATTTACGGTAACTTAAATGCGGTTCCTGGGAAAATTCATTGAGCATTTAAACCTGAAGTGAATGGGTTAATAACGGCAGTTAATCCGATTTTTTTTTCATCCTAGTAATAGCTTAGTTGCCTACTAGATGTGTCATTGGGTCGGTATGTTGACCGCATAACATTCGTGACATTTATAAGGGAAATAAGCGTAACTAAATTAACTTGGTCTAGTAACTCCTGACAAATGGGAGGCTAAGACACAACATTGGACTGTTACACTATTCTAAATATATATGTTACTGCTAATCGTAAGCGTTCGCACTATTGTAGACATCTACCGCTGCCTACTTCTACAGTTTAATGTGTAGTTTTAATTATATTAACATGCAAACTTATTAGTTTCAATTAAAATTTTATTTCATAGGAAATTTTACATAGTTTCTTTATCGAATTGCTCTCTTACTGTATAATATACAAATCTCAAGTTGCAAATGCCCTTTTTTAAATTAAAAAAGTTACAACATTTCGAGAACTGTAACCATTTAAAGACATGGAACTTTCACAGTTATGAAGGTAACGTATATGCCATTAAATAATCCATTCAATATAGGCTTTACCCATACTAGACACCAAAGTGGACACTGAAAAGTTTGTTCATAAAAATTATATCTAATAGGGAATAATTCTTACTCATTTTGAAGCTAAAAGTATATGGTCAGTATTTCTTTATAAATACTTACTTACTTACTTACTTACTCACTGGCACAATCGAATCCGTAGGTTCATGGCCGCGCGGACATAAGCTCTCCACACATCCCTATCCCGAGCCAATGCCTTCCAATCATTCCATGTATAATCTACTTCCCTCAAATCGTAGTTAATGTTATTCTCCCACCTCATCCTTGGTCTACCAACTGGGCGTTTTCCCTCTGGATTTGGAATCTCAACAGAAGACGGGAAATTAGTGTTATTTATTTTAGTTATTCGTATTACATATAACAGTTACTGAATTTTTAATTCTATTTATAAATAGAATTAAAAATTCAGTAACTTAACTGCTATATGTAATACGAATAACTAAAAAAATAAATAAATAACACTAATTTCCCGTCTTCTGTTGAGATAAATAGTATTAAAAATTAAGTAACTGCTATATGTAATATGAATAACTAAAATAAATAAATAACACTAATTTCTCGTCTTCTGTTGAGATTCCATATGTTGAATTAATATGTGGATATCTCTTCTGTCAACTACATGTTTTATTCGGCTCAGATGTTCTGGTATCAAAAACAAACCAGTGTTACCAGCTATTATTAAACTAGTAACTGTACTCTCTACTGCATAAATGGGCTTCATTCCACTTCGTATAATTTTGTAGTGTAGAATATGGCATGCAAATGCTCAATTTCGTTAACTAATAATAATAAAAAAAATGTAATCTCTTCATACTCCAATAAAATAAGGATCTTCAACAGGCCAAGCTCCAATTCATGTTGATACTGTATTTAGATTCCTTCTTTTTGTTTTAATTTGAAGTTAAGATTTATTTATTTTATAGTTATCTGGATTCGTTAGAAAAGATTCAGTTAACAATATATAAATAGAGAGTAATGTAATACTTGTGAATTTTATTTTATTGCATCTCACAGTAACTAATTTTATGTGCGGATTGTTGTTTATGTTGACATTCTGGAGATAAATTATAAAACAGAAGTGAATATGGCTCATTAAAGATTACACAAATATTTGGACCTAGCTAATCAACTCACTGGCATTATCAAGCCCGAATATACATAGTCATACGGACATAATCTCTCCATACGTCCCTATCCTGAATTAATATTTTCCAATCATTCGTGTATAATTTTCTCTTATTCTACTTCTTTCACAGTAGCATCTGCCCCCTCCTGGAATTTCCTTCCTCAAGATATCAGGGGTTGCCGCACACTTGGTACTTTTAACTCAGGCTTATACAGTTACCTGTTGTCAAATAAATTATAGGTATCTCTCTACAGTTAAATTTATTCTGTCATTAAGTTTTTTCTCATTTTTTTCTGTATTGTATATTTTTATATTCCATTTGTTAAAATCTAGATTAAATCCAAATATTTTGTAAACAATAATTACGTTGTATACATACTATGTCATTTTTATTTTCATTGTAATTAAATGTAAGAATCATTTATATATTTTTAACCTGGTTGAGTGGTAGGCAAGGACTTAAGGCCTTACCTCTGCCAGGTAAAATAAAGCTATTATTATTATTATTATTATTATTAATATGAATAATAATAGTATTAATAATAATAATAATAATAACAATTTTATTAATATGAATTTTATTATTGTTATTATTATTAATATGAAAATTATTGTTATTATTAATTATATTAATAATATTATTAGTAATATTAATATGAATACGAGTAATAATAGTATTAATAATAATAATAATAATAATAATAATAATAATAATAGTGTTATTAATAATAATAATTTTATTAATATGAATTTTATTATTATTATAATGAAAATTATTATTATTAATATTATTATTATTAATACTAATAATAATATTTTATTTTATTTAATTAAATAAATTATTATTAATATTAATATTACACATATTATTATACTCAGTATCCTATTTTGGAATACTTATAGCTTTTCCCTTGGCTCAATGTAAGAGACCTATTTCACATCCATAGAAATGTAAAATGTTTCTGTTTCAATTCTAAATTGATTGACTTTAATTGAAGGTTATTATTACAGTCATCGAATTGTAACTGAGACGAAACAACTGCACTTAATATGATTCCATTCAAGTAGTGATATTCTTGTTGAGTTTGTAACTTTTCGCCATGTTGAGCACGTAAAAGTATTATTCCAGCTGACCGAATAAATTGGACTCCACTTTGTTTGCATTTACTACTGAATTCTATATAAATGTAGTCAACATTCCCGGTTCAGTTATAAAAAAAGTCCACCAGAGCTATCTGCAAAACTGAAATAAGTTCGTCTATTTCAGTTGTTTTCAATGAATAAGTAGTTCTTCTGACAAAACAGTATTTCCATACATGTCGTTCTTGCTTCTCGGAGTTGGCCTCTTGATTCCGCATATACATTTCACTTCGTGTTTAATTTTGGCTCTTTAATAGAATTTTTTTCATGAGAGGAAATTCAAGGAGATGAAGATAAAAGTTGTCAGATGACCTGGTTCATTTCTCAATGGTAATGGATATTAGAGTTCATTGGATATTTTTCTCATTATTTTTACGCCTCTTGTTTCTCCGTGGCTAATCCTGGCATCTTGCTAACAGATCCTGATAGAAAATGAAAGTAGGGGCACTAACGACGACGCCTACACATGGATTTAAATTTCTTCCATTAATAAAATGTCATAAAAAGAGTAATTTATTCATCACATATCTACAATAGGCGGCTGCGTGGCGCACGCAGTTACATGCTCGTCTCTCACCGCTAGGGTCCCGAGATCGAGTCTCGGTCACTCCATGTGGGTTTCGTGGTGGACGAATCGGAGCTTGAGCAGGTTTTTCTCGGGTTTTCTCTCTTTTCCCCTGCCACAATTTCATTCCACCGTTCCTCCATACTCATCTCGTCCATTTCGTTTCATTTCATTACATTCATCTGCCCCTGTGATGGTGCATCAGGCGTGGTCTACCGGCACCCTTGTCATTCACAGACCTCTATATAAGGGGCTTCATCTCATCTCATCCTTCTACCTGATCCTGAGTTGTACACGAGTTGAGAATATTATATTATATATCTGAAATAAACTAATCCGTTAAAAATTCCGGAATCAAGGATACAATATTAATTAAAAAATTACTTGCAATTCATTGAATTGATCAGACTAGCTAACTCACTGGCGCTATCGAACCCGTAGGTTTATGGCCGTGCGGACATAAGCTTTCCATACATCCCTATCCTGAGCTAATGTTTTCCAATCATTACATGTATAATCTATCTCCCTCAAATCATAGCTAATGTTATTCTCTCGCCTCATTCTTGACCTACCAACTGGGCGTTTTGATCAGACTATTTGCTATAAACCGTAAATAACGATGAGTCATATACACTGTAGGGCTAGTATTAGTAAGTGAATGTACCATCCATCCATAGTAATTCTGCACTCGAGGGCAGGTCTTTCACTGCAATCATAGCATTTCCATGCTATACTTTGCAGCTTTATTAGGGAATTTTAGGTGTATTAGCTTCCCGTTGCTTTCCACACAGTGAAGGGTGATGATAATAGTGATAAGGATGGTGATGATGGCCCGATGATTTTCGGGTACCGTTGGGCCCTAAGCTTCCCAACATTAAGGTGAATATTAAGGTTACTATGAAAAGAGATTCAGCAGTAAAATTGTTCAAATGGAGTTGATCCCTTTCTCCATATTTTGCACTTGTTACTTCCGCTTTATCATCATACATTAATAGCCCGAAAAAGTAGTACCTGGTTAAATGAACTGCACTGTGTGATCCGAGCAAGTGGATGCAGAGTTTTTCCCCATTAATATTCGGTTTGTCTTTAATAGTAATTATGTGTTATTTCTCTGTCTTGTATGCATATTTTACCCAAACAAGTGATTTATATTCAGAATAAACCAAATTGTGACGCATCATATAGCGGCGTTTTAATTTCGCGGGTGTCGACGACAATAGTGGTCTTGCATTGGTAGAAATAGATTCGTGAGTCGCTGACTAGTGGATACAAAAACCCGCGTGGATCATTGATGCGCCTGGATTTCCGTTCCGGAGGTTTCTTTAAGCTTCAGGCCTCTCTGTCGGGAAAGTTTAATGCCAGAAACTTCCATACTGGGAAGGTCTCGATTAGAGGCCGATATAAACTTGCCAGGGACGGGAGCGAGACAGTTACGATGTTACAGCTATACAGTGACTTTGATTGGAAGAAACTGTGGAAAGTGAAAGTATCAGAGACTGAAGATAATGTGTGTTATATGGTCTTTAAAACAAGATCAATTATTAAAGCAATGTGTTAGTGAACTGTCACTGACAGTTTATAGAATTAAATAAAATTATTGTGGAGCATTACACGATTGTCCGTGCTGTTCAATACGCCTAAACAACATGAAAACGACTCGACAACTAATGACATATACTTTATATCAATATTTCAGAATTTTCTTTGAGTTGTTAACAAACCTACATATGGCAGATTATCACAATAAGGAGCAGATTACTTAATTTTGCTTATTTTCATGTTCGACAACACAGTTGATTATTTTCCTTTTATTATATATAGTTTGTTTACATTATTTCGAAATATATTGGAAGCCTATTTTTTACTTTAATGTCACATTACAAAATAGTGTAGATCTGTTACGAAATGGAGAGCAAAAAAAAAAAACTAATACGAATAACTGTAACTATACGTTCTGCTGAAAATACTCGGTCAAGAAGAAATTTTCTCACGGAATTTCGGCCAGTATGGGATTGGTTCCCACAGCATCGTGAGGAATTTGGGTAGCTATAATGATTAGCTACTCCAGTTATGATGGTTGGGGGACCCGACATGCTGCCCATATGCCAACCCTATACTGGCTGGATTATTGTCCACCTCTTTGATTAACATATGCAGATGTAGACCAAGAGCCTTCTAGACCTGTCGCGTCATGGAGTTTTTTGGATAAGTTTATTCTTGTTGAACGTGCTAATGGTTAAATGATGGTGAGCTAAGGATGCCACCGTGCATTTACACAATTAAAGTTTAAAGTATTGCAATGCAGCCTAAAAGTTATATATGGATACAGCATGGACATATTACTTTTGTGAACACAATTTCAAATAGTAATTTTATTTTCAGAATTTGATAAATAACGAAAATATCGATTAAATTCCATTTCATAGACCCTCGCACACCTATACTAGGTAGAGATAGATTAAAAATTCCCTTTTCAGCAGACTATCGAACCCGTGCCGGCAGAGTTCAAGCTAGGGATTCCACGGTCTACGCCAATCGTTTGTAGGTCTACTTATAGGTTATATAACATATAACTAACTCACTGGTTCTATCGAACCCATAGGTCCATAGCCATGCGGATCTAAGATCTCCATACATCTCTATCCTGAGCTAATGTTTTCCAAACATCCCTCACACCATGATATAAGTTATTGTCTCACCTCATTCTTGGTCTACCAACTGGTTATTTTCCCTCTGGTTTCCTTACAAGAAGTTTCCATGCCCCTCTTTCATTTCCCATTCGTGCCACATGTCCTGCCCATTGCAGTCTACGTGACTTAATTGTTCTTATTATATCTGGTTTCCTATAAACATTATCTAGCTCACAGTTATGAAGTCTTCTCCATTCACCTGTATGTTCATCTCTCTGTTCCTAAGAAGTTTATTCTCAAATACCCGTAATCTATTCGCCTAAGCTTCGATCTTTTGCATCCATATAATGTAACTGGGAGAATAACAGTTTCATATATTTATAACATATAACTATAAAATACAATTTTCTAGCATTAAACATGAACTGAAATTATATTTTGATTTATGATGCGGACCGAATAAAATATGCATCTTTAACAGTTTGCCTTAACAAGTGTTAAAATGATAAACTGGTACTATTGTAGTACGATAAAATTTCAAATATTTACCTACATGTTAAGGAACACGTGATACACCGCATTTCTCGTATGTTAACCAATACTCTGGTATTCGAGAGAAACAGTCACTCTTTTGTGTTGTTTATTTTGATAATCGTATGAAAGTTTAAGACTACTGTATGTTCTCTCTATATGATTTGCTTACATACCCATTTTCCTTCATTTGTTTGTTTTGTTTCTTTGGAATTTTTAATTTTCTTTCCTGTTCACACATACAAACACGAATACAGAGCATCATGAGACAAGATTCACATACCCAGTTGCAAAGTAAACATAAACATTTAAAGTCCACTATCTTGTCGAGAATAAAAGTCGAACCGCTACGCTGCCGCGGAAGTTCAATAATCTCATAAGTAATCAGTTGATTTATTTTTATTTGATGAAAATTGATCATGTATTTCAGAAATAAAACCGTCAAGTCTTATACACTCATAAATAAAAAAAAATATTTATGACAATCGCCTAAAGAAGATACAGTGTATTAAAACAGTTGTTACGAATGTTAAATAAAATTAATATTTCTGAAAATCGTGTAAAATGTTGATGATTTTATTTAATAAATAATCTCATTATGGTAAAAATATATATACAGTCAATATGCCCATTTCACCAATTAATGTTTTAAAATGGTCAACAAGTTTCCACAGCCAAGCTGTCATTCTCAAGACCAGATATTGACTGAAGACAAAATTGATAATCAATTTTGTCTTCAGTCAATATCTGGTCTTGAGAATGACAGCTTGGCTGTGGAAACTTGTTGACCATTTTAAAACATTAATTGGTGAAATGGGCATATTGACTGTATATATATTTTAATATTTTATCACCAAGAAGATCACTTGTGTATTAAATCTCATTATGGTATTTTTCTGGTATCCCCATTAAATGGGTGTTTCTTACAAGGTAGGCCTATATGATGGGCTCAACATTACTTTCACTAAGCCAACTGCTCATGATAGCCTATTTCATCTTATTTTAAGAGTTTTTTTTTTGGTAAAGTCTGGTGTAAATGCATTGAACATTCATTTGTTATTTTCTCTAACTCATAATTGCATATACAAGCTCATTATATGCATTTTATAAATTTTAGCTTGAAATTTCCAATCAGAAGCAGAAACAAAATTTAAATTACAACTAAACTAGTCGGCTGCTGGTCTCACATCCACATGTGTTAATTACAGAGGTATACGATCATCCAGCCAGTGTATAGGTGATATGTGGTCAGCATGTCGGGTCCCCCAGTCATTATATTATCATTATTATTATTATCATTATTATTATTATTATCATCATATTATTGTTATTATCGTATAAAATGTTGTTTCAATATGGAATTTACATTGAAACATTTATCTATATTGTCAAATATTTATTTGTAATTGTGCTGATTGAATGCCTTCTGGCCTTAACTCTGCCAGAAAAAATAAATTATTATTATTATTACTATTATTATTATTGTTATTATTATTATTATTATTATTATTATTATTATTATTATTATTATTATTATTACTATAGCTGGTTTTCTCAACCTGGAGCCGCTTCTTATTGTAGCTACCCAAATTCCTCATGATGCTGGGTGGGCACCGGTCCAGTACTGGCCGAAATTCCAGGAGAAAATTGCTTCCTCCATGGAGACACGAACCCAGCACCCCGTAGCTCTGCGCCATGGCGTCTTGCTGTAACCACTCGGGTACGGCGCAGGACTCTAAATCACAACATTGTCACACAATTTGTATTGTTTCCATAGGCATAAGTATAAAGTATCTATAATCCTGGTCGTAGTTCACACTTTCATTCTGTTTGTTTTTCTGACATTGGGCTAGGATTTGAGTAACTTGTAAGATAAATAACTAGCCTACGTAATAAATTACATAAACATTGTTACAGCACCATAAAAGTTTTAAAAGAAGCACAGTTGTGTAATGTGATACCCTCATTCTGCTCGTAGCTTTTAAGCTTGAATAAACACTTCTGTTGAAGAGATTTTCTATTCAAATGCAGAGCAATAAAACACTTCACTGTATTTCCGTGATTATTTTACTACCAGTGAAATTCCTAAATTGATTCTTTATTACGACTCAAAGGAAGAAAAATATTCTATGTACATTGAAAATAATCAGTTATCAAGTGATTCATAGAACTCAAAAAAGTAAAAATAAACTGTTAAACTTTGAAAGGAAAATTTTACATACTAGGGCATTCGTTAAGTGCGCAATAGTAACTCTGTAATATTGAAAGTCTTAAAATAGTAATATTTTGTGAATACATTTTACATTTAGTAAGTAATATCGTCCTAAAAAGATGTTAAATAGAATTTGTTTAGAAGGTTGAATTGGGAAGTACTCGAACATCCACTAAATTCACCAGACATGAACACTTGTGACTATAACTTATTCTCAAAGATCAAAGAACCTCTACGAGACATTCGATTTCAATCAAGAATTGATATCCAGAAAGCTCTAATCGATCAGTAAAAGATATAACCAGAAATAGTGCTGCAGATGGAATGCTCCATCTTCCAAGGACTTGGCAACGTATAGTTTACTTTACAGGAGGCTATAAATGAAGTGCGTAATGTCAAAAGTAACCTAATTTTTTTTTGTGATGTTATAGCAGTGTTGCCCTTACTTATCGAATGCCGTAGTTAATATTTGATCCAACAAAAACAAGACGAGTCCTGAGGAATGAAAACTAATTGCAAACTAAATAACCTGATCTAAATTGAAAATATAACACATATTAAAGCAAAATTATTAGTACGGTTTGGACAAGTAATTCGTAGGGTGGTAGGCAGATTAGTCAGAAAATATACAACTGAAGACCCTTAATTATTGTATCAGTTGGTAGACGCAAAAATAAATGGATAGTTGGCATAATATAAGCTTGTAAGCATTTAAAACACGTTATAAATTTCTGTTGATGTAAATTGATATTGGAAGAAATAAAAGAGCTGGAAGTCCATAATTGACAAAACTAAACCTAAAATCTGAAATGTATTAAGTGCGATTGTTGTGAAGCCTGAAAACTTCAATGAAGTTGTAGTATCCAGAAAGGAGAAGAATAAGCAATTTGTCAGTTGATCGATTTTTCACAGTTACGAACAGTTCCATAAGCCTCAGAATCAGAATTCATAAACGGACAGTTTGCAATTCACAGTATACCTTGTTTAAGAATGGCTGCACAATTTAAGATCAGAAAAAAAACTACTGTCATGATTTGGATTTGAACTAGAAAATCAATCTATGTCCATGGTGGCTGCTTTATCAGTGTGCTACTTCAGAAAGATAGATTTTCTGAATTAACATAATTATATAATCGTTTCCCGATTTGTGGTTCGCGAACCCCCAGGGGTTTCGCAAAATATTTCAAGGGGTTCGCCAAAACTTTTCCGTAATGGCGGGTTTCCAGGTTAGCCTATTATTGTTTCCTTCATTTCTGCGGCATTAATAATAATAATAATAATAACAATAATAATAACAATAATAATAACAATAATAATAACAATAATAATAATAACCATAATAATAATAATATTATTCATTATTTTTTTTAAAATTAAATTAACCTTATAATGCCCCTTGTTATATATGTGCAAAATCGGGAATTTATCACATTATTTCCACAATAAAATATTTACCGCGAATGCCTGATTTACCGTTACGTAACAACGTTAGGAATGTATATCATTTCGCTACAACAAAAAAATAACAGCAAAAAAAAAAAAGGCAGAAAAAGCAAAATAGCAGTAAAAATATGCTTAAATGAAAGGCAAAGTATATCCTTCCCCTACTATTTGATAGGTTTACATCAAGAGCAGCATATATGGGCATTTAAATATTTTGTTATCAATACAGAAAAAACATTTACCTTAAATTACTTGCTCTAGATCTTTCTTACAAAGAATCTGTCAACCATTGCATGCCGAAACATACTTGAAATTGCTCCCAGAGAAGCGTTGTGATGTAGTAAGGTTGTGTCCATAAATGTATCAGCTGATTTTAACTGCAAAGCATTAAAATCCAGCGCCAAATCTCTCATTTAAACTACAAGGAAGTAAAACAACTCTTGACTTGGTGGAATGGATAAACTCACAACCTGCCGTCCACTCCGAAATCCACACTGCTCTATCCAAGCAGGGACGTCCATTTGCTTCGCATAATAGGTTGCCATTGCTGGATTCTGGTTTCGACTTCTGTGCCTTGCAGTTAAAAGCGGCAGATTATTTTTTTTAATTTTTTGATACGGTCTTGTTACATCACATGTTTCTCTGGGAGAAATTTCAAGCTTGGTTTCGGCATGCAATGTTTGACAGTTCCCTTGTTAATATTATCCGCTTACAAAGTCCTTGTCGTAACTTATAACCATCATTTTTTCACAAAATAGAACACGTATTTATTGTTACCTTATTCTTATTTATATTATGTTACAAGTATATTGGTTTACGTTAAATATTAAAATAAATCTTGATAACTTTCAAATTATTTATATAACTTAGGATCTGTTTATTTAAAGAAAAATGACGTAACTCGATCGATTTTAGGAAAACTGTAGCATCAAATACATACAAAGTTTGGAAACCAGCAAATTATTTTGTATTGGTTTTATGTCATTTTTATTTATCTCTAAATTGACTATAGATGTTTCGCCAATTGGGGATTGATTTTGGTAATGTTTTATTTTTCAGGGATAGCAGACAACGGTTCCCTCGCTTTAATTGAACGAATTTTTTTTTCAATATAGTCCTATTGATCTAATTTTGTTGTTTTCAAAGAAGCGTTGCATAAATCTTGCTTGACAGCTCTTTTGTTAATACGTTTGAATATGGCAAACGAGTGCTGTACCTCGGTTTTTTTTAAATGAAAGATTGCTATCCATAACGTTCCATTCTCGATATTCTTTTTTGTGGTTTGGGAGTAGCTCCTCCGAGCTTTGATTTCGGGACCTCCTGAACTTCAGTCCTAATTCGCTTGCTTGAAGAATATATGTAACAGATGTAAATGTATTATGGTTATAATACTTTAAGCTAATGAGGGCTGGCTGCCTGTAGAACGTAAATCAATATGATGCGATTTATACCACACGCAGATGTGTTATTTAATGGCCGGAATAATCTGCTCTCCGAGATTCACTTTGCAGCATTTCTTAAGTGATTTACGTTCATAGCAGGGCTGCCAAAACACTCCGCCATGTTAGTTGTAAAACTGTGCCACTCATCTTCGGTGGATATTCAAAGATAGAAAATAATAGATATACAATAATAGATATCCAAAGATAGGCAGTAATAGTGAAAGAAGCGAAAATAATGTCATAGTACCACGGAAAATATAACCGAACGAAAGAAGTTTACTTTATATCCTATATCGTGACTAAAAACATTTTCATAAAATAATTTGTTAAATTTCGACAAGGGAATAATATTTTCGACATTGCATCACGAGAAAAATGGTTCCATAGACTGGAATCATCTATCGAATTTTTGCATTTTTTATTAGAACGTTTTAAAAATTAAATTTCGAAAAAAGTTCATTTTGAGAAAGAAATAGAACAAAAAGCTAAAATGGTTAGTAAAGTTAGATAATGTAAAAACTAGTAAGAACAGAGCAAGTCATTGTCGGGGATTAACATTTAGACCCACATACCATTGATATGATATACCCATAATGCATGCCATAAACCAAACATAAAATAATTTTTTCACTATGTATCTAATATTGTATACTTACTGTTATTGTTGATACTTACTTACTCACTGGCACTATCGAACCCAAAGGTTCATGGCCGCGCGGACATAAGCTCTCCATACATCCCTATCCTGAGCTAATGCTTTCCAATCATTCCCTGTATAATCTACTTCCCTCAAACCATAGTTAATGTTGTTCTCCCACCTCATTCTTGGCCTACCAACTGGGCGTTTTCCCTCTGGCTTTCCTACAAGAAGCTTCCATGCACGTCTTTCATTCCCCATACGCGCAAACATGTCCTGCCCATCGCAGTCTACGAGACTTAACTGTTCTTATTATATCTGGCTTCCTATAAAGACCATGTAGTTCATTGTTATGTAGTCTTCTCCATTCACCTGTCTGTTCATCTCTTTTTTGTCCAAAATTTTTCCTAAGAACTTTATTCTCAAATACTCGTAATCTCTTTTCCTCCCTTAAAGTAAGAGTCCATGTTTCGCACCCATATAATATAACTGGTAGAATAATAGTTTTATATATTTTCAGCTTAACGTTTTTTGAAAGGAATTGGGACATCAAAAGTCTCTGCAATGCATAATAGCACGCATTTCCAGAATTGAGCCTATGTTTAATTTCTTTGTGCATCTCATTCCTATTTGTGATTATTGTTCCTAGGTATTTGAATTCAGCCACTTCCTCAAAATTTCCCTCATTTGTCATTAGCTGTCCATTTCCATTATATACTGAATTTCTACGTGTGACCATATATTTAGTTTTACTGATATTTACTTCCAGTCCTAATTTCTTAGTGTTACTCAATAGTGTGTGCGTGTTGGCCTTTAGTATCTCCTCGCTATCGGCCAGTAGTACTACATCATCAGCATAAACTAACAGCTTATTAATACCATTCAATTGTAAGCCTTCCTCATTCTCTAAAAATTTAATGGCATGCTCTAGTACAAAATTAAATAGTAGAGGAGATAGTGCATCTCCTTGCTTCAACCCATTCTGGATTTCAAAAGTGTCTGAAAACTGTTTGCCTACACGCACCCTACTCGTTGAGCCATTTAGACACATTCGTATAAGTCTAACTAACTTTTTAGGAATTCCGAACTCCAGCAGGATACTATATAACTTCTCCCTCTTAATTGAATCATATGCTTTTTTGAAGTCTACATATAGTTGATGTACAGTATCATTATATTCCCATTTCTTCTCTAAAATCTGTCTTATACTGAAGATCTGATCTGTTGTAGACCTGTTTCTTCTAAATGCACATTGATGATCTCCTAGAATGTCATCAATATAGGGAGTAAGTCTGCTTACTAATATATTTGTTAGCATTTTGTACGAAGTTGAAAGTAATGAGATGCCCCTGTAGTTGTTGTAATCAGTTTTATCTCCTTTCTTATAAATTGGTACGATAATTGATTCTTTCCATTCATCTGGAAGAGCTTCTTTTTCCCAAATCATACTAAGCAACCACCATATCTTGTCCATCAATTTTTCTCCTCCTGATTTTATAAGTTCTGCTGGGATCTTATCTGAACCTGATGCTTTATACATCTTCAATTTTTCAATCGCCATTTCAACCTCTAATGCACTTGGCTCTGCGACTAGCAGTTCTGCTGTCTGTAACTTATCCTCCTCGATGTCCTGTTCTGTATGTACATTTAATAGCTGATTAAAGTAACCTTTCCATCTATTTAATATACTCCTAGAATCTGCAATCATATCCCCATTTTCATTCCGAATTATGTTTCTTCTAGCCTGAAACCCCTTCTTCTCTATACTAATTCCCTGATATAATTCTCTAATGTTCCTAATTTTTGCATTCATTTCAAGATCATTAATCTTCTCTCTCAAATATTCCCTCTTTTTACTCTTCAGTAACTTGGTGGTTTCACGTCTAACACTACCCAATTGCTCTAAATTTACCTCATTTGGCTCGTGTAACCATTTCATTTTTGCTACCTTTTTTCTTTTTTCTTTACAATGTCGGCACATTCCTCATCAAACCATTTTTTGTTTTGCCTCTTTTTAAACAACCAATGCTTTCTGATGCTGACAATTTAATAGTATCTCTTATAGCCTCCCATTCTTTATTTATATCAGTTTCTTCTTCGTTTGCCACATTGTCATCTGAAGATTCCAGTACTTCAAATCTATTAGCAATTTTGATTTGGTATTCTTGCCGCATTTCATCATTTTCAAGTTTTTTAATTCATATTTTACAGAATCATCTTTAGCGTTCGTTCCTCTCATAAGCGATAGCCGTTGTCTGATTTTCACTCTGACCAGATGATGATCCGAATTGCAGTCTGTCCCTCTAACTGATCTAACATCAATGATGCTACTGTGCCAGCGTTTATCCACTAATACATGATCTATCTGGTTCCGAGTTTCTCCATCTGGGGACGTCCAGGTGTATTTATGAATATCCTTATGCTGAAATGTTGTGCTCTTAACAATGAGATTCTTTGATGTGGCAAATGTGACTAATCTAACCCCGTTGTCGTTACTATCTTCATGAAGACTGAATTTGCCTATTGTTGGTTTGAATATATCTTCCCGCCCCACTTTTGCATTAAAATCTCCTAAGACAATTTTCATATGATATCGTGAAAGGCTATCAAATAAGCATTCTAATTCTTCATAGAACTCATCCTTGATCTTGTCATCTTTATCTTCCGTGGGGGCATGTACATTTACAATTATAAAATCATGTCGTTTACCCTTTAGAATTATGTATGATATCCTATCACTAACAAATTTAATATCTCGGATAGCGGATAGGATCCTCCTTCTGACTAAGAAACCCGTTCCAAATGCAGGTCTTTCTGCACCCCCATAGTATAATGCAAAGCTTCCTGATTCCTGACTACCTTCTCCTGGCCACCTAACTTCCTGTGAAGCGACTATATCCAAGGGCGATTTATCCAATTCCCGAGTTATTGATATGCATAGTAATTTGACATTCCCGCATACAGTCTTGGTTGTTATGAGAACAAAATAAATCTCAATATTTTAAAAATGACCAAAAGCACTAGTGTGGAAGGTAAAACATGTATTTTGAAATATTGATAGTGATACTGCAATTTGTATTAATTTCGGTATTATTTCATCACATCCAGCTTTCCACCGCCTCTTCTATTTCATCATCACTGCACATACCGTCTAAAACTTTCTCAATAATCATAAATAAATAAAGGTAAAGTGGTAAAGTGATCCCACTACAGGCCTCGGGAAGCCCTTGAGGAGGAGGAGGTTAAGGCTCCCACTTTTTCTGGACAATCGGCACTTGATGTCAGCCGGGTTGTCAGCCCTGCGTGACGGCCGCCTTTACCCCCAGAACAAGCGTCTGGTACTCATTTCCGTTAGAGTCTGAGTCGACCCCAGGGCCACAGTGCCGCCAGAAGGTTTGGGTCAGTTTAAAAATCCTGACCCACCGGGGCTTGAACCTTTGACCTTCCGGCTTGTAGCGCAGTGCCTTAACCACTACGCTACGGTGTGCCCCCAATCAGAAATAAATTCCAAATCAAATTGGTATTACAGTTTTAACAAATATAAGATGACCAACAATACTTATTATCTCTCCATAGCAACATATATAGCCGATTCACCTTCTGAAATCTAACATTTATCTTCAATTATATTTTATTAATACACATTGTGCAAAAAATAGTATGCAATACTCATGTGGTAAACACACAACGGAATCTCGGAAATTAAAAAAAAAAAAAAAACTTGGCGCAATCACCTCTTTTTTTTTATCTTTTCCTCGATCCGTATCAAGTGTTTACTATACTCATATCGCCAATGTACTATTAAGGTACGCCTCTGTAAGATAAGGTAACCTAATCTAACCTTCCCTAACCTACCCTACATAAGACCTAATCTACACCATAACTTCAATTTTTCCTTAAATATGTATTTCGAGTCTTCTCTAATTACATTGTGCTCCTTCTACTGTTCTATTTTAGAACACTTTATTTTGTTTTGATTATTTTTCCTGTTTTTTTTTATATTTTCTTTAATTCTTACACTTGGACAAAAATATCTAAAAATACAAGTACAAATTTCACACAACTGGACCATAGAATGCGAACAGTTTATAAAGAGAAAATCAAAACTAGAAGGCGACGGGTTGAAGTTCGACGTTTTGGATGAATGTACAAGATTTCTTCCCTACAGTTTTACTAGTTCCCAGCTCTTTTTTTTTTTTTTGTTATCTCCCCTTCAGTAGGATTTTCAACTCACTATATATTATACACAGTGGAACATTTACCTTCAATCATAGCAGCACTGTTGCTTGTTGCTGCGTCACACGGGCGTAGATTACTAATCATGTATAGTCAGGAACAAATAGCAAATGAAGTCAGGAACAAATAGCAAATGAAGCACTTACCCGCCTTACTTAGGATAATATCTGCTCCGCACCCACGTCCACAGACTGACGTGAAGCGAATGTCCGCGGGATAACACGGTATTAGTTTCCAAATCTTCCACAGACAAAGCACGTAAATGTTCGCTGTGTTGCATGGTAACATTGATCCATCAGTATAGAAATATTATGTTTTATGTGCAAATGTTTACCTCAGGTACCGCAGTCATTGTTTGTTGTTACTGATAGGATAATGTTCCTATTTGATATTTTATTTGGATATGTTTCTATTTCGCTTAACTATTTTCGGATGAAATTGAATCAGTGATACCAATTCATTTCTATCACCCAATATTAAGGAAGTGGCTAACGCAAATATCTAGGAACAATAATCACAAATAGGAATGAGACGAAGAAAACAAATATAGGCCCACAGAGGATCAATTCTGAAAATGCACGGTTATGTGCATTGCAGGGGCGCTTGACCGTCAACACTCCTTCCAAAAAACGTTAAAAGGAATATATATATTCAGTTTTAACGGTCATCAGAATACTCATAATTATCATCACCATCCTTCACTGGTGTTCAAAGCAACGGGAAGCTACCACACCTATAATTCCCTAGTAAAGCTGCTATGCTTTCATCACCATCCTTCACTGGTGTTCAGAGCAACGGGAAGCTACCACACCTATAATTCCCTAGTAAAGCTGCTATGCTTTGCAGCTTTACAAGGGAATTATAGGTGTGGTAGCTTACCGTTACTTTGAACACCAGTGAAGGTTGGTGATGATAATGCTGAGGATGATGATGGCCGATGATTTTCGGGGACCGTTGGGCCCTAAGCTGCCTGACATTTGTCTTACAGGTGAGGAAAAACCCCGAAACGAACCTCATCCAGGAAGCTTGTCCCGACCGGAGATCGAACTCGGGCCCGCTGCGTGACAAGGTAGCACGCTACCTCGAAACCACAGCGGTGGATATATATATATATATATATATATATATAAAATATAACTATTATTCTACCAGTTATATTATATGGAAATGTCAGGAAGCTTAGGGCCCAACGGTCCCCGAAAATCATCCGGCCATCATTATTATCATCATCATCATCATCCCTCACCGGTATGGAAAGCAACGGGAAGCTACCACACCTATAATTCCCTAGTAAAGCTGCAAAGCATAGCTTGAAAATGCTATGATTGGAGTGAAAGAACTGCCCTTGGGCAGAATTGCTATGGATGGATAGATATTATATGGATTCGGAATGTGGATTCTTACTTTAAGAGAGGAAAGGAGATTACGAGTATTTGAGAATAAAGTTCTTAGGAAAATTATTGGACTGAAGAGAGATGAACAGACAGGTGAACGGAGAAGACTATGTAAAAGTGAACTGCATGGTTTTTATACAAAGCCAGATATAACAACATTTAAGTCTCGTAGACTACGATGGGCAGGACATGTGGCACGAATGGGGAATGAAAAACTGCATGGAAGCTTCTTGTAGGAAAACCAGAGGGGAAAACGCCCATTTGGTATACCAAGTATGAGGTGGGATAATAACATAAACTATGATTTGAGGGAAGTAGATAATACAGGGAATGATCGTAAAACATTAGCTCAGGAGAGAGATATATGGAGAGCTTATGTCCGCGCGGTCATGAACCTACGGGTTCGTTAGTGCCAGTGAGTTTAATGTATATAGTGTGAATGGATTATACTACACTGTTTAAACTGCTTGCAGAATGCCCTTACACAATGAAGTTGTATCCCATGTCCTCGCTTTGTGTATTTTCCGATTTGTTGAGTTTTGTAAGCGATGCCTATTAGTTCCCACAGCGAAAACATTGTCCTCCTAATAGGCAGAAATGACTACATAACTATAAAAAATCAAGTTAGTTTCTTATCAAATGAATATGAAGCAAGATTCACGTACAGACATTTTATTTCTAAATCCTGAAATGTTTATCCATTGGAGATAGTTGTCTCGTAGACTTCTGTTTGAACTTCCACAGTAACCAGAATGTTGCACTAGGAAACCAGAAACATTCAAAGTAAAATAGTCGAGTTATAAGGAACATAAGTAAAGACGGATGCTGATAAATCAATATGAAAGTAAAACAGACCTATACTGAGATTTTTTAATGAGATCTCCTTTTGAATGCGCGTGGAGTTGGACGAGTTTAAATAACAATTTTGTTAGTTCTGAGGGGTAAGATATTTGTAATATACTTATCTCCTTCTTGCTACAGTCAGATTCAACCAAGGAAGTTACTTTGTGTTTGGAATAGGGAACTGGGTTGCTATTTTAACAGTATTTTCTTGAGAGAAATCCTTAAAAACTGAAGATTGCAACACAGCGGGTACATAGTTGTAAGTTGTAGTCGTCCAAGCCACCCGCTCTTAAAGAAAAAAATCAGTTACCACTTGTCACTGAGCTCGTGCGGATCTATACTATCCTGTGTGAAAGTGTCGACTCTCATATTTACTATCAAACTAGTTTGCATGCCGTAAAAGAAAAACTATGTTTTTAAATGTATAGTACATAGATTTGGCAAAAGTACTGCTAACCTTGCCCCTCCTCCCCTCCCCAAACAAACAAATACCGTGATTATGAGTTTGGCAACATACGCCCTCTGTACGTAGGAGGAAACTGGCGTAGCCCATAAGGTCTGTAGTAATTTCCTGGGTTGAATTAGAGTGTAGAGTCCAATGCATTTTGTCTCTGTACATATTGGAATTAACGTCCCCCCCAATGCATCAGCACAGCCCTCCACGGTTGTCATCAGGATATCGTACTGTATCTGTATAATTTGTACTTGATTATTATTTTAATATCTGTTAATTAGTGATTAATTTCTTATGAAGGTTGAAACATTACTTGCATATATGAAAATGTATGACATTAAAAAATGGATTAAATAAAAGCAATTTGTTAGGGCATTTTTTGCATTTTCTTAACTTTTTTAGGGATATGTCATTTTTTGGCAATATTTAGGTCATTTTGAGCATTTTTTACACTTATGCGGAATGTTGTGACATTATTTGTATTTGATTTGAGATTTTTATTATAATTCAGTATTTTTCTGTCAATACAATTTCTTGGAATAAATAGATGCTTTGCTAACTACTACCCCTATTTTTTAAGGTATGTGCATAATGAACTTGCCCACTTCTAGGAATTTTATTCAATAACTTAGAGCGTATGCTAGATTCTACCCCTTTTTTCCAAGGAATGTGCTTAATGGACTTGCCCACACTCCCATTGTTATGCTGTTAAGTGAGGTGGTCGGTTGTTTCTAGCCATCTGTATGAACAGGTTAAGAGCAAAATGCCTAAAGTAAAGGAAAGTGATAGTGTTAAAATTGAGGGCATTTGTTTCAAAATATGGAGAAAATATTTTTTCAACGGATGGCCGTATTTTATTCTGCACGATTTGCCATGTGAGAGTGGCTACTGAAAAAAGTTTACGGTAGAACAACACATGTCACGGGAGAAACATAAACGTGATCTGCAGCGATTTGAAAATAACTCCAGTGTAAACTTACAGCAAATGCTTCCTGGGGGAAACTTGTTCAACGTTTTCGCCATTTTGTGAGAAACTATAAGAGGAGACCGGAAAATTAATTCCAGATCCCAGAACATTGAAAAGAACCTACGTAGCTCGGTGCTATGACAAAACTTTGCAGAAAATACGAGAAAGGATTGGAGAAATAAATGTATTCGTATCCATTGACGAGACAACAGACTCTATGGGCCGTTATGTAGCGAATATTATTGTTGGAGTTTTAGAAGCACACAGCCCTGGAGAACAATTTCTACTACATTGTGTGCAGCTGGACTAAGTCAACTACTCAACAATCAGTTTAGTATTTGACCATGCATTGAGAATCCCTGATGGGATTCGAAATTCCAATGTATTGCTTTTTATAGCAGATGCAGAACCCTATATGATGAATGCAGCTGCTTCTTTAAGTGCACTGTACCCAAAAATGGTGCATGTGACGTGTTTAGCAAATGCATTATACCGGGTCGCGGAAGAGGTACGTGCAAATTTTCCTGAAGTAGATAAATTAATTGGATGCATGAAGAAAGTATTCCTGAAAGCCCCCTCTCGAATTTTAGCATTCAAAATAGAGGCACTAGAAATCCAATTGCCCTTTTCACCTGTTTTGACTAGATGGGGAACATGGCTCCAAGCTTGCAGTTATTATTACAAGAATGTCGACGTTGTGAAGAAAGTGTTCGATTCTTTTGATAATGGTGAGTCTGTGTCAATAAAAAAGGCGCAAGAACTGTTAGCTGATAAAGGAATTGCTGGTAAACTTTCTTACATAAATACTAATTTTGGATTCCTTCCTGATGCCATAACTTCACTGGAAAAATCCCAAGTGACATTAGTGGAACAGCTACAAATGGTGGATAAAGTGGTGAATGATTTGAGCCGTGCATGTGGTGAAGTGGGTGATACAGTGTCAATGAAAATGAAGAAGTGTATAACCAAGAACAGGGTGTTCAATTGGCAGAGCTTTGTCTGGTGATTTTTTTTTTCTTGCTGACTGTGAGTTAAATCCAGGAGATATTGCTTGCTTTCAGTATGCTCCAATCGTTTCCGTTGAAGTAGAGAGGAGTTTTTCCATTTATAAATCAGTACTAGCAGACAATAGACAATAATTTATGTTTTGATTGTTAACTGCAATTCAAAATTGTTGTGAAAGTGCACTGTATAATTGAAATGGATTTTCTTCAATAAAAGGTAGCCTACTGTAATATGTATTATTTTATTTTTTCCTTTTAATATTTTGATGTTAGTTAAATTGTATGTAATTCAGTAATCAAGGGAGTACTTAATCTAAAAAATGGTATTTTTATTGGTAATTCTTAACTTTTTATTGGTAATTTTTTGTATTTTCTAGATCATAAATGCATTTTTTATTTTGCATTTTTTACCAATTTATAGGTAATTAAATGCCTTGCCCTAGTGATCAGCATTTATGGGAGAAAAGAAGATTACGAGTATTTGAGAATAAAGTTCTTAGGTAAATTTTTGGGCCAAAAAGAGATAAACGGACAGGCGAATGGAGAAAACTACTTAATACTGAGCTGCATTATATGTACAGGAAGCCAGCTATAATAACAGTAAAGACTCGTAGGGTGCAATGGGCAGGACATGTGGCACGAATGGGGAATGAAAGACGTGCATGGAAGCTTCTTGTAGCAAAACCAGAAGGAAAAGTCCAGTTGTTAGACCAAGAATGAGGTGGGAGAATAACATTAACTATGATTTGAGGGAAGTAGATTATACAGGGAATGATTGTAAAACATTAGTCCAGGATATATATGTATGGAGAGGTAATGTGCGCGCGGCCCTGAACCTACGGGTTCGATAGTGCCAGTGAGTTAGTTAGTTAATGTTCTAAAGATCACACCGATTTTATTTTATCAGTGTTAAGGATATTAAAGGTACCGAAGTTCGAAAATCTTGTTAACTATGAAGAGGAAGATTTCTCATGGTCCTTGCTGACTAACTCACTGACACTATCGAATCCGTAGGTTCATGGACGCGTGAACATAAGGACTCCATAAATTCCTATCCTTAGCTAATGTTTTCTAATCATCTCTTGTAATCTACTTTTCTCGAATCAGGGTTAATGTCATTCTCTTACCTCATTCTTGATCTGCCTACTGGGCAGATCTCCATGGGGATCCGAACCAGGGCATCTCCCATCCTCTGAGCCAAGGCATCATGCCTTAGTCCACACAACTTTAGCGAAGGACTGGAATATATATGATCATAGAGGTGAAACAATTATTTCGTAAACACGATATTAGCGTACAGTATCGTTAATGCGATCATGTACATGATCTAAATTCAGTAATTTACCAGTAAGTTATCATAAGTAATGCCACGAGTGATTTCCAAATTATCGATAAATCCACGATGTCACGAAGTGACAAGTGAATTTATCTAGATAATTTGGATATCAAGGGTGGCATTTGTTAGGACTATTTAACGAATACAGTTAACCTGTTTACTCACAAATCATTATTTAAATATAGTTATTTTAAAATTTGTATATACTCAAAGTAAACGGCGATGTTTGAAAACAAATGAGAAACTTTTACTATGTTTCATTTGTTCATCACTGCAACCAGATCATATTATTTATTGCCAAAGGATCGCAATATTGTAAGAATGAACCCTAGTGGAGAAAACTTGAAACACATGAAACTGTTTACAACCAAGATTATAGGTTATTAATTAATTTCTGATGTCCCATGATGTGAATATGTAAATTATATTTTTCTGGAACGTAAATTTCTGGGAAATAGTACGTTTAAGAAAGTGCAAACAGTGTTTTTTTTGGTATAATCAATTGCTACAAATGTTTTTTCTATTATATCCCGCGAGCAAAATCCGGTTACATTCACGCACTATATATACACTCTGGGAGTCACTTGCATTCTAGGATTCTTACATCTGAATACATAAATAGTTATATTCAACATATTTCTTAGAGTCAATCACTTCAAAATAATGCCCTGACCTATTCAGAATGTTACAAAGGAGGAACTTGATTTTAATGTGATAAATTAAATTGATAAAATCGAGGTGAAAAAGACTGATTGGTTGTAAATCAAAATTTATTGAAATGTGATTGGTCATTGGCTCCCATTTGGCGCATGAGTTAAATAGTCAGTTTAAATGTACTACTTACATTTGTGATAAAACGTAAAACCGCTGTAGTAATTTCTGTTTTCATTCATCAGCAGACTTACCTGAAATAGAGAAATTTAAAGTCAGTTGAGTTGTAAATTAATATTACTCATAATATAGCTAGTGTAAGTATAGTAATAAACTATATATATATATATATATATATATATATATATATTATTTGGAAGTTTTCTTTCATATATTTGGGTAGGTAAGGGTATCCACGTATGTCAAAATACAATGTAAAGTGTTCAAATTAACTATTATCATACATATGGAGCAGAGATTTTTAAATAAAATTCTATAAGCCAACTTATATATATTCAGCATGCCAAATCTAGCTATAGTCCTATGACCCTTACGGCCTTGCCCTTCCCTTTGGGGATTCTTAAAATGTTTAGTTTAGTTATGATTATTTTCTTACATGTCATGAGTAGAGCGAGGAATTATATGAAGAAAATTAATTATACCAAAATATTAAATCGTAATAAAATATGAAAAATATGAAATTCATGACACAAAAATATTATGAAGCTACTACTTTCTAAAGCTTTTACATACATTTATATGCACAAGTCCTTTATAATTTAAAAATATGCATACCAGCACATAAATGAGACAACCAGACCTTATTTGTGGCTCAAGAAATTAAGATGCTCACTGTATTTCCATTTTAATTAGCTTTTTAATTATTTCTGGCCCAATATAAAATATCATGCTCATGATTTGAAGCAATTTTCATGGCTAACGACATAGCGCAGTTGGTTGACGAATCACACTCAAACCGGAATGTCGTGGGTTCGAGTCTCGATGGGGTCAGGATTATTAGCTGGACCAAACCTTCTGCCGGCATCCTGGTCCTGGGGTCAACTTAGCTCCTATCGGAAATAAGTATGAGAGGCAACATGTTCTGAGAGTAAAGGCAGTCTCATGCAGGGGCGCCATCCCAGTGAACGACTCGAGCCGATAGTCTAGAAAGATGGAAGCTTCAACCTCCCATTACGTTTGGATGATTTTTATTCATTTTGCATGGGGATATTTGAATTGCAGTATATTTATGTGAAATATAAAAATAACATTAAATTTGATTGTTTCAGAGCACAAATAGGCTAGACCAAGTCCAGTATGTTATATTTGGAGAAACAAGATATTATTAATCCACAATTAATTCTAGGGATTGTTTCAGAGCTCTCTTTGCAATTATAACAAGATTCAAGTAACTATGAACAGGTGAAATAGAGTTAGAATTATTTTAACATTAGTTCTTTTTTTTTTAAGAAATAGGCACAGTGTCTAGTCTTGGTATACTTGTACTTTGAACGATCGGTAATCAATTCTGTTTGTAATACACAGTTAGAAGCTTCTTCTATATTCTGATAGTAAACTATAATATCTGTTTATCATTTTGTACGATGGAAAAGTGCGCATACTTGTTATTATGCTATTTATGGTAGTTTGATGTGAGAATAATGTTGACCTTACCTACAAGAACTTCACTAATTTCAAAAAACACTGCTTCACGTTTAGAAGCAACAGTCTTTATTACAATTACATGGTGTAATCCACTCACAAAGTAAGGAGGAGAACTGCTCTTAGATAGGAACTGGTTGCTAAACCTGAATGTTCTTACATTTTTGTTCTGCTTGTTCATCTAGGGTCATGTTTTTGTTGTAGGGATGGAGTTTCAGACAAAAACCTCATCTAACTTGTCATTCCATATCTCCTCATCCAATTATTTACGTTTATCAAATGTATTTATCTTGTTCAGTATGTGACACTGAGCAATTTTCACTTCCCTACCATGTTACATTGTCAAAACATTTCAGAATTACAGTCATTTCGAAAATGTTTTTAACAAAATCCTAGATGTTACTGAAAAAAATACCAGAATTTCAATGTTGAAAAATATGAAGCAATATGAAATTTTCATTAAAATGTGACCTTTGCCAAAATATTATGAAATATGAAGTTTTATTTGATTCTGCACATCATAAAATGTGAAGATACTTGGTCTCAGTGCTCTCTAAATAAAAGTTTAAAACATGAAATTTCATAAAATTCCTTGCTCTAGTCATGAGTAACCTATGGTCTGCATGTCGCCTCAAGAGACATTTATAATATATGATAGGACAAAAAGTCAGTCAGTCACGGTACACTAGCGGAAAAAATAATTACTTTACAAGAAAATGTCTTCAATACTTTTTTGCTAGTTGTGTACCGATAACGTAGAATCCAAGAGTAAATTTTATTACATCAATTATTATGTTGTGTACAGTAATTTTATAAGTTTTCCGTGGCTGACTGACCATAGCTTGCAGTTAACAATTATAAGACACATTTAAGGTATATAGAACATTAGGATGCAATTAATATTATTAAATTTACGACTAGGGAGGACCAAAGTATGGTTTACAAAAGAGTTTGTAAAATAAAACGAATTAATGCGATCAAATCATTAAACAACGAATTGGTAAAATGTTGCGTGTTTTTACAGGTTTGGAATTTGACAAGTTCTACCACTGATATTAGATTAAAATAATACACTTATGGAATATTATCTTATAGAATCAGAAAATGTGATCCTTGAAGATATATATTACGCCAAAAAAATTAATTTCCGTGTCAATTTCAAAATTTTCACCTCGGTATGACATTTTCATGGAATCGCTCAAAAGTCAACTAAGGTAATAGTTAAATGGTGAAAAGTCGATTTTTTTTTGTTTAAAGGCCTCTTTTTCAGGCTTAAGATTCTTTTACGAGGCTGAAAATCTTGAGACTCGGTACTCACGGCATAAAGTACCTCCCGGAGGACTTGTTAGTTGGATTTTTCCATCCTAAAAATCCGTCGATCCCTCCCGATTGAACGCATGATCTTTGGGACTACAGGCAAGGAACATAACCGCTAGATCACCACGACCGACTAAGAAAATACAACTACCTTTTGTTTTCTCCACATTACAATCTAGACTTTTCGGTTTATAACATATCAAATAAAACCGTAACTCAACTCTGCTGATGTATAATGAACCTTTTATTCTCTGGTTTTGCATGGGACGTCAGTGAGAGAGATCTATTTGAAACTATTGACAGTAATACCCCTGACTTCGTTCAACTTTTTTTCAATGCTCTTTATCTCATTTTTAACAGATCTACATGCTTCTCTCGGGCATTCCTCTGTCCGAGCTTCGTGTGGATTTCGTTCCAATGCTTGTTTTTCAACGGCCTCCCTTGGTTTTCTCAGAGAATTTCCATCCACCTCCTCTTATGCCTTCTAATATTCCAATTGGTATTTCATCTGCCAGTCTCCATAAATTTTCATTGCAACTAGTGTATAAATTAATAGACCTTCTGTTTAATTGTCCAATTTATTTGAAAATGTACTAACTCACTGGCTCTATCAAACACATAGGCCCATGACCGCGCGGATATAACCACTCCATACATCCCTATCCTAAGAAAATGTTTTCCAATCTTCCCTGTATAATCTACTTCCCACATCTCATTCTTGGCTTACCAACTGAGTGTTTTTTCTCTGGTTTTCTTATAAGGACTTTTCATGCCCTTCTTTCATTCCCAATTCGTGCCACATATCATGCCTATATCATTCTATGAGACTTAACTGTTCTTATTATATCTGATTTCCCATAAAGATCGTGTAGCTCATTGTTATGGCTTCTCCATTCGCCGGTCTGAACATCTCTCTTTGGTCCAAACATTTTCCTAAGAGCTTTATTTAGCATATAATATTGTATTCGTGGAATGACACGCGTAAACAAGTTTAACATAGGCTCAACTCTGGAAACACTTGTTATAATTTTATAATTTGTTATTTAAGATTTATTTTTTTAAGATTATTTAGAATTAGATTGGTTTTTTGAGTGTTTATTTTATTACGAATTAATTAATTTACTTTATTGAATGAGAAGTTGTGATAATTAATTCAAAAGGTGATTCTTACAGTTATATGGATATGAAACATGATCTCTTACTTTAAGATAAGGGAATATATAATGTATAATTAAGAATAAAGTGATTTGCAAAATGTTTGGACCAAAGTAAGTCGAACAAACAATTGAATGGAGAAAACTACATAACAGTGAGCTATATGTTCTTTATGGGAAACCAGATGTAAAAAAAATTATGTCCTCTTAGACTGTGATCAGGACATGTGGCAAGAATGGGAGATAAAAGAGGGGCTAGGAAACTTACAGTAGAAAAACCGTAGGGAAGAGTCCAATAGGTAGATCAAGAATGAGAAGAGAGAATATCATTATTTACTATATAAGTAAATAGGATCTTGGTGATAATAAAATTGTATCATTATCAATAAAACCCAAATCACCAAACTAAAATATTAAAATTGTCAATTCGTTTCGATAGCGAGGCTATCATTATTAAGACTAATTATTGATTGAATATTTTGATCAATAACTAGTCTTGATAATGTTAGCCTCGCTATCAAAACGCGTTGATATTTTATTTTGGTGATTTGGTTTTATTGATGTTTAATACAATCATTATTAATTAATCAATTAATCTGGCGTTTACTTGATTAAAATCAAATTAATCAATTAATCTGGCGTTTACTTGATTAAAATCAATGTTCTTTATTTATTAAATAAAACTATAAAAGTTTTATTTAATAAAAAAGTGCATTATTTACGTTCTCGGTGACTCACGAGGACGAATAACAGAGGTGACGCCTTCTGTTTGAAATAAAACTCCTTACATAACTCCTTTTACAAACTTGTGAAATGGAGATTTGAGTCATTCTTGCTCAATAAGAAAACTTTACGACCCATTAATCACAGTTTTGCAAACTGTTTTTAACTGCAACGTCAAAGTACGGCGGTAATATTACAATTCATATAGATACAAACCCCGCGTTGTACCATCTTGAAGGTCAATCCATTAATTGTTCCCTTTGGAACCATTCCTCGGTTCTCCGACTTTGATAAACTATGAAAGTTTTAAAACTCTTACAAAAATACAAATATAGTCTGAAATATGTTACCCGCCTTACACTAGCACTCCCTGTTCTAATGTGACTTGGCGCAGATTAATACGACTTTTACTAACATTATAAATGACTGAATTAGTTCACTGACACACCAGACTCATACATTTATAGTGTATGATTAATGTAATTCAAATTTATAAGTCACATTCTGACACTAAGTTATGACCTTTTTTGTGTGTTCAGGAGTGAAAAATACATCTTCGCATATAGTTTGCATTCATTTACATGAACAATTTCCTACGTAACAGGATAACTAATCCTAGTTCATTAATTGGATATAAAATATTTTCGTACGAAAATAAACAGGGTGTCCCATTCAAACCTCCCACATTTTAATTAATCATAACTAACAAAATATGCGGAATTATGAAATGAGGCCGGTATTAAACGAAACAGAAACTCAAAGAATTTTCATTGCCACACATTTGCACTCACTAAAACACCTCTATATGTGCACCATAAGTAGCACAAACAATAGGTGATGATGTCATCAATGCGACAAGATGAAGTTAATGATGATAATGATGGCCAGAAGGGTTCGTGAATCATGAAGATCTTGTACTGGAGTCGCAAACACACGGTCTTTTACATACCAGAAAACAGTTCGTGCTCGTTGCTGAGGAGTCGTCATTTTGTTTTGTCATTATTGTCCACCATGCGACAGATTAATTAACTGCAACAATTAAAACAGAAATCATTTGTATTTCTCTTTCCTTTAATACCAACCTCATTTCATAATTCCGCATATTTTGAGAGTTATGATTTGTGATTAATTAAAATGTGGGAGGATTGAATGGGACACGGTGTATTATATTGGTGAAATGGAAGAATAGCGTATTAAACGCAAATTAAAACTAACAAGAAACACAATCATTACAAAAATAAACCATAAAGAATTTTGAAATACATAAATAAAACAAGAGTTTCTGACAACAGTCCATGAGGTCCAGTCGCCCATAGCCTGGAATTTGAGTTATATTAGGTTAAAGTATTCTCTTGGTGCTTCGCTATCATTTATCACCAATAATATCATCGGGGTAACGTAACTTCGCCTTTTCAGGCCCCCCAACCTCAGAAAAAAAAATTCAGGAGAGACTTTCGGGAATATCGTAAGATAAATTGGTGGCATTGGGCAAAAAAATAATTGAAACAAAGATAAACAATTAGTATTAATTAAATAAAAATAAAACGTAGTTTTATTTTTATTTAATTAATAAATATGGATTTTCATCAAGTAAACACCAACTCAATTGATTATAAACAATTAGAGTCAAAATACGTTAATTCGGGAATAAATAACTAAAGCGAAATTGGTTGAAGCTAGAATAATTAAATTATGAATGAAACGGATACCCGGTAACTATCCTTTATCCGGCCTATCCGGTTTAAATGTACTATACGGCCGGATACCTGATAATAAGCTACTATCCGGCCGGATACCTAATTTAAAAAATTACGAAATGTAAAATTTAGATACTTTATTTAAACCACATAACAAATATATTTTCATTTTACAAAAAAAATAGTACTCGTACTGCACTAAGGGCAAATTATGGTGAATGAATACAAATGTTACTACATTAAGAGGCAACAAACAGTTTCGCTTATCTTCACAGACAACTCCAGCTTCAGAAAAGAAAGTATTTCGCTGTATATGCAGGTGCTGAAGTATAAATGTTGGCAAACTTGGTAAGTTTGGGTATTGCACAGCATTAGTTGACCACCAAATATAAGGGTCACGATTTCGATCAATTAGCACTGACTTCAGATAAAGGCAATATCACATGCGATCGGGTTTTTATTAATCGTGAGACTGAATACTGTTATTTTCATTTGCTACCTCTTTGAAGGAATCCAAGAACGTGTAATGAGCTTCGCGAGATACAGCCGACTCTGTCACCCCTCCTCTACTTTTCTTAGCCGGTGTTGAAGACGAACTGCTACTGTCATTTTTTGTCGTTAAATCTTTTTAGAATTATTTAAAATACTTTTATAATAACCTCAAACTATAATAGCATGTTTGTTAATAAGCTCAAATGATCGTGTTTGCAATCAATTAAACAAGTCAATGAAACACTTGCTAACTTCGCTCACGAACGAAGAGACCCGAATCCACCTGAGCCCGTCCGATCGTTCTTGCGCCATTTATGCGAGCGAGCTCGTTACGATGCGCCAATCGGCAATGTTCAGACGGATATCTGGCTATTTGGCCTAAAGGTTGACCGAATATCTAGTATCCGGCCAAACAGCTATCCGTTAGATCACTAAGTTAAATCAAATCGTGAATAATAACGAAATCCATAAAGAATTGAAATGAAATATGAATAAATAAATGTATATAAATAAAAATAAATGCAGAGCTTTTCTGTGACATTCTGGTATACTTATAGTATAATAATAATAATGATAATAATGATAATGATAATAATGATAATGATAATAATAATGATAACATAAATGTTCAATCGTAAAAGAAGGAACTCGTTTGCCTATTGAGAAACGTATGGTTCAGGACATGCAATAAACCTTTCTTAATGGCACGAACACTGCACGATTTCATCCTTCGTACTCACTGCGAGAACCCCGGGAATTCTCTTTCTCGAGCTCTTGTGGCGGCACTCTCTTTCAGTCGCTCTCCATTACGAGAGCGAACTGGAGTAAAGAGAGTTTTAACGCCTTTAAAGCATTGATTCAAATAGGCCCTTCAATTTTTCACATAAAGTAACTCAGTAACAGTAAAAAAGTCTACATTATTCAAATTGATTATTAGTGTTTGCTTAATTGGGATAAACTCTTTTTATTTAATAGGCCTACTAAGTTTTAAGTGGCTGAATTCAAATACCTAGGAACAATAATCACAAATAGGAATGAGATGCACAAAGAAATTAAACATAGGCTCAGTTCTGGAAATGCGTGCCATTGTGCATTACCGGGATTCGTGACGTCCCAACTTCTTTCAAAAAAAGTTAAACTAAAAATATATAAAACTGTTATTTTACATTTTATATTATATCGATGCGAAACATGGACTCTAATTTTAAGGGAGGAAAGGAGATTACGAGTATTTGAGACCAAAGTTCTTAGGAAAATTTATGGACCAAAGAGAAATGAACAGACAGGTGAATGGAGAAGATTACATAACAGAGAACTACATGGTCTTTATAGGAAGTCAAATATAATAACAGTTAAGTCTGATAGACTGCGATTGGCAGGACATGTGGCACGAATGGGGAATGAAAGACGTCCATGGGAGCTTCTTGTAGGAAAACCAGAAGGAAAACACCCAGTTGGTAGACAGAGAATGAGGTGGGAGAATAACATTAACCATGGTTTGAGGGAAGTAGATTATACAGGGAATGATTGGAAGACATTAGCTCAGGATAAGGATGTATGGAGAACTTATGTCCGCTCGGCCATGAAACTACGGGTTCAATAGTGCCAGTGAGTTAGATAGTTGGTTGATTGAAGGTAAAACAAATTAATAAAAGGACAAAAATAACAAATAGTCCAGTTCTGATATATAAAGATCTTAGGCGCCATACTGCGCTCACAATAGAAAAAACTATACATCTTGACAGACATTGATTTAAGATTAGCAATTTGTAGCGTGAAGTAAGAAACGCCCTGACTGAAATCGTTTGCCTTTGTGATATAATCTCAAGTTCAAAGTCGTCGTACCATTTCTCTAATCTCATATAGTTTGTTTTTTTTTTTCTAGTGTATAATTTGCGATTCCTCGTTGTTTCTTAAGACACTCAGCACACGGCTCTAACAACTTTAAAACTTCAAATCCGCGATCATTCACAAATATTGTATAAAAATTACGTAAATATGTCTTTCTCTCTCCCTCCCTTCCTCTTTCACACACACACACACACACACACACACACACAAACACAGCAGGGTACAGGGAACTTCCAATGGGTTACAACCATAAACCAGCCAGCGTAGTTTTAAGTGAATTGTAAATAAGTGGGGAAAACGAATGGAAAAACATCACAAAGGGTGCAGTGACAAAATCCTTTTTACCTAGTGTGAAAGACAGATTGAAATTAAACTTACCTTTAACTGAAAAAAAAACTACTTTCTTAACAGGGCACAGGAAAATAAACAGTTATTACTACCGTTTTAAAATAAAAGACAGTACCCTGTGTACATGCAGAAACGCAGAACAAACGATAAATCATGTATTATTTCAACGTACAAAACTAGAAAGAGAAATACAGTTATTTAAGAACAACATGATTACCAAATATGGTAAATGGACATTCAATAATATAAGACTACTACAGGATTACACATTTGAATTAATCTCATTCATTAATTCAATAGATGTAGACAGATTATGGACCAAAACAAAGCAAATTCAATGAAATATTTAATGTTATATTGGGTAAGATAAGTGGAACAAATAGATCTTAATATTACAATTGGCCATAGAACATAAATGAAAACGCAAGAAAATTGTGCTAATCATCATCATCGTTCAGGGATTAAGCCTGTTGGCTTGTTCCGGTTTCATGAAAGCTCAAATTGTTAAGTTGTTCAGTCCATCTTCTGTGCGGGCGTCCAACATTCCTCCTCCGTGTGGTTTCTAATTAGCAATAATTTTAGAAATCTTTCTTCTGGCATTCTATCCACATGTTCTTTCCTAGCGTTCCTATATTTAATTATTCGGTCTGTAAGTTTGAAAATATTTAGTTCCTTTCTTATATCTTAATTTCTTTTCTTATCCAGCAGAGTACATCCTGCTATATTTCTTAAAAATCTCATCTCAGCTGCTTCCAATCTTTGTTCTTGTCTTTTAGTGACCATCCAACATTCCGATCCATACATCAATACAGGAACAGTCATTACTTTATAAAACTTCATTTTTGTTTTTTTTTCTTGTGTTTTAAGGGTTTTTTTAATAGTGCCATACATTCGATTAAATTTATTTATTTTGTCATTAATATCTTCAATTTCAATATATGATAAATTGAAATATAGATATTTAAAACTATTCATTTGCTCTAAACCTTTATCATCAATTGCTATTTTGGCAATTATAGTAAGTATAGTGTTCTTTAAATGCTAAAATTGTAGTTTATTCTTTGAAATTTTTAAATTATAATTGGCACTTATTTTTTTCCAAATTAAAAATAGCTCTTTGTTAGACCATCTTCTGAACTGGAAATCACTACTTGATCACCGGCAAATAATATTGTATCCAACAAGTCAATTGTGCAAATAATTTTTAAAAATGTGCAAATATTTTTTGTAAATATTTTGTACATTAAAGCATGTAGTATTACTTTCTTTGTGATGGAACATGCTGAAAAAAAAAGTTATAAAATACATGTAGGACTATGTTTTGATAAGAATAAAATGTTATAAAAATGCATGTAAGATTATGTATTGATATGAAAAAGCATAAAACGTAAAAACAAAATAAGTTATGATACTTGTCTTCTATACCTGTAAACCTTCTCCCATGCTCCCTTGCCTGAGTTACTTAACCAAGGTAAACATAGGTACGCTTATTTCTCCCCCTCCCAATGTCTTAATGTAGATTTTCATAATAGTCGCATTCGGATTACCGTCTATTATAAATTAAGGTGCCAAGAATATAACTTTAAAATATCAAAGGAAAAAACGAAAATAATGGCATTTTGGGAAAGTGAACATATAAGATCAAAAATCATAATAGACAACAAACCTCTGGAACAAGTAACACATTTTAGTTATTTGGGTTGTAATTTTACTATAAACACAAAACCTGAAAGAGACGTAAATGTTAAACTGTCAAGATTTCAAATGATATGTGGAACTATAAATAAAACGTTAAAGAACAAAACAAGAAGAGATACTAGATTAAAGTTTTATAAAACATTGGCAGTTCCTGCATTACTTTATGGGAGTGAAACTTGGGTAATGACCAAAAAATTACAAAGTAGAATACGAAGTGTAGAAATTAACTTCCTTAGAAGAACAAAAGGCTACACAAGAATGGATCGGTTAAAGAATGAAGATATAAGAACATAGTTAAATATATATTCATTGAACGATAAAATCAAAGGATATAGAGATGAGTGGTTTAGACAAGTAGAAAGAATAAACATAACAAGATTACCAAAAGCATCATTTAACTACAAGTCAAGAGGTTCAAGGAATGAGGAAGGCCAATGAAAAGATAGAACTACTGTGAGGCGGAACAGGCATTTTGCCTAGCCTATGAAGTGAAAAGAAGAAGTTAAATTAAGGTTAAACAACCTCTTGTCAGAAACTATAAGAAAGGTACCGGCTAAGAAAAATAAATAAGCACGGTATCCCTAAATTCCTTTTAGTTATAGAAATTAAATTCCCAGACATTACAAGTAGTACTTGACCACTGTAACTTTGGAAGGTGATCTATTAGTTCTAAATTATAGCGTGCTTTTAACTTCCAGCTAGCGAGGCTACACCAATAAGCTCCAATTATCAGAAGTACGATGAATTTACAACATATCGCATACCCTATGAGATAATTAAATTTCTACAAATTGGAATAGGATACTATCCATCCACCCATAGTAATTCTGTCCGAGGGCAGGACTTTCACTGCAATCATAGCATTTTATGCTATGCTTTACAGCTATACTAGGGAATTATAGGTGTGGCAGCTTCCTGTTGCTTTCCACACCGGTGAAGGATGATGATGATGATCATGATGATGATGATGATGGCCGGATGATTTTCGGGGACTGTTGGACCCTAAGCTTCCTGACATTTATTTTATAGCTGAGGAAAAACTCCGAAAAAACCTCACCCAGGAGCCTGTCCCAAGATCCGGAATCGAACCCGGGCCGCTGCGTGGCAACGCAGAACGCTACCTCGAGACCACAGACAGAGGTGGACAGAATACATATAAGAACTATTATTTCCTATTTTACATATTTACACATTTAGGCAATGTCAACTTGTTTTATTTATGGTGAACTGTTTGTAGACAACTATATAAACATATTATCCGACACTGCGGAACATTGACCTGCTCGGTTTGTGGATGATTTGCGAACTAATGTGTGTCATCCCGCGTACATTCGCTTCACGTCAGTCTGTGATGTCGAAGAGAGCAGCTATTACCCTAAGTAAGCTGGGTAAGTGCTTTATTTGCTATTTCTTCCTGACTCATTACTAATAAAATTCATTGTTTAAAACCGTTGAGGTGGATAATCATAAAATAAAGTTAAAATGTACCTTCTTCGGTCAGAGCCGTCGTCCTCAACTTATAAAATATGCCTGCTTTATGTCTGAAGACCTTTCAGAATATCTAATCCATCTTCAGCAGGTCTTTCTTTGCTACATTACTTGATGTTCTCGGTGCTGGTCCTAATGTAGTGTTGTACGTGACTCAGTCACTACATTAGGACCAGCACCGAGAACATCAAGTAACGTAACCAAGAAAGGCCTGCTGAAGATGGGATAGAGATTCTGAAAGGCCTTCAGACAAAAAGCATACATATTTTATAAGTTAAGCACGACGGCTCTGACCTAAGAAGGTACGTTTTAACTTTATTTTATATTATTCTTCCTGACTATAGTGGTTAGTATCTATGTCGTGCGACACAGCAACAGTGCTGCTATGGCTGAAAGTAAACGTTCCACTGTGTTGTACAATACCTCATACGGCACAGCGTTTACCTTCAGTCACAGTAGCACTGTTGATGCGTCGCATGGACGTACATACAAACCAAATATAGTCAGGAGCAAATAGCAAATGAAGCACTTACATTGTTCATCATTGCTTAGTTTTCTCGCATACAAACATTAATTGAAAATCACAGACTGACGTGAAGCGAGTGTAGGCGGGATGATACGACATTAATTCGCAAATCATCCACAAATGAATCAGGTCAACCTTCCGCTGTGTCGGATAACATGAATTTTTATACACTTTGTTCATGAATACTAATATTATTTTTTTCTTTTATTACAGGTGAGTTTCTCTAATACAATTGGTGGTATGGGTGAGTCTTCTGTTAACATTAAAATTCAAAATTCAAGTATCTATATATGCATATATAAATATAGTCTAGAATGTTTTTTTTTCAAATATGTTTGTCTTACATGATGTGTATTTTCTTGAATACATAGTCATCGATACTCGAAGTGAGGTTTGTGTCATATTTCGTTATCGTAAAAAATATTTACATTGTATTACGCGAATTATAAAACAGGACTTAATTTTATCAAGGCGTTAAAATAGTATTAACATCCTATAATGTTTTTTCGTTCTTTTTTTTCTTTGATACGTTAATTTGTCCATTTTTCTATTATATTGTACTGTGTGGCGTGTAAAAAGAATGCATGAGAATATTAGCAAAACATCGTAAAAACGATTGTAAACCCCTTGAACGGACTAGGGGAAATTAAAAAGAGGGATTGTAGAAAGAGAGAATTGTGGTTTTAAAAGAACCACGATCCAAGCTGCTAACTGTGGGAAATCCCAGACATTAATTAACGCGAGCATCCATAAAAATATATATGCGGCTTACAAAACTCTGACCTCTCCATTGCGTGTGAGTAATTAATTTTTTAATTCTTCCCCTCTTTAACTATCTTAGTATTATAAATTTAATAACTCAGTGCTCATAGTCTATAGTAATGCGAAATAAACCTAATTTCAGATTGTTTTAATAAATATAATGTCGGCCGGCAATCAAAATCTGGTAACTCCATTCAATAGTAAAATCTCGATTTTTGCTTTATTCAATAAGCAAAGGTGTCCCCTGCGTGCTGTTAAAGTCTTGTAACTCTAAGATGGTTTTACTGTCATCTATTAACGATTACAAAAAGCACACATTGACTGAAATATCGCATCTCCGGAGGGGAGGAATAGGGAAGTTTATCCACTCTAATCTCAGATCCAATTACTCGCATCTCCGTGCATAATAATTTTCAAAAACTAATTTAAAAATACAATAGATTTTGACTTCAAAAATCTTAAAAATCAACAAGTTAAAAGGTTTCTTATTTTATTTTACTTTTTTTTTTTTTTGGAGTTACGAGATTTTGATTGCCGCCGATGATAAACTGCATCTATCTATCTAGAAAATTGTGTGATCCTTTTTCCATGATGCATTGTCGTTCCAAGAGTCGTTTGCATTTCGATACTCTTATTTTTTTAAAAATAGTTTTATTTGTAAGGTTAATTATAGTGGACTATTCCGTTAGTATAGTAGCGAAGATCTGGCTTCTGGATTCGAGATTCTAATGTACTGTACTGTAGTATATATACACAGACGGGTATGATACATTTATGATGACCAATAATTCTTTATCTGGAAGGGAGAAAAAGTCGGTTCCCACTTCTGTTACCACTACTACTACTACTACTACTACTACTACTACTACTACTACTACTACTACTGCTACTGTTTTTACTACTACTACTACTACTACTTTTACTACTACTACTACGGCTACTACCAATAATGCTGCTGCTGCTGCTACTACTACTACTACTACCACTACCACTACTTCTACCAATAATGTTAAACTACTACGAATAATGCTACTACTAGTACTGTTTCACACTCTAATTCAACCCAGGAAGTTACTACAGATCTTATGGGCTATACCAGTGCCCCCCTACGTACAGAGGGTAGATGTTGCCAAACTCATAACGGTATTTGTTTGTTAAGGGAGAGGAGGAGAGGCAAGGTTAGCAGTACTTTTGCCAAATCTATGTACTAACATTTAAAAAACATAGTTTTTCTTTTACGGCATGCAAACTAGTTTTATAGTAATATGACAGTCGACACTTTCACACGGGATAGTACAGATCTGCACGAGCTCAGTGACAAGTGTTTTTTTTAAGAGGGCGTGGCTACAACTTACAACTATGTACCTTCTGCGTTGCAATCTTCAGTTTTATGTAATGATTCATCCCAAGAAAATACTGTTAAAATGGCAACCCAGTTCCCTCTTCTAAGCACACAGTAACTTCTTGGGTTGAATCTGACTGTACTATAATATAGTGTAGGCCATGCTTTAACGGCCTTCTCGCAGCCCATAAGAAATCTAAGCTAATACAACTACCACGCGCCAATGGTTCCACTTTCCAATGTTGCCACGTCCACATTACTCTTTAAAAATAGGATTTTTAAAATTAAAACATTTTATATTACATTAACATCACACACCTGTAAAAATATCGGTTAGTTGATTTGACAACTTCGGAATATATTCCTCTATTTCTCTGTAATGAGGGTTGAAAGGCGGTCGGCTTTTCTTAAGTGACTCCCAGGAGGGTGATTGAAACCGAATATTATTTTTGACAGTTCCAGAAAATGAGGCTGTTATAGCATGGCAAGAAAAATACCACTACTAGCCTACTACTACTACTACTGCTGCTGCTGCTGCTGCCGCCTCTACCTCCATCACTATTACTACAGTCTAGCCGCTGAGTCTCCAGCCCTGACGTTTAGTTTATACGGGAGGTACAGGGATAAACTCGCCCTCTACTACCAATAAGGAAATAGTTGAAATGGGATTGAACGTCTGCCACAACCAATCACTGCTCTTGATGCCGCTAGTAAGGTTTGAAATTGCTGCGATAATGTTGGCTGTATTTCTGCTAACCACCATGATTTGATATTCCGTGTGGTTCATAAAGCGGCCCCTCCCATTGAATATCCATATCGGCAACACTGTCGTGAAAACGTCAGGGCTGGAGACTCAGCGGCTGGACTATAGTGCTATTACCACTACTACTGCTGCTACTATTAATATATTTACTATTATTACTACTATTACTACAGTACCACTACAATTACTGCTACTGTAATACTACTACTACCTGTTAGTATGGACTTTATATTTGATTTATAATTACTCCCTTCATTGGAAATTCAAATCATAATTTCAACATTTGATTCACGAGGGGCACGCCGTAGCGTTATTAGTTGAGGTATGACACGAGTCAAAAGGTCGGATATTCGAGTCTCGCTGGGGTCAGGATTTTTAAACTGGCCTAAACCTTCTGGCGGCATCATAGACCTCGGGTCGATTCAACCTTTAACGGAAATGAGTACCAGACTCTTGTTCTGTAAGTAAAGATGGCCGCCACGCAGGGCCAACAACCCGACTAACATCTCATGCCGATTATCTAAAAAGATGGAAGTCTTAATAAACTTTTCTCCCAAGAGCCTCCTACGGCCTGTAGAGGGATCACTTTACCTTACTTGATTAAAAAAATCGTAAAGCCTTCGAATAAGTTTTGTGACTTTTCGTGATTTTATGATATGGAATAGAAAAGATTATATATATGTATGTATGTTAGATTTTAACAATAATTTATATATGAATACAGCAGCTGTCTTTGATAGTTGTGTAAGTAGTTAAAATATTACATTCTCTTGGTGACATTTACGAGTAATTCATTATGTTAGAATCCATACAATTCGAGGCCGAAAATGGGTTAAAATAAATCGGTGTACACTGTAATTATACAGTTTTATTATATTTACCATGGGCAATACGTCTTCAGGATGACCTTCGCACAAGTCCGCCACTGTCTGTGCACACAACTTTCATTTTTTTTATTTGTAGCAATTTGTCTTACCGCTCAGTAATTACACGCCTCACGACATTCTCCTGTTTTTATTTGTGTCTTTCATTTTTTTCCCTGCAGAGGAGCTGTCGCTACACATTTTACGCTGGTCAAGATTTACACATCTCTCTATGCACTGGTTCTCTTTCAATTTATGAAGTAACTAAATATAAACTCCCTCTTAAAACTTTTCTACAGTTGATATATCAATGGAAGCATTGATTACGAAAATTTAAAAAAATCATGACATAATAGAAGAGTTAAGTCACGTAGACTGCGATGGGTAGGACATGTAGCACGAATGGGGAATGAAAGAAGGGTATGGAAGTTTCTTGTAGGGAAACCAGAGGGAAAACGCCCAGTTGACAGATCAAGAGCGAGGTGGGAAAATAACATTAACCATGATTTGAGGGAAGTATATTGTACAGGGAATGATTGAAAACCATTAGCTCAGGATAGGAATGTGTGGAAAGTTGATGATTGCGCGACCATAAACCTACGGGTTCGACGTGCCAGTGAGTTAGTTGTATTAAGACCTGGACACAGAATGGCGCCTCTTCCTTTGCGGCTTCAGAGCTTAGCCCCGATAGGAAAATACACTCATACTCAACAAAATTATTATATTCTTATAATTTATAGTGCATTCATGTTATGTCATCGAAGTTCCTTGCAGCTCGCTGCAAGAAACAAAATCTAGATGTTGCTGTGTTTCTGGCCTTATCTAGTAACAACTGTTTCTATCTATCTAACCGGGGCTAGTCGTTTGGAAGGCGTGGCAATGTTATCATGGAAATTGACTGACATAAATATGGAGATGTCCTTGATTTAATCACCAGCAAGAGCAATTTATCTGTGTTGCTGCCACCTTTTTCACTTCAAGAGTTTTTTAGCACCGGTCATTTTTATTGTCACGATACTCCAATGCCACAGAACTTAAAATACTCTATATCTTCATAAAGTTCGTTGTTACTTAATGAAAAGTTTGTCTTGATGCTTCGGATTAACGATACACTTAACAATAACAATAATAATAATAATAATAATAATAATAACTAGGGAAAGTACCTTAGATGTTTGGGAAATGAGGTATACTACACACAGAACTATTGCGTCTGTATTCTGTTCACTCTCGCATGCACCGCAGCTGCGCACTAGGCTGCGTTGCTGTTTTGCGCCGTCACATCGCATGCATACTCCGGTTTCAGGTAAATTGTGCTCACTATAGAGCACTACAATGCCAACCAAGGTACTTTCCTTGGTAATAACAATAATACAGTAAAACGTGTTTAATCCGGAACGTGAATAATGCGGAAATCTGTCCAATGTGAACAAATGTATTGGTTCCGGCAAATATAGTAATTGTATGTATATTAATTTTGTATAAAACGGAATCTGACCAATACGGAAACTGAAGAATATTTCTACACAATTCAAGAAAAAAATGTTTATAAGGCGGAAACATATATTAGTTTCCACTTCATTGATTTCCTGTTAGGCGAAATAACAATAAGCGATTATTCCAGCCGCCAGGTGAAGTAGAGTTTCTACCTGTACCTGAAATTTTATTCCAGTCTCACGGCACACCCGTTTTGCGAAATACAAGTTCGTTTAACAAATATATGTGTGTGGCATCTGTCTTACAAATAACCAGTGCACTGTAAAACCTTAAATTAGTTTAAGATCTGAGCCCGATTGTGTACACATCTTTCATAGGTAGTGTTCTGAATTTGCGGACTAAAGATGGCTAAACTAAATGTATCATTGTCATTCATTAAACGAAAAAGTGAAAGTGAATGAAGATAAAGAAAAACAAACTCTCAGTACGCCAAATAGTGACTAAATTTAAATGTGAAAAACGAAAGTTTATGATATCTTAAAACACAAAAAATCAATGAATGGATGCAAGGAAATGTTCAAATGAAGAGGAAAGGAAGACAAATAAGAATAAAAAAACAAGAAATGAGAAAATCAACGAAGTAGTGTGGGAGTGTTTTACAAGACTACGATAAAAAATCTCAAAATTTCCTGACCGATGTTCCAAAGTCAAGCTCTAGCTGTTGCCATATCCCTAGGGAATTACCATTTCAAGGCATCTTCAGGCTGGCTGGACAGTTTTAAAAGACGACACAACGTAGTGTGGAATAAAATTTGCGGGAAATCAAAGGATGTGTACGAAAATACAGTTAGTGAATGGAAACCAAAACTACATACTTTAATTTCAGGATACGCGCCTAAGAGACTTTTTAACGCTGTAAAAACGGGGCAGTTTTATCCCGCGTTACCGTCGAAATAGCTCATACATACTGTACTTCACTTTCCAATCGGCAGCGGAACTACAATTAATCCAAGGTACGTAAAAAATACATATACGGTACTCTATAATCTGAGGTTGTTAATACACTGCTCAAAACAATTAGAGGAACACTATGAAATATGCAAATATCTTTCATTGGATAAAGGTACAAACATGAAATTAATAAAGTACATTATTTGTGGTTATTTATTTATTTATTTATTGCTCATGTCAGTAAAAACAAATGAATAACGCTGACAATTAACTTTTCAAGTAATTCCGCTATGTAAGCAATTAAATCTTGTGCATATTTTTCAAAGTTAAACACTCGTTATATAGAGTTAGTATCGTGTATGGCCTCCACGACATTCGATGACACTTTGGCACCTTTGTGGCATGCTCCCTATAAGATTCTGGATTTTCTCTTGCGGGATATTCTCCCATTCCTCCTTCAGATCATATCCAAGTTGCTACAGAGTTTGTGGAGCTTGATGTCGGTTCCTGACCTTCCTGTCTACTCCTAGAGCAATTATTTAAGGTGTGGATTTGGTACCGACCTTACGAAGGTCTTGACCCGATATCTTCATGTGCTTGTAGGAAGATGGTGGCGTAGTTGTGTGTTATGCTGTGTAGAGTACTCCTCTAAACAGTTGTCTTCTTCAGGTGAGCTTGTCGGTCTTGAAAACGGCTTTTTCTTGTAGTGTCTGGATCTTGCAGTCTAAGTTCTAGATGAGACTTGAGTATTCACGAAGGATAGTGTGGATTGAAGGACTTGAGGGTTTTGAAGGATGGTGGTGAGGAGAATAAGGAGGGATTGGAGTATATTCTCCGGTGGGTTCTGAGAAGGTAAGGGAGGGAAATTTTCTTCGGTCTTTTGAGGTGTTCTTGGAGTGGTTTTTGAAGTGATTTCAGGCTTTCTCGTGGTAGATGGTTTGCTAGTTCCTTGCGTTTGTCTCATTTTCAGATACTTCTGGAATGATGGACATTTTCGATGACTTGCTGCATGATCTGCGTTGCAGTTGGTACACTTGGCTTCCGTCTGGGTGCAGTCGGAGACTCTGTGGTTGCCGGAACACCTGACGCATTTTGTGTCTCGAAAGCAGAATTCTGCAATATGTCCAAAGCCTTGACATTTGAAGCACTGGGTGCCTCCTGTGGGTTTCCGGTAAGGTTCCAATCTGATTCGGATGTTGAATAGCTCTTTTAGATTTTCTTCGATTTTTTCCTTGATGTCTGGTGTTTTGTGGAGTGTTAGGATGTAAATAGGAAGCTCTATCTTCTTCTTTACTCCTTCTATGAAGACTTGTTTTTCAATGCTTCTTAATTCTTTCATGGGCAGGTTCCTACTCGTAATTTCATCATATACTTCATGTGTTGTGATGGACTTAGGAAGTCCTTTCACAACTAGTTTGATGATAGGAGGCCTGCCGTAGCCATGGGTATAGAACTGAGTCTCAGATTTCTTGAGCTCCTTGTAAGCTCGCCGATAGGCCGCCTTTGTTGAGGTCCTAAAGAAGATCCCACAAGTGTTCAATAGGGTTGAGGTCTGGGCTGACAGCTGGCCACTCCATTACCTCAATTTCATTCTTCCTCAGGAAATCCCTGGTGACAGCGGCAGAATGTGCCCTGGCATTATCCTGCATAAACAGAAATCCAGGGCTTACTCCAATGGCAGGTACTACATGCTCTTCCAGAACGTGCTCGATATACCGGACAGCATTCAGTCGCTGGGGAACAAGTACAAGGTCCGTACGATTGTTATACATAACTCCGGCCCACACCATTATGGAACCTACTCCGAATCTATCAATTTCCCGTACAGCCCCTGCAGAAAATCTTTCTCCTGGCCGTCCCCACACCCTCAATCGACCATCACAACGTGTAAGACGATACCTGGATTCGTCCGAGAAGAGCACAGACTCCCACTGGTTCAGGTTCCAATCACCATGGTTTTCAGCATACGTACGTCTTGCTGCCTTATGCCCATTTGTTAAGCGTGTTTTTTTAACGGGCCTTTTTGGACGAATATTCTCTTTCCTTAATCTGTTCCTTATGGTTTGATCTGAAACCCGGATTCCGGAAGCCATATGAAGGTCATTCTGCCGGTCTTTTGCAGTTTTTGTACGCTGTCGAAGAGAAGAAAGAACAACGTATCTGTCATCCTGGGGGCTTGTTTTAAATTTACGACCCTAGCCACGTCTTCTACAATACTGACCCGTCTCTCTGCGCCTGTTGCGTAACCTGGACACCACGGAAGGAGAAACCCCAAGCTCTCTAGCCACTTGTCGCAGAGATTGACCTTGTCGTAAAAGATGTAGAGCATGATACACTTCAAACTCATTTAAATGCCTCATTTTGTCAGAGACTTCAATAAACAAGGCAATAATCAACATTCGTCACTATAGCAACATCAGGAAGCTTACCAATTAGAAGTGGCCAGTGCCTTCCAAAATAAATAATTTCTCTATATTTGTCATTTGAGGTAATTTCTCTGTATTTAGGCCATGGATCTTTAAAATTTTTATCCAATGATAACATTAATAATTCAATTTACATATTGTCCAACTTTCAACATCACAGCTTTAAAAAATAATTACTTATTCAATTTATTACAAGTGTTCCTCTAATTGTTTTGAGCAGTGTATTTTTTATAATGCGGAATGTTGTCTAATGTGGGGGAAAAAATGGTCCCATGCGATTCCGCTTTGAACACGTTTTACTACATTTATTTATTTAGCAGCTTTCACAGTGTTTCCGAACATTTTCCTGCGCCCAATTAATATACTGTCTAATAATAATAGTAACAGTATTAATAGTATTAACAATATTAACAGTAAAAATAATGACAGTAATGATAACAATAGCTTTATTTTATCCGAAAGAGTTAAGGCCTTAAGAACTTGTCTACCACTCAACCAGGGATTTTATACAAAATATACAATAATTAGTTTTATAACTACGTATGTTACAATAAAATAAATGATTACATAGTATGCCTACAATATATTTAATAACAAAACCTCCATGGCGTGAAAGGCCTAAAAAGCCCTTCCCCTACTTTTTTTCTTTGTCGTTTTTCTTTCGTTTACACTGTTCTTCCGTTTTGTTTTACCTTTGTTAACCCTTTTTTTACCTTATTCACACATACAAATACAAGACAGGACACACACCTAAATCCAAGGAGGAGATTTAAAATCCCCTACCCCACCTGGAATCGAACCCGGGTCGCCGGAGTGGAAGGTAGGGACTCTACCGACTACGCCACGGCGACGGACATACCTACCAACCGGCTGCTGGCGTCATATATATATATATATATATATATATATATATTGTGTTACCCACAGAGGTGGACCATCAACCATCAAGTAGATATAGAGGTGACATGTGGTGCAGCATGTCGGGTTTTCCATTTGTTATAACTGGTTTTCTCGATCTGGAACCGCTACTTAAATTCCCCACAATGTTGGGGTGGGCAGCGATTTCATAATGGATAAAATATCATGCGAAAAATTATATCCACATGGAAACTTGAGCCAAGGAGTGGTCATAAAATAAAATAAGTTAAAATATACCCTCTTAGGTAAAATCTGTCGTCCTCAACTTACAAAATTAGTAATCGTTATGCCTGTAGGCCTTTCAGAACATCCGTTCCATCTTCAGCAGGTCCCTCTTCGCTACAACATCCAGTATGATGGTTGATGTTGCTGGTCCTAATGTGGTGTTGTGACTAAAGCTTCTTCCTGAAGATATCGTATAGTGGGTTGTTTAGTCCGGGAGTGCTTTCGCTTATTAAAAGCTTGTTGTCTATTTCCTTGATAATTTCCAGGTCTTCCAATATGTTGATGTTGTAGCGACGAGTGACCTGCTGAAGATGGAACGGATGTTCTGAAAGGCCTACAGGCATAAATATGACATATTTCATAAGTTGAGGACCACGGATTTTACCTAAGAAGGTATATTTTAACTTATTTTATGACTCTCCACCTCAACGGTTTTAACAATGAATTTTATTAGTATTGCCAAGGAGTGGTGCCTTAAACCACTCTGCAATATAATTAATGTATAAAACGCGTGTTCATTTAGCCTAAAGTTTAAGAAAAAAAAAGAAAAATGTAGATATTGGAATATCTTTAATGAAATTAAAACTATTAATGACAAAGAAAAATTTGATTTTTGAAGCACAAAAATAAATTATTCAGCAAGTAATATTGTATGAGGCTTATTTATTGCCGAGAGTGCAGCAGTTCTTGATATCTTGAAGAAGAGAATTCTTAAGATCGAAAGAAAGCAACAACATGATCGAATGAGGGACTTAGCTTTGTGAATGGCCTAAGGGTATACAATTATTTAATAATTTAAGAGTTACAACATGTACATGGGGAATGTGGAGACCGTGGCTTTGGTAGCGGAACTGAATTTTCAACCATGTTTCATGAATTATTAATTGTCCATAGTGGTTTTTCACAAAAAAGAAATGAATGCTGACTCTATTACAGTTTTAACAGAATTCAAATTGTAATAATCAGGAATATTCGTAATAGGCCTATGTAGCGTGAGATATAAAAATACTTCTGATATATAAATTACATATTACTGCTTTGGTCTAGTTTTTCTACAGAGATATTTTAATTCATATGATTTTGCTATTCTCTCCACAACGTGTGTCTCTACATCAAATTGTCTAACTTAGCCCATTCATATTTCATTTTAATACGAAGTTTCTTTTAATTTGTGCTTTTTCATTTTTCGACACCTTATTACGACTAATCTTGCTGCTTGTTTGTCGGCTATGTTTGTCGGCTATGTTAGAATGTGAAGGTGCTTCTATAGGTTGAGTTACTTGATTATTAGTTACAATAATATCTCTCACAGATGGAAATTTGAGATTTTCCACTGTGGAAGAAATGGGTAATTCTATTCTTGTTTGTGGATAATGATATATATATATAACATACAACTTGTCTGATTGTGTGTTTAAAATTGCAAAGTTTGATACTGATTCTTGCAATGCTAATCAGGAATAAGATTCCTTTCGACGTTTCTCGTATTCTCTCCTGGCATTGGCGTATTGTGACCCACTTATGAGGGTAGGGCTCCTGATGGAGGGGGGTTTACGCTGCCCAAATGCTATGATGTGTGATGGTCATGGATATAGATGCGTCAGGAGAGGCTTTAATCCTAAACTTAATCTAGTGATTTGAATTTTATAATGATGGTTGGATGAAGTTCCGGGACCATCTGGGCTTAAAGTTTCCTGACATTTGTCTTACCTCATTCAGGAAACTTGTCTCGACCGGGAATCGAACCCGGGCCCGCTGCAAGACAAGGCAGGATGCTATATCGAGACCACAGCGGTGGACTTGATTTGTAATTTAAAAGTGCGTATTTGACAGCAAAGTGGCATTCGAAAACCTTTAAAACAGTATGATTATTCCTGTTTTCTTTAGTTTACTATTCTCTATCATAACGGGTACATGTCATCTCCCTTCATTCACGAATTTCTCTCTTAACAGTCACAGCACATTTCTCTTGTTTGTTTTATTTTATTTGCCTGTATTTCTGTCTTCTGTTCAATATTAAATTCTAGTTCAGAATCGAGTAAAGAGACAAGTCCACATAATTCACTGGCTTTATTATATTTTACATGTTGTCGCCGCATCTGATAAAATACTTTAAGTTTTAATTATTTGTCTAAACTTGTTTGTGTCTGGATAACGTACAGAAATGTTCGTCTCTCACTTTTCATTTGAGTACTTTTACAATTTTATTTTGTTTGCCATATATTTTTAGTTTCACTTTTATTACCTCTCTTAATTTTGGTTTTTCATAAATTTTCCATTTTAGTTTCTCAAAGTATATCTCACATAAATTTTATATCGTTCCTATGGTGTCTTATTTTCTATAGGTAGACACGTAAACTTCAATTCGAAGTAGATTTTATGATCTTCATAAAGTACTTTTTTTATTTCTTCAAGATATACGAAAAAATGTTTGTTTCCAGGATTTAATATTGTTAATTCCGGTTAGAGACTAGTCTCGGCACATTAGAGAGGGGCAAATTTGTTTCAGCTGTAGATATTGCTGAGGTCATGTTGTAAATATGTAAGGATGCTACAGATATCTGTGACACAAATAGCAGATTTTAACATTTTCTCCGTAGGAAACCGCATTCTCCTTACGTCATTAATTTTATCTTATTTTAACACCGCAGACCTCAGTCCCAAAGGAAAATGTGATATTCCTAGAAATCTAAATACTCACGGAAGTAAACAATTAAAGAAGAACGTCAAACCTCTTCTGTCTATATTATAATAATGCTATATATAGTAAAGTAAAGTCAAGATATTAACTAACTGGCACTGACGAACCCATAGGTTCATGGTCGTGTGGACATAATATATTCCTATCTTGAGATGTTTTCCAATCATCCCCTGTATGATCAACAACCCTCAAATAATAGTTAATGTTATTCTCCCACTTTATTCTTGGTCTACTAACTGGGCATCATACCTCTGGTCTTCCTACAAGAAGCATCCATGCCCCTCTTTCATCCCCTATCCATGCCACATGTCCTGCCCATCGCAATCTAGGAGAGTTAACTGTTCTTAATATGTCTGGTTTCTTGTAGAGATCATGCAGCTCACTGTTATTCTGTCTTCTCCATTCACCTGTCTGTTAATCTCTCCATCCATAGTAAGTCTGCCCGAGGGCAAGTCTTTCACTGCAATCATAGCATTTCCATGCTATGCTTTGCAGCTTTACTAGGGAATTATAGGTGTGGTAGCTTCCCGTTGCTTTCGACACCGATGAAGGATGATGATGATGGCCGGATGATTTTCGGGGATCGTTGGGCCCTAAGCTGCTTGACATTTGTCCTACAGGTGAGAAAAAACCCGAAAAAGCCTCACCCAGGAGCCTATCCCGACCAGGGATCGAACCCGGGCCCGCTGCGTGACAAGGCAGCACGCTACCTCGAGACCACAGCGGTGGACTGTTAATCTCTCTTTGGTCCGAAAATGTTCATAAGTACTTTGTTCTCAAATACTGGAAATCTCTTTTCCTCTCTTAAAGTAAGAGTCCATGTTTCGCATCCACATAATATAACTGGAAGAATAGCAGTTTTATATGTTTTCAGTTTAACGTTTTTTGAGAGAAGTAGGGATACTATCATAATTCATAAATAATGCCACGAGCGACTTCCAAATCATCCATAAATTCACGAGTCACGAAGTGAAGGTAATAGCTGCTCTCCTCAACGCCACAGACTGACGTGAAGCGAGTGTACGTGGGATGACACGGCATTAGTTCGCAAATCATCCACAAACGAACAGTTCTATGTGTCGCTTTGTTGGATAGTACATCAGGAGAAAATTGCCGCCAGCTGTACCTACACTGCAGTTGTTTATTATGAAATGTATGAAAACTTAGTTGCAGTGTTGTCATTAATAATGAATGGTATGTTCCACTATTTACATTCACTGTACTGCACCTCCTTTACAAGTGAACGATAGATACTTAAACTGACTCCAAACCAGGCAACATTTCTCGATAAATTCAGAATCCGGTTTTGTGACAAAACCGTGAAGCCTAATCATCAGTTCCCCCAGTTTCCATTAAACCATAATTACACTACAAAATCCATGTATTTTCTGTATTTGTCTTCTGTGTATTTTTGATGTAAGTTGTGTGTAAGGATAGTTATTTTAATCAAGTAAACTATTTTATGGGAATTATCTATTAGCGCTATCTCTGATCTGCTGTGATGTACTGTACTTGGCCTACAACTATGCAAAAAGTAGGATTTTTTAGTGACGTGTAGCAATGTTTTTGTTAAGTTTATAATGTATTATCTTTTCTGTATGGGTTTGTGGAAACGTGCTGCCATTATTATTATTATGATCATTATTATTATCATTATTATTATTATTATCATTATTATTATTATCATTATTATTATTATAATTATTATCATTATTATTATTATTATTATTATTATTATTATTATTATGATTATTATTATTATTGGCGGTTCCGTGGTGCAAGCGATTAGACGCTCGCCACTCACCGCTGGGGTCCCGAGATCGAATCTCGGTCGCTCCATATGGGTTTCGTGGTGGACGAAACGGAGCTTGGGCAGGTTTTTCTCGGGATTTCTTCCGTTTTCCCCTGCTACAAATTTCATTCCACCATTTCTCCATACTCATCTCATCCATTTCGTTTCATTTCATTCATCCGCCCCCTGTGACGGTGCGTCAGGAGCGGTCAGCTGGCACCCTTGCCGTTCACATACCTCTATAAATATAGGGGCTTCATCTCAACTCATTCCTCCACCCTACCCTGAGTTGGACACGGGTTGAGGATATTTTATTATTATTGTTATTATTATTATATTATTATTATTATCGTTATTATCATTATTATTTATCATCATCATCAACAACAAGGATTAGGCCCAATGGCCTGTTCCGATCTCATTATAGGTCGAATTGGTCCTTCCATCTCTTCAATGGTCTTCCCAACGTTCTTCTCCCTTTTGGTTTATAATTATACATTCTTCTTGGTATGCGCTGTTTATTAATTCGTAATACATGCTGAAGATAAGCATTTTATTTTTATTATTATTATTATTATTATTATTATTATTATTATTATTCAAACCATAATTCAGAGCATTTTAACGTATGGTGCTGAAGTTAAGCAAATTCCTACCAGGGAAATTAAAATAATCTTAAGTACAGAAATGGATGTTTTAAGATCAGCTGGAAAATCTAGAATGGATAGAATACGAAATAAAGAAATAAGGGAAATTATGGGTGTACAAGAGGAGCCGGACCTCATAGGCATTATAGAAAAGAAAATATGACAGTGGTATGGCCATGTCAAAAGAATGCCAGAGCAAAGATTGCCTATAATTGTTATGGAATGGATCCCAATGGGAAGGAGAAAGAGAGGAAGACTGAAGAAAACTTGGATAGAAGGGGTAGAAGCAGTTATGAATATCAGAGGATTGGAGCAAGATCAATGGATAGACAGAGAGGAATGGCGTTCGGTTTCCGGAAGACGGCGGCAGCTGGCATGATACCGGATGATGATGATGATATCATTTATTTATTTATTTTATTGAGGAAGGCTTTCATACCATTATAGAGAACTTGGCAAATTACAAAAGAATGTATATCCATAGATTAAACTATCTACAAAGATTCTTGTATAGTAACTGTAGCGAAAAGTAGAAAATAAGAAACCTAGTAAACATTCAAGACGAGATCGAACAAGCCTAGCCGAAAGACCGCTACTAGGGATTATTACACCCCTGGGAAGACCGAGACTCCGATGGAATGACCAAGTAAACAATTATATCTTTGTATAAGTATGAAATATTATTATTGCCCAAGATTGAGTTCAATGGCCGTTTTTGTAAACGAAGCCAAAAACCGACTAGATATGACTGATTGATTTAATGATTGATCATTATTCATATTACACTATTTCTGTAGTTACAATTAGCTTTTCAGTTATTGATTTAGGATATTATTTGTTACTACAGTAAAACCTGTCTTAGCCAGAACCTTTACAAGAAGGAAACCTGTAAAGACGGAAAAAAATCTCCAGAACGGTACGATTTTATATGTAAAATCGTCCTTTATAAGCCGGAACCCTTCATAACGCGGAAACGGAATAGTTTTTAAAGTATCAATAGTTAAGTATTACCTCAGTAAATAAGAAAATTATTCTTAAGCACGTTCTAATTACACTATTAATGACCACACGTGGAAATTCTGCATATGACGCTTTCTGCATGATATCGTTTTACCTTCTTGTGTTGCCATTGTATTGCGGGGATATCCTTGCTTATGTGTGACAACGGAGGAACCCTCGCTTTTCCTTGCCTGCTTACGTTATCTGCAAGGGAGTTGGGAAACTCTTCAGCCTTCATGTAATTGAGTTCCTTCTCGCTTTTGTGTAATAAAGTTGTTTTGTATTGCTGTACAAACTGAACTGTGTTACATACACAATTTTGTCTGTATTTCAATCAATACGTTATGTCTTTAAAGCGTGCATGTAAAACCCTTACACTGCGTGAGAAAATTCAAGCTTGTAATTTGGGAACCCTTTATAAGAAGGAAAACTGCCAAGACAGAAATATATTTAAGGAACCGTCATGTTCCTTCATAGACAGGTTTTACTGTATTTACAAATACATATTCAGAAGGATTTTTTATAGATGTGTGCAGCTTACACGCTACTTTTTTAGTAAATGTAAACAAAGAGTCAAGTGGAGAAATACCATTGATTGGTTAAAGAATTTTACGTAACATTCTTCTTCTTCTTTAGTCTTTGAGTTTAACCTTGGCCTCCCTAATCACATGCATTTATTGTCTGTTTTGAGCATTCATTCTCCATCGTTCAATATCAAGTTTCCTAATGTCATTGTACACATCATCTATCCATTGTAGGATTGGTCTTCCAATTCTTTTTCCAACTATTTTAGAGTCTAAAGTAATCTTGAGCATTCCATCGTCATTCATCCTGACAACACACCCTAGCCATTGCATTCTTCTTTTTATATAATAATATATTATTTAAACGATGTATGTGCATGCTCACTATTTTCTGTTGACAGATAATAGAGTACCGATGGCGAAATCCCGAAAATTACAATTGCTTATTTATATTTATTGCCCTTTTATAGCAGGAATTTGGCGTACACACATGCTTGTAATATTATGCGTGCGTGTATGTACGTAATTCTAGCTGTCACCACGTACATGAAACACAGTTTATTCAGGCAGAATCTTACACTATGTTTCATTAAGTTGGAAGACGCTGCAATGTTTAACGAGCATTAAATTGTACAGTAATTTTGTGTGGTACATTCTTGTAATCATTTCTCATAGTGTTGTACATTCTTGACAACTTGATAACACATTCAAATATTCATCTTGTGCATTTTCGTACTCAGGGATGAACAAAATTCTATCTATGTACCCCATACTCTCCCGTGTGGGGATTAGGGTGCTCTCTAGTGGGAGTGTTTAACCCTTTAATTGGCAAAACACTAATTTCTCGTGCCAGTTGTTTAAATGTAGCGGACCGCCCTGAAAACAAAATTACGCACGACTGTTATTATTAGGTTAATTGTGTAATTCGACACACATTTAAATTGTTACTACTCGTTCGTTTTCTTCTGTTTCATTAATCCATCCATAGTAATTCTGCCCAATGGCAGGTCTTTCACTGCAATCATAGCATTTTCATGCTATGCTTTGCAGCTTTACTACGAAATTATGGGTGTGGTAGCTTCCCGTTGTTTTCCACACCGGTGAAGGATGGTGATGATGGGCGGATGATTTTTGGGGACCGTTGGGCCCTAAGCTTCCTGACATTTGTCTTACAGGCGAGGAAAAGCCCCGAAAAAAACTCCACCCAAGAGCCTGTCCCGACCCTTAAATAATGTTATGGAATAATTAATTAATATTAATATTCACGTATTTATATACATTTTAATAAATGTATTAATCATGAATCCATATATGTTTGTAAGTGGGAATCGAACCCGGGCCCGCTGCGTGACAAGGCAGCACGCTACCTCGAGACCACAGCGGTGGACAGTTTCATTAATAATACTACATAAATCGAATCATTGCCAATTAAAAGGTTAAACAAGTAATTTTAATCAATGTATTTTTAAATACATTAGAAAACTCTGTTGGGGTCACTATATAAAATTTTAAAATATAAAATTAGTATCTGAGGTTCGACTATCAAGAGTATAAATTATGTAGGGGACCTTTCGATAACGTGTTTCATCTTAAGCTTGTAGTTTAAATACCAAACTACAAGCAGAAGATGAAACATGTTTTCGAAAGGTCTCCTATAAAATTTATACTGCCGATAGTTGAGGACGACTGAGAATTTAAGGTATTAATTTTATATTTTAAAATTCAACTAAATTTATGTGTGCTTATTTACCCGTAGAGGCCAGCGAGTGATATGGGGACGGTATATCGCCTCAGTGAGACACCTGTAGACAAGTAAGGTATTACTTTGATGGGTAACGGTCAGTAAATTTAGCGCAGAAGCCTCTTTATTCAGGTTTGCGGTTCTTTTATGAGCCTGAAAATCTTCAGGATCCACGGCTTAAACTCTCTTCCGGAGGACTTGTTCCTTGGATTTTTCCACCCCAAAAATTCATCGACCTCTGCCGGGTTTGAACCCGCTTTCCTCACGGCCGACTGATGAACAAAATCCATCCACATATTAATTTATTGATTTTTTAATTCCAATCGGTAACAGATGTTTGTCCTGATGAGTGGAAGATAAAGCCATTTGGCCTTAACTCCACCAGAGTAAACGGATTGCATTGTTTTCATTAGTTCATCTAGCTAAACTGTGGCAAGAGAGTACATTATATTAATGAGAATCTCATCCCTCCATTCAATCTCTAAAGCCGTAATATACAGGCTGTTTCAGAATAAGTATTACAGACTTCTAGAGGTTTATGGGGGACTTACTAGATAAAGTTTTGTTAAGGAATCCATGTCCGGAAACGTACCACTTCGATGTAAAATAGGTTTGGAGATCGAAACACAATGGGCTGATATCGTGTGCCTTGCGTTGCAGAATAAGTATTACGGATTTCTTGGAGTTGTGCTACAAGTGTGGTTCCACGTGGCGATCTGTTCGTTGCACAAAGTGTACCTGCAACGCATATTTTCATACACACGCCCCACAAGACCTGGCGTGTGCTCAATAATTTCTGCTGCCGCCAGAATTCCTTCAAGAAGATCTTATTTCGATTCGACAGGTGTAGTACAACCCCTAGAACAGGGGTCACCAATTAGATTTCATGGAGGTCATTTTCAAAGTAGTAAATTAAGTCGAGGTCAGGAACCATAGTTCATTAAACATACGAAGCTTCTATTAAGCAATTAATATTATAAGGAAATTATTTAAATTATGTTATGGGCATGAATTGCACAAATTAAACAAAACACACAGTAAATACTAAAAGGACAAAGCACAGTTGTGCACATCTGTTAATTCTAATAACACACAACAACAAAGAATTAGTCGCAGGCTCGAAATGTATCAATAACTATGTTTTCGGACTCGCAGAAGACAAAAATGATATTATTTTTTTCCTATCACCTAACCGGAGTCAGATATTCCGACGACAACTTTTAGCAGAAGTGGTCGTTTCCGTGAGAGTCGCAGGCGCTATTGTCTCTCAAACTGGTCACCCTTCTTTTTCTTTTGCGCTTTTTTATTACTCTTAGGTATTGTTAAACCCTCAGGAATACACAGGTATACAAAATTTCCTGATTGCCACTGTCAAATACGTGACGTAATGGCTTGTAATACCTCGTTCTCTGCAGTTCGTCTTACATTACATCATTGTGATTGTGAAGTGTCGATATATGCATTATTTTGTATCATTATAAAGAAATTGAATTAAAACAATATACTATAATATATTTTAATACGTAAGTTTTAGTGTTTTTTACAACTTTGCAATGTCTCGCCGCTGTAAGAATTCTCCTAATTTATTCTATTGCATATGTGGAGAGTATTGTACAAAATTTCAGCGCAAAACTAGTTATAAAGGCGTACAATTTATATTTCGGGAACTACAGTAAATTTGGAGATACTGATAAATATTGGGTCCCCAATGTTTGCTGTCCAAACTGCCGAAGGATTTTAATAGGGTGGTTAAAAGGTTCGCATTCGTGCATGCCATTTGATATACCAATGTTGTGGAGGGAACCTACGGACCACATCACTGACTTATTTCTGTATGGTCAACATATCTGGTTTCACTTTAAAAATAAGCATTCTCTTCAGTATCCAAATTTGCAGTCAGCCATGCGACCTGTTAAACATAGTGATTCTTCACCGAACTTGGGTGACGTCAGTGATGAACATGGCGAAAGGTTCCACGAAGACATTTTAGAAATGGAAAGGCGTTATAGAGGGAAGTCAGTGACCAACATGCTTGCTGATTACTGCTGGCAACTTATCACAGACGTTTCGGAGCCATCTTATCGGCGTAAGTCATCCAGGAAGAAGTTTTAAAAGGTGAGATTTTTGCTACAATTTAAGCATGTGTTGTAACGTAACTACATATTTATCCTTCTTAGAAAAAAATATTTAACTTTTTGGATCTTACATGATTTGGTTTTACATAGATAAATTGTTTCTAGCAATATTATTGCAAACAAATTGAAACTAAGTGCAGATAAGCAATAATATGTGAAATATGACGAAAAACGTTCAACACGTCCTCGCAAAAACCTGTTAGGTGATAGAGAAAAACGTGCTTTAAATTCGAAATCAGCGCATGCCAATTAACCAAAATCACCTATTTTCATTTCTGAGAGCGACAAAAAGTTAAAATTTGTTGTTGTGTGTAATTATTAATAAGTTGATGATAGACTTAAGATATGGTCAGAGTAATATTTAAATATCTCACTTCATAAATTTCGTGTTTTTCACGATACCAGGTTTCTAACGGAATCCTGTCCATCTTCAGTCAATTCTCCGACCATAAGCAGTACTGTCAACTCAATCAACAGTGATACTATCATGACATGAAATTTAGTGCAACTGCTTGTATTCGATGTTTCACCTGTTTAAAAAAAAAATTTATTAATTCAATATTTAACCGGTCCGGATACCAAAGCCCCAGGGTCCGGATCGGAACCGCGCCGCGGTCCGCCAATTGGTGACCCCTGCCCTAGAAGTTTGTAATACTTAGACACACGATATCAGTTCATTGTGTTTCTATATTCAAACTTATTTTATATCGAAATGGTAAGTTTCCGGACATGGGTGCCTTATCAAAACTGTATCTACTAAGTCCACTCCACAACCCCTAGAAATCAGAAGTCTGTAATACTTATTCTGAAACACTCTGTATAAATATGAGAAGAAATTGTAATATCGTTGCTCTTTAAAGTCTGCCTCAAAATGTTAACTCATGTGACAAAGAGTTGACACTGATCATTGTTTATTGGCTCCTACGTATACAGCTGCCCTTTCACAGCGGATTTGTTGTTATGTCAGCTGTACCTGTGTCTCCATAACAGTACTGTGGAACACGTGTAAACGCACATTTCTGCACTCTTTGTTATAGCTGTTTTTCGAATTTTAACATTAGCGTATACTATATAAACTAACATCAGATCAATCAACGGAACTGTTTTTAGAAATCTAACACACATTATAACATCTTTTAAGTATATCATTCACACGTAGCTTACTGTCATCACTATTTATTAAATTGTATTTACATTTCTAGATTGCAACTACAGTATTTCAAAGAAAGCCATCATTCTTGTAAATAATCAAAGAATATCACTATAATAAAATGTTGATATTTCACTAATTACATTTTTTAATTTGTAAAGTTTACTATGGTGGGGTTAAGATCAAATGATCTTCTCTTCCACTTATCAGGACATGCATATGTTACCCATTAGAATAAAAAAAATCACAGTAAATTAATTAATGGACGAATTTTGTTCATCTGTCGGCCGAGGTGGGCTAGTGAGTATATTCCTTGACTCTAGTTCCGAGGGACGCGCGTTCAAACCCAGCAAGTTTCGATTGATTTTTATGATGGAAAAATCGAAGGGACAAGTCTTTCGATAGGGACTTCAAGCTGTGTATCTCGTGTCTGTATATTTTCAAGCCTAAATTAGTGCCTCTGAGCAAAATTTAACCGAGCTTCTCCATCCAAGTACAGTGAGTTTCACTGGACCTGCGGCCGATAGCGGGAAAAGTGACTCCAAGCATAGAGTCATCAACTTGTGCTGCCCACGCTAGTGGCCGCAAGTCAAGTGAACCTCACTATAATACCTTAGTTGTCTACTAGATGTCTCATCGAAGCAATGTGCTGGCTACTTGTCATTTGCTGACCTCTGTCGGGAAATAACCGTAACTAAATTAGCATGATGAAGAAACTCCCGCTAGAGAGCATCCATGTCCCGACGCGGGACGTACGCGGTGTACATATCACACACATTACATCCCTCAACGATTGATTAAACATTACGAGACTGTTCCACCATACAGACGTTTTCCCTTTTAATGAATATTTTGTTAAAGTGGATTCAAAAAGATTGGTATGGACACGTACGACGAATGCAAGAAGAAAGGTTACCCAGGAAAAAATTGGAATGGTGTCCACATGGAAGAAGAAGGAAAGGAAGACTTCGAAACTCGTGTTTGCAAGAAATAAGATCTGGAATGAGAACAAGAGGACTGGATGACATGGAGTGGATGGATAGAGACGAGTGGGGAAGGAAAATAAAACTTTAGGTAAAGAAAGAGGTGTAAAAATTAAAAATATGTATAAAAATAAAATAATAATAATATTATTATTATTATTTGTATTATATTATTATTATTATTATTATTATTATTATTATCATCATCATATCCATGATCCGCAGATTATAAGATTATATTCACTCTGTAAACTACTTTAGTGCGTTCTGCCGTACTTAGTGGAATGACAATGATTGAAAGTTCAATTTCTTATATTTTGGGGGTGCCAACTTATGAATAACTGAATAACTATATTGTAATATTAAAAATTGCCTATCTAGTGTGGGAAGAATAACCACTGCCCTTTATGTATACTACGTACAATGTATATACAAAAATATACCCAAAAGGCAGTGTTAATATACATTATACGAAACGAATCACTGCATTATAAATGAACTGAACTTTATTTGAAACAATATTAAACAATACATTTGTAATTGTTACCATTTTATACCTGATTGGTGTCACTGCCCGCTGTAGTCTCAACTAAATTATTTTCGGCATTTACCGTATATACATTGACCAGACTGTTAACATCAGTTTATAATGACAAAGATGTTATTATTTTACTATCATTTATTATTTTGAAAACACCATTGTGCAAAAAATAATGTAAAACAAATGTTCGTGAAGTGTTTTACAGAATCTGGGAAATTAAAAACCACTTCCCAACTAATATATAATAGTAATATACTGTATAATTATCTACAATAAAAGGAAAATAAATGTCAAACGAAGACATTGTGAGTTTGTTCTTATATTTTCGACCGATGAAGTTGTGGAAGTTCTATTAGTTTTTTTGTTTTTTTTTAGGAGGATGATAAAGAAATGTAGTGAGAAAATATAAGAAAACACAGCATTTCTGGAAGATTCTAACAGTTCATTTCCGTGGAGATGTAGGCATGCGTAACCTTTGAATGAATTATGTGAGTGAATCTTGTAATTCCACCTAAAGTTTGTGATCTCCGTGGAGCAGTAATTCCAAAGTTACATCGTTAGTCCATCCCAGCTCCTCTTGTATTCCTTGGACAGTTGCCCGTGAGGGTACTAACTACAACTTCTTGAGGATCCCCACATTTCTGTAATTCAAATTGATGTTCCAGATTCCACGTTGAGGTACACAGAACATCCCCAGTCTTCAACATATGTGACGGCATAATTAGCTAACATTTTATATATTAAGATGTAAGAATTCCAGAATACACATGGCTACCAGATTGTATATTTAGTACACGAATGTAACCAGATAGTGCTTGCGGGATATACTATAAAATTTTTGTAGCAATTGATTGTACCACCAAAAAAAGGAACCATTGTTTGCACTTTCTTAAACGTATTATTTCCCAGGTAATAACATTCCAGAAAAATATAATTGACGTATTTACATCATAGGACAACAGAAATTAATAATATACAGTGTGATGCGTTTCATTCTTTCTCTACTAGGGTGCATTCTTACAATATTGCGATATTTTGGCAATAAATAATATGATCTGGTTGCAGTGATGAACAAGTGAAACATAACAAACGTTTCTCAAACTTGTCTCGGATTCTTGTTATTGTTACCCTTGTTGGTGGCGGTGTCCCAAATTCAACCATCCAACGTCGTTGCACTTCAACAACATTTTCCACTTTCTAATAACACTTCAGTATCCACTTATATTCATCGAATGATAATCTCGCCGCCATTGTTGTTTATAAAGACGCGAAGATCGATGAACGTGTTGCTATGCTTTTCCAGTGCCTTGTGGATCATACACAACAAAAATTGTATTTCTGTCTCATTCCGTTGCTGAGAAATAACGTTTCAAAGAGTGTATACATCAATTTGGGACAAACTGTATATTATTTTTAAAAACATATAGGAAAACGTTATATTTTTCATTATAATTATTATGAATAAATAAGATATCAGAATATTATTATTCAATATTGTAATAGTTAGTCCCATATTACCAATATTTGATCCATAATTTACAGACTAATAATTTTATGGAAACTTTGCAATTTTGTTTCTTCATATAACAAAAGAATAGGCAATTTTGGACACAAGAGTATCTCGTGGACTTAAAACAACATTAAATTTACTTGTTAAAGATTCCAAGGTTAGCATGTCTCTATCCGGGAAGTGGAATAGGCGCCGTTAAGCAATCACTGGCGCACCCCATAACAAATAGCTTCAATTAAGGCGTGGAATTATTCAGACTCGAAACATATATTTTTAAGAAGAACCTGATGAATGTTTAGGTAAAAAAAATTATGTAAGTTAGATGCTGGTTACCATTATTGTGGTTAGGTTTATTAATTAGAGGAACTAGATCACGTCCGTAATGGTGTTGCTTCCGATCGCTAATGGACTTGGGTTCCATGTACACTGAGACTCTGAGTAAATGTCAGGATAACATGAACAATGTTGACTTTAGCCACCTAGTGTGGACGGTGTGTAAACAGATGCGTTAAAGTAAGGTAAACAGGACTCCAGACAGCTAACATACAATCTTGCATAAATTATATTCCCACCCCAGGTTGAACAATGGAATTTTAGCAAGATTGGCTCTGCCTTAACTCTAAAATATTACGACACAGTAACAGGAAAGAGGGATTTTCCAAGTCATAAAATAAAAAAAAATAAAAACATAATTTATGTGCCATAAACCTCGTTATGATTTGAAAGTTTTCGGTGTTCAAGAATTTATTTTTCTTTCATATTTACACAATTATATAAAGATAATTCCCTAAGTTATTTGATGTGCTCAGAACCGAAAATTGCTTAAGCTCATCTTGGCCATTTTGAGACTAAAACATTTGCGTTTACTTCTGTTATTTGGAGTTCGCCATCTACAGTTTCCTCCAAGTTTTCCATAAGAGAATTCCCGAGAATTTTATTAAAACTGTATACCGATAATTGTTTATAGGTCTAACATCTGTTTGTACATGAATTGAACGAAGTAATTTTAAATAATGTAAATTTTCCGGGACACGCCGTAGCGTAGTGGTTAAAGCACTGCGCTACAAGCTGGAAGGTCGAGGGTTTGAGTCGCGGTGTGGTCAGGAGTTTTAAACTGACCCAAACTTTCTGGCGGCATTATGAACCTGGAGTCGACTCAGCCTCTAACGTAAATGAGTTCCGAACGCTTGTTCTGGGGGTAAAGACGGCCGTCACGCAGGGCTGACATCAAGTGCCAATTGTCCAGAAAAAAAGTGGGAGCCTTAACCTCCTACTACCCCGACGGCCTCCTGAGGCCTGTAGTGGGATCACTTTACCTTTAATATAATTGGCCTAATAACTTTTTTGAAGAGTTGGCTCCATTCCCCAATGTTAGACACTCGTCCTCGATCTCTGGATCCCGAGTTCGCATCCCAATCATTTAATTTGGAGTTCGTGATGGAAACATCTAAGTCAGACCAATTGTGCAATTGTAGCTTCAATTATTTAACGAGGCCTATAAATGATTTGTTGCATAAAACCTATTGGTACTGATGAAATCTTGTTTTTAAAATTAATTTTTCATTAATAAAGTGTTGTAATGAACGTATGTCTGCAAATATGAAAATATAATATTTTAAAGAATTTGAACATTTTTAAAGAAATAATCTAGTAACATTAGTCCTTTTGTATGGGAGTGAATCATGGATTACCACTACCAAACAAGAAAGTAAAATCCAAGCAGCCGAGATGAAATTTTTAAGAAGAGTAAAAGGCTGCACTAGAATGGACCAGATAAGAAACGAGGATATCCGTGAAGAACTGCAGATCTACTCCACAAAAGAAAACACATTTAACAACAAGATTCAGTGGAAAGAACATGTAGAAAGAATGGAAGAAAGTAGATTACCAAATAAAATCTTACATTATTTTTCCGAGGGGAAGAAGAGATGTCGGACGTCCTCGGGAGAGATGGTCTTAGATCTATTAGTGAAGACGGAACAGGCAACTAATGCCTAAACCAGTAAGTGAAGAAGAAGAAGAAGAAGAAGACGAAGAAGAAGACATTAGTAAAAAATTCTAAGTTGTTTTCTGCGTAAATATGATTTAATTTTAGCGAACTATTTTTTTAAATCCAATACAAAATGTATGCTATAATAATTTGGCACATTTATTAAAAAGAAAATACTACAGTTGATCACTTTGTGGTAAGTGAATTGAGAGTTTTTGTATTCATATGGGATTTGACCACCTATCTGCCGGTGCCGGCGGTGCTATTGTATATAATTACGTATTATTGGATTGCTGTCATCTCAATGACACACTACGGGCCAACACCTCTCCTTCATCTTATCTGACTGAATGTTTTGCTTACAATTTTATAACTTTAAATGTTGTTACAGGAAAGAAACAATCAGTGGCGGTTGCTGCCTAAAACTGCCTGGAGATTCACTATAGTATTCTTAAAATTATCTTTAAAATTAAGTTAATATAGCGCAGAGGCAAACTGAAATACTCAAATACTACCAAAATTAAGAATATTTATTTATATTTTAATAATAATAGTTAAAGTACTTAGGCAAGTTTTTGGACGAAAGAGAGATGAACAGACAGGCAAATGGAGAAGACGGTGGTGTACACTATCTTTATAGGAAAACAGATATAATAAAAACAATGACGTCTCGTAGACTGCGTTGGTCAGAACACGTATGAATGGGGAATAAGAGGGGAATGGAAACCAATTGTAAGAAAACCATTGGGAAAGCGCCAAGTTGTTAGGCCAAAAATGGGATGAGAGAATAACTTTAACCATGATTTGAGGGAAGTATATTATACAGGGGATGATTGGAAAACATTAGCTCAAGGTAGGGGTGCGTGGAGAACTTACGTACGCGCGGGCATGAACCTTCGGGTTCCTTAGTGCGAGTTAATAATAATAATAATAATAATAATAATAATAATAATATATTAAAACAAACAACAACGCTTATTCTACCGCTCTCAACGTATCAATAACTCAGAACACTGAATTTTCGGACTGACTTGTCCGGTTCCTCCATAATTAGTTTATTAGCGAAATTCTGAGCGCTTGTCTCTTGAATTGACTCACCAGGTTCTCCCAGGATTCATTAAATGTGCTGGAAGTTAATCCAGGGACAAGAGACATGAAGACAAGCAATATATCCTTCGCCTATCGTGTCACTTCCAAACCAAAAACCTGATTTCCGGGGTTTTCTAGAGAGAAAACGCACCTCCACCCCATTAAGACCCTTCTATGCGAGATCCCCATGGCAGAAATACATTCCTGAACTATCTGGGTATTTAAGGAACCCGCTGGAAAAAAATATATAAGGATATAGTTTATCATAAGTAATGCTTCGAATGATTTCCATACTTGGCTAGAGGATTTCGAAATCAACAGTGGCATTTGTTAGGACTATTTAAGGAATAAAATTAAGCTGTTTACTCATAAATCATTATTGAAATATAGTTATTTTAAAATATTTATATATTTAATGTAATTGATGTTTGAAAACAAATGAGAAACGTTTGTTATGCTTCATTTATTCATCCACTGCAACTAGATTATATTATTTATTGCCAAATAGGATAGCAATATTGTAAGAATGCACCCTAATGGAGAAAACATTAACCAACATTATAGGTTATTAATTAGGTTTTTTTTCGGAAACAACTCAGTAAAATCGGTATTTAAAAACACAATTATTGATCACACAATTATCAAATGTGTAGTTCGAAGGAATCTGTTCATTATTTGCTAATTCAACGTATTTGTTAGAGAGGCAATCACTGCAAAATAATACTCTGACCTGTTCAGAATATTAAAAAGGAGGAGATTTCTTTATTATGGTAATCAAAATTCGATAAATATCGAGGTGATACACGACTGTGATTGGTTGTAAAATAAAATTAATTGAAACGTTATTGGTCATTGGATCTAATTTGGGGCATGAGTTAATAGTCATTTTAATAATTATTCATATTCATCATAAGTTGAAATTTTCTTGTGAGTTCAATGAACCATTGAACATATAAGGCTTTCGCCGCCTTTTGAAACAATACACAGTTGAATCTGAAATAGATTAGGTTCTTGTATTTAGATCATCATCCATCCTTCACGGATTAGGTCATTACCTGTTCCGATCACTCATTCATCTGTTCAGCCCAGCGCTTTCTTGGTCTTCCTACCGATCTTCGTCCTCCAGGATTATACATCAGTGCCATCTTTGGTATCCTATCCTCTGTCATTCTTTGCAGATGTTCTATCCAATTGTTCCTGTGTTCTTCTATTTGTTGAAGATGAAGCTATAACCAATACTGTCCGTATGTGGTGAAGAACCACATCCTGCAAGAGGTGGCCCTGCTTTAACTGAATACGGCGGATCTAGACATGGCTGTCGATAAAAAGTTCCAACACACTTTACCCCAAGTGTGAGCAATGGAAAGGGTGTAAGGGAAGGAAAATTCCGAAAATAAACCCGGGAAGAGGACTCTGGTCAGTCGAGGAGAAGACAACCTTCTAAGGAAAGGTATCCCAACAGAAAACCTCTGGTCCTCCAGGTTGAGGGTCATGCGTCGAGCTGGAAACCGACCACGTAAAACGATCTTTCTCAATAGTCTTACACGATTAAGCTGACGGAATTATAAGACGATGACTTGGATTACAGAAAAAGGACAAACGATTAAGTAGGAAAGATAAATTAAAATCTTGTATTTAGAGAAGAGATAATTCGATCACAAAAAGTGGTTATCAGCCTCGCCTCTGGTTTCGAAATTCGCACTTACAAATCCGATAGGGTTTGTTGTATTTTTTTAGGGAGTACTTATTTTAAATATGGCTTCCTTCGGAAGGGAAGTAGAACCGTGAGTCCCATTTGTGACACGCGAAGGAGCCTATTATAAAACCCCAAATAAGCCAGCTTTGAGTGAGCAACTTTGTTCATACTTTCACGCCTATTTTTTTGCAACGCTAATGGGATGCAGAAGTCTCTTACCCTATAGCCAGGAATGCTATGAGGCCAAACGCTGTATTCCACCCTTCAAAGTTTAATTTATAGCATATGTTTAAGTAAGCCTACTTTATGTTGATAGCAAATAAACAAATGTATTTGTTTATAGGAACTATATGTTACGTTATAATGCGTGTAACATTGTGGTTATAAGAATTATTGAGTATGTATGCTTGATGCTGTGTTTAGTCAGGTGTTTGTTGGAATTTTACTTGATTTAATTTTTTTTTCAAAAGATAATGATGAAATGATCCATGGCAATGAAAATATAACCCAGCTTTTTAACGGTGACTTAGAAAAAATAAAATTAAAATAATAGTAACAATAATAGGCTCTAATAATAATAATAATAATAATAATAATAATAATAATAATAATAATATTTTTGCGGTCATACAAATCTCTTCAAACAAAATATATGCTCTTATTCCAGTTTTCACAATATATCGTCTCCATATTTAAGACTCCTCATTAATTTATTCCTTTTAATATCCGTTTGTAACATGCACTGTGGTCGACCTCTAACCCTCTTTTCGGGTGATTTCCAGAGTAAGAACTCGGGGTTTAAATCGATTTCTTCTAATTGTGTGTCCACACTTTCTAACTTTCCTTTCTTCTATCTCTTTAATAATATTCTTTCAAGTTTCCACTCTCTGTGTTATTATACTCGTATTTGTAACTCTGTTGTTTCTAGATACTCTTAGATGTTCTAACAGCGCGCCTAAATAGTTTTTCTGTGTATATAATAATAATAATGATAATAATAATAGTACACCTTCTGAATACAGCTGATCTCTCCAAAGTTCCTTGTTCCTTCTGATTCTTCAAGATATTTTACAGTATTCTATCCGGGGCATTCTGATTATATGATCATATCAATTTATTATTTATAATAAAAGTATATTAAAAATTAATAATCCATGGTGTGACAGGGCTAGAAGTTCCTTGGCCTACCAGCCGGCTGGTGGTCTCGTATCCACATATATTAATCATAGAGGTGACGACCATCCAGTCAGTGTAGGGATGACACTTTGGTCACGAATCTGACCCCTCGCCATTGTAGTTGATTTTCTCAACTTGGAGCTGCTATTTATTGTAGGTATCCAAATTCCTCACGATGCTTGATGAGCATCGGACCCATACTGCTCGAAATTGTATAAGAAAATTTCATTCTCTTGGGGAATCGAACCTGTTCATGCACCAAGGCATGATGCCTTAGAACGCTCGGCTACGGCGCGGGTAAATGACTTTACATCTTCCTGACACAGCAGTGAAGCAGGTTACTTGTACAATCCTCAGTCGCAACAAAAAATAAAACTTGTTCTCGATCTGAGAATCTCATAGCTGATAACTTCATAAGATTATCTAGTATTTTAAAAGATGAAAGTAGATCAAGAGAGAAAGCGAAAATATCTGATCAGATACAGAGTTCACCTGTAAAAATAAAAGTTGTTATAATAACAAGGCAAGTACTCGACACTTAGGGCAATAATCTTGACGTTTATCTAGTTTTAACGTATTAAGGGTATTATTGTCATAATTATGGGGTAAGGATTATTACTGGCGACAGAGTTCTGTAATATCATTTTACTTTATTTTTCTTCGCACGTCCTTCCTCTTCATTACACTTGGGCTGGATAAGTATCTGATTGATTCTCAGATACCGAGAGCTTCTTAACACTTCCACTTAACTTCGAGAAGGTTATAACTCCACTTTTCACACAGAATACTTAATCATTTCAAATTGCATATCATTATATCTTCCTTTGTACAATTCGTATCTGTGAAATTAAAATTGCTACCACATAAATCGTTAGATGCCTGACTTTATATAAAAGAAAATTTGTTTCTGAAAGGAATTTCAATTGGGGATTCAATTAGTGGAAAGCCTAGTAATGATGATATGATAATCATCATCACCTTAGTCTATTCACGAATTTAAGCCATTTGTTGACCTGTTTCGACCTCAATAGAAATACCATTCAAGAGTATTTTGAGTGGACGTCCTGGTCTACTTCTTCCTGTACGTTGACAGCTTAACACCTGCTTAGGTTAATAATAATAATAATAATAATAATAATAATAATAATAATAATAATAATAATAATAATAAATAGTTTTATTTATTCTGCAGAATTAAATCCACAAGGCCTTCTCTTTTATTCAATCAGTAAAAGTATATAAATAAAGATTACGTTGGTACTCCAATATACTGTATATAAATGTCTATTCTGACATACTAGAGGCTGCAATTCTTGCCCCTGGTTCAAAGTTTTTGTGGGTTCATATCCGACTGGGGTCGATAGATTTTTCAAAGCGTAAAAATCCTGAGTTGGTTCCTTTGGAAGGGAACTAAAATCATGGGTTTCCTGTAGTATATTTATGGCGTGTAAAAGAATTTAAAGCCTGAAGAAAGAAGCCTCTGAACAAAAGTGTCGTCACTTTCACGCCCAAATTTGAATTACAACGTTAATGTTCATAGTATCGTTAAATAAAATAATATATAGTATATTATAAAACACGAAAAAAATATGTAGGGGCCTACGCTCAACTCTACTTTCAAACACTAAATATAATAATAATAATAATAATAATAATAATAATAATAATAATAATAATAATAACAATAATAATGATAATAATAATAAAATTTAATTAGACAAAACCATCAATTAATACATGCAAATTAAATAGAAGTGCCAAAGGAATACTTAAGCCAAAGTTAAAGCAGATATAAATTTGAGATATGTCAAACCAGGATCGTAAGCAGAAAATATTTTGTAACTAACAGGCTCCTACTTGCCAATGATAGACACTTGCTCCTGCTTAGGAGCTGCCATATATTTGATTTAGAAAAGCCTATGTAATATTCGCTGATTTCGTTTTTTCAAATTCCATTTTGCTTTAAAATGTTGTTAAAGAAACTTCTCACGATATTCTGGTCTCCAGAAGAGCCAAATTACGTCAGAAGTATGATTAAACTTAAATGTTGCAAGTTTTTATTATCTCCGGGTATTAAGACATAGTGTAGATGAATATAATATACTTTTTTGTAGAGATTTAGGATTATATTGAAATTAAAAGAACATATTCACTCCTAGGACACTAATTAAAACGACTAGGAAGATTATACAAGAATATTTTGCCTATTATCTTCTAGGGTACATACCTATTTTCAATATTTGTTATTTTTATATTGATTTCCATTGAATTTGGGTTATTTAATCTGCTATATATTTCTCAAATATTTTTACCAAAACCGCTGTGGTCTCTAAGTAGCGTGCTGCCTTGTCACGTAGTGGGCTCGGATTCGATTCCCGGTCGGGACAGTCTCCTGGGTGAGGTTTATTCGGGATTTTTCCTCACCTGTAAGACAAATGTCAGGAAGGTTAGGGCCTAACGGTCACAGAAATCATCCGGCCATCATCATCATCCCTACCATTATCATCCTTCACCTGTGTGGAAAGCAACGGGAAGCTACCACACGTATAATGCCTTAGTAAAGCTGCAAAGCATAACATGAAAATGCTGTGATTGCAGTGAAAGACCTGTCCTCGGGCAGAATTACTATAGAATATATTTCTGGGTTTCCTGCGAAGATGGTTGTGCTCTCGCCCTAAGAAATCCTGTTACCTTGGACAAAGATCGAACACACTAAAGGTTGATTCATCTTTTTTTTTTCACAAGGAAACTAAATTATGACCCTAGTGTAGTTACTTTATACAAAATTCAAAAGTGTAAATGCTTCTCCATACAAATGATTATTTCGGTATAGAATCTGGAATGGAGTACACTCAGATTCATGAGGAGAATTGAGTAAATAATTGATCTGAGACGTAACGAAATTCGATTAAGAACTCCTCTGGTTGAAGGACTCCGCCTCGCTAATAACGTAACTCCTTCTAACTCTTTCCTGCAAGTAGTGATTGGCAGATGCCATTTCAGTCAACATTGGGTCCGGAATCTGTCGTGCTACGAAAAATGTTAGCATCAATTATAATTTATTGTGACATAACTTTTGGATCTCGCTTTTAAATTATATTAGATTATTTGCTATAATTTTTTAACTTAACAAAAATATACATTTTCACTTCCTAGGCTGTCTCCTATACTTATTCCCAAAAACTTTTCGGTCAATTAATGAACGTGGTGTCACTGTTGAACATGGCGAAACATTTTATTACCTGATTCCTATAATCGCAAGTACGTTCCATACAAGTAAATTTCCATCATATTGGCCGATTACTGCTGGACCATGAGAAACTTATAAATGACAAAACATAATCATAAACGTTTTTCGTGAAAGAAAATTTTATTTATTATTTAAGATTATATGAGTGTTAATTTTAGCCTTGACAATTATAAATGTGAACTTGCCTGATGAAAAATGAATACTCTATAGGAATAGAAAATGAATACTCTATAGGAATAGAAAATGAATAATCTATAGGAATAGAAAATGAATACTCTATAGGAATAGAAAATGAATACTCTATAGGAATAGAAAATGAATACTCTATAGGAATAGAAAATGAATAATCTATAGGAATAGAAAATGAATACTCTATAGGAATAGAAAATGAATAATCTATAGGAATAGAAAATGAATACTCTATAGGAATAGAAAATGAATACTCTATAGGAATAGAAAATGAATACTCTATAGGAACACGGATTATATAAAAACCCAACATTTTATTATAAACAACTAGCTAATATCCGGCGTGCGCTGCAACGCCTAAATAAATGAAAATTAATCTACCTTTATGTTTAGTTGAATAAGTAAACAGAAAAATGTATATCATAATTATTTTTAAATACCCCGTGCTGTTTACCCGGAGTCGTCCGGGAATCTACTCATCCCGATCTTCTTGGCATAAATGAACTGAAAAACAAAAATTAATGTACTTCGTATGATTAGTTGAATAAGTGAAATGAAAAATAATTATAAATGTATATCGTAATTATTTTAAGATTCCCCGTGCTGATTACTCGATGTTGCCCGGGGATCTACTTATCTCGATCTTCATTGCATAAATGAGCTAAAAGACAAAATTCGTTATTGTGAGTGATCCGTAAAAAAATACCCGCCATGTGCTGCAATGCTTGCACAGAAATCTACGTAATTGCCCCCATGGACTTGGCATTAATGAATGACAAAAATGGTTATTGTGAGGAAAGACTTCTATGAAAGAATGCTCAAAAAAATGAAAGAAAGAAAAATACTTCTGAAATAATAAATATAATTATTCCTCATCGTAATCCTTTTGTAACAAACTTAGTTATCCGTAAGAGATAAACATATGCTGTCGGGAACTTTTTTGTAGTTTTTTTTTTTAGATATTCAGTTCTGTGTACATTAATTTGATGTATTTGTTATGGTTTTGGCAGCGTAAGCCATTTAAGCGTCAAAATAGGGACTTTCACGTTTTTCACTGCAAAGGATGATTTTTAGGGGTGAAGGTTAGAATATCACAACTCTCTTATAGCCTATGTTGATCCCGGGAATCTCCTGAACATTTTGAAAAAAGTCCCATCACAATCGGATCAACGGTATGGCAGCGCATAAAGTACGAACAAACAAACAAGCAAACATTCATTTTTATATATTAGGTATTGTGAAAGCATATTAAACTCTACTTGAAAATCACTTAGGTTATCAATTTCGTTCTTGTAAAAAATGTATTTTGTTCACAATGTTTATAATTTAATAATTCAACAGTTGAAAAATCATTTATTAAACAATAAAACACTTCATAATATAAATGTTTGAAATTGTTTACTGGCAATTTGAACCTCTTTTGTTTTAATTTATGATATACTCTTTCTAGTTGGATATTAATTTTGTAGTCAGCTTGTCCACAGCCTTGTAATACTTTGACGCCCCATTGTGGCTACATTATTTATTTTCGAACATGGCTTTCCACTCTCAAATGAATAATTTCATTATCCTTTATTCCATATTGCATGTTACCTATGTTTTAAAACACACTAGACAAGCAGATAAAACACTTGAGTTTAGCATAACAAATTAGAGAAATATACATTGAAATAAACTTCAAACTATCAACATGTTCTCCTGAAAACTTTACACTCTCTGATGGTTCGATTATATTAGTCTCATCGTTTCATATGTATCACATAGTTCCATTTAGTTGGTTGGTTAGTTTCTAAATTCTCAGAATATTTTATGATTTGTTACAGGACTTCAAGATAGATTTTTTATACTGTAAAGCGACATAATAACGACGTTTCAATTTCGCAGGCGAAGGCGAAAATAGTGAATTCGCATTGGTAGACAAGTTGACCCGCGAGTCGAAAGACCCACGTAGATCATCAAAATGTCTAGGCTTCCTCTATCGGGAAACATTTCCATACTGGAAGATCTCGATCAGAAGCCTAAAAAATCCCCTCCCAGCCCTATATAATCTGTGGCGAAGACAGGAAGCAGTCAGTTGTGAAGTGACAGCGAGATAGTGAGCAAAGAAGGAAAATAATCCGGAGCGAGTGAGATCATCAGAGACTAGAAAATAATTTGTAACAGATACACATTAAAAACAAGGTTAATTACACTGGCCAACGTGGTTTTGTTGCCCTTAATATAAGATTAATTTAGGATATATTTATGCTCACAATTCATGAAACTATGAAGATTTGCTCTGTTTCTTTTTTATTCTTTATATTCATTTTACACTACAAAAAATTGGAAAATATGAAGAAACCCCGATATATGTATAATGTCAATTGTTTTTTTAAAAATTAGTATACACCGACGTAAATAGAAAGAAAAATGTCGAAAATCTATATTACACTTCAGTGAAACACCTTTCATAAGATTTTCTTCCATAATTTGTTTAGAGGACAATCTCTTTTTAAAGACCAGCAGTAATCTGCCATCATGTGAAAGTGCCATCTACCCTGATACCTTTCCTCGATTACTTTTATATCCTGGTGAAAGCACTCTCCCTGTTTGTCACTATAATTTCCTAAAAAGTAGCAATCATCGAGATGATTCTTAGGCCCCATCCAGACCATACGAATCCGGGACTTTCTCCTTTCTTCCACAACCCTAAAGACTCAACACAGGATTTACAAACTTTATGAGAAACCCATGGCTTATCTAGTTTTTCCATATTTAGTCCAAAATATTCAGCTTAAGCCTCCTTGACAAAATCTGTGATATTTCTTGTCTGTTTTTTTATATAAACACCACAAATATAACAAAATAAATCACTGCTCTGCTTGCACTTTCTTCGCGACGAACTCGTGCATCAAAAGGCAAGGAAGATATATTAGAATCAACATTCAGCAAATAAAACAAAGTATTTATACATGGAAACTTATCCAGATGCACGTTGTGAGTACTTTAATTTTGTCAAATAACTTTGATCACAGTCGAAGTGCGAAGTGAGGAGTGCGAGAGTGGGGATTACGTGATGTTTGTATGAGCGAAAAAAATGCGCAGAAATAAAATCATGACTTAAAACATAACTTTTATTAGTAACAAGCCGTTTACTGTTTAAAATATAAGATACGCAAAAATCATAAAACTAGAGCACATTCATCACTTTCATGAATATATTCGTAAACTGTGCACTTGAAAACATAGAAATTCGCAGAGATATCCGGGGCAACAATTTTTTTTTGAGAGCTGTGTTATTGCTGCCACTTGTGAGTAAACTGTTACTGATAGTTCCTAGAATTAAATGAAGTTATTTTAAAGCATCGCCGTAGCGTAGTGGTTAAGGCACTGAGCTACAAGCCGGAAGATCGAGGGTTCAAGTCCCGGTGGGGGTCAGGATTTTTAAACTGACCCAAACCTTCTGGCGGCACTATGGCCCTGGGGTCGACTCAGCCTCTAACTGAAATGAGTACCAGACGCTTGTTCTGGGGGTAAAGGCGGCCGTCACGCAGGGCTGACAACCCGGCTGACATCAAGTGCCGATTGTCCAGAAATAGTGGGAGCCTTAACCTCCTACTGCCCCAAGGGCCTCCTGAGGCCTGTAGTGGGATTACTTTACTTTTATTTTAAAGCATTACATCATCTCTGTGTTGATTATTTACGCCAAAACGACGTGAAGACGATCCCTCGCCCTACTTACGACAGTATATATGGATTCTGGTAATGATTTTTCCAATTAATATTATTTTTACTTTGAGATTGAGTAAAAGTAGAAAAATAGTATAGCCTGGTGTTCAATCCGGAATTTGAAACCAGTACCTCCCGAATCTGAGTTTAAATACTGCACCAATATGTTGGACTATATCAGAATTGTTTCCTAGATTTAGTGCTGTAGTACAAAATCGGTGTTAAAAATCTTTCTGCACACTGGCAATTGTCTTCTGCGTAATGAAAGCTCATTTTCTATTAAATAACTTATTGCTGAGGAACTATTTTATTAAAAAGTAACAAAATATCAAACATATGAGTTTGTTAGTACAGAAGATATATTACATTTGAATATTTACATTTATATTAATTTTCTTCTGTCAGGTTAGTTATCTCTTCATTACAGTAATTTATGCCGCAGACATATAATTATTAAGCAACTGCATAAACTTAAACTTAGGTATTTTCACTGTGTATTGTTTCCAATTAAAAATAAAAAAAAACTCTTTAAACAATACACATCCTTCGAAATTGAAAGATGAAAATAAATCACGTGAAATGATGAGAAATGCCAAGAAGGAACGTATATTAAAGCTTGTTTGTTTGTTTGTTTGTTTGTTTGTTTGTTTGTTTGTTTGTTTGTTTGTGTATCTCTCTGATTGCTTCGGTATATCGTGTCTGCTAACACATAAAGGTGACATCCTACACCTTAAAGGTTTGGTGCAAGGCTTATTTAATCTGTGCCGTAGGACCGATGGCTTTTAATCTCCACTCCGAAGAAAGCCACGTTCATGCTTTTTCTCATCCGAAAAAATCCTCAATTCTTGGTGCGAAATCTTGATCTTGAATCGAGATGGGCGCGCTATCCTAAAATCAATAAAAGGGCTAAATGTGGGATATATGTGAATGTTAGAAGTCATATTTTCTCGACGTTATTAGATGTTAATCTCGTACACAAAATATTTTTTTTTTACAATACTTAAATCCGAATATAAATGACATGTTCATACTGAATTCATACTTGCTTTCAATTATTTCCATAAGTAAGAGTTTAAGCCGTCGGCCTCGGTGGAGTAGTGGTTATGTTCCTTGCCTCTGGTCCCGAGGGTTGCGATTTTAAACCCTGCGGGGGTCGATGTATTCTTTTAGGATGGAAAAAAATCCAAGGAACGAGTCCCCCGGGAGGGACTCTAAGCCGTGGGTCCAAATTATGAGGATTTTCACTATCGTAAAAGATCCTTAAGCTTAAATAAAGAGGCCTCTAAGCAAAATTTACCGATCTGACTATCCTAATAATACCTTAGTTGTCTGCTAGATGTCTCATTGGATCGGTATGTTGACAGCATATCATTCATGACCTCTGTAGGCAAACAAGCGTAACTAAATTAACTTGGTCTAGTAACTCCTAACAAAGGAGAAGCTAAGGCTCAATATTGGACTGTTAGGGCATTGTACATGTAGAATAGTTTAACCCTACTTCTGTCATATAAGGTTATGTACTGTAATTAATTCTTAAAACAACACTAAATGATAAAAATATAAACTTTATTTTAAAATTCTTACATGGTGAGAAGTCGACCAGCATATGATACTCTCTTCATCGTATAAGTAATATGATGACAATTATTCCATTGTCTTCACTGATAGGTCTTAGATTTTCTGAGAAATAGTCCAGATAGTTATATTTTTATAACTTACAAACATTATCTTCTTCTTCTTCTTCTTCGTCACGGTTTAGGCTTTTTGGTAGCTTGTTCCGACTCCAAATTGCTGCTCTTTCCATATTTTCTTTGATCTTCCCAATCTTCTTCTTCCTCTTGGTGAATATGCTGCTTTTTGGTATTATAGTCCATGAGGGTTAACTTGTCTAGAATATTTTAGAAAGAGAAAGAGAGTACTCACCATCTTCTTTCTCACTCATACACATATCTCTTCATGGTGACAGCGGTAGGGCAGACACTCCCTGTAGTAAACATAGATCAGTGGTGGCATTCCCTTCTTCTAAAGATTCTTCCTGGCAAGTTTCTATGTCTTCATTTTCATTTTCATCGTCGTCGGTATCGTCTAATTTTTTTCAAACCGATCACTAATTTCGTCCATTAAACCGTCTGCCTGCCAATATGACTCTTCAATCTTTTCAGTGTGTTCACACGCTCTTCTCCAATTTTCTGCAGTCACTTTTAACAGAGCACTCTGAACCAGTCGCCACTGACAAAAATTACCTGACACAAAAGTGACTGGACGGAAGTGGAGAAGTGGAGTTTTTATAGCATTCCTAAGTAATTTTACAAGGGTAGCCCATTGTGTTTTGCGAAGGGTGGAAGAACAGTTCTCTAGACAAGGATAGCAGAAATCATGCCAACTTAGTCCTCCTCCACTATATGTTCTCAGTCATATTTGCTAAGTGTTCTTTCAGTTTGTTCTGTATTTCACTATTGTTGTATTAGTTCCTCTACTTTTAGTTGCTGTCTTACTTCTGTGTTGTGTTTTTGTCTGTTCTTTAATATCCTGCTATTGGTCTGAGGAATTTCATTTAAGCAGCTTGGATTCTGGCAGATTGTTGTGTTGTCACTGTCCTTGTTTCGGATCATTAAGTAGCAGCAGGAACTGTCATTGTCTTGTATAATTTATTTATTGTGTATTTTCTGACTTTATTTTTCAAAGTTCTTTTTAGTGTTCCTGTTATATAATTAATCATATTTAGTTTGTTATTTATATGTTTCCGTTGTGTATGATATTTCGCAACCTAGGAAGTTACATTTTGTCACTTGTTTTATTGGTTTATTTTCTAATATGATATTTGTCCGAATTGGTTGACCGCCCTTGAAAGCCACTGCTTTTGATTTTTCTGATGATATCTCCATATTATATACATTTTGTTTATATTTCGTTTAGTATATGTAGCATTCTTTGTAATTCATCTTCTGATTTTGCTATTAAAATCTAGTCAAACATTATAAGAACATTACAAACATTATAAGAAATAAATAATTACTACATAGAAGTATATTACATTGATATATAAAAGTCACAACTAAATCTTTGGTTTATGAAACCATAGGGCTTTCAATTCCGCAATCACTAAAGATCCTTCACTGGACTCTATCCCAGCGCATTTCCCCGATTTCCAGTTCCCTGAAATCCATCCTCCTATGTTCGTCTAGGCTTTCCTATTGATCTTTCTCCCAAGGGATTACATGTAAAAAATGTAACATGTTTCGAATTTTACCCATTCGAGCTACGTGGCCTCCCAAACTCAATCTCTTAGACTTCATTACCTTGACAATATTAGATTAACAGTATAAATATGGAGTACTTTATTGTGAAGCTTTCTCTATTCCCATCTCTTATGGGAGTAAATAGTCGTTTTAGGATACCTTTTGGCTAGTTTTTCTTCCTAAATATGAGAGCAGTTTCACACTCATATATTAGTCCCCAAAGGCACAGCCATTTTTATTTTATAAATTTTAATCTTTAGATACGTAGAGATATTAAACAGAATCTTAATACATTTTTTTTTACTTTGAGTCGGTATTTAATTTCTTCATATGTATATTTTTGGTTTTTTAATATTATTATCCTTGATATTTTAATATAGCCTATTCATTTTTTCGTAAAATTAGTCATTTGCGGTAATCTGTTAAAGTCGTTTACAAAAAATGTTATATGTGAAGAAAAAAGGTCTGATAACACGTTTCGTATCCAGTGGCATTTTGTTATTTTGCACAAAAAAGGAAATGGTTATCAGAAGAGACCGGATTATATGCATTTGCATATTTAGATCTTTTTCACCGGTTATTGCATATCTTAACTAAAAACTAGCGATAACGCATATTTTTGCACTATATTTACAACATTTTAAAAATCTGTGTTGTTTTACAATGATATTTCGAGGCCATTAGAAGTGTAGCAAACGATTTTCATAGTGCAGAGGCTTTGGCAGTTTTTTCAGTGCAAGGAAGCATTTAACGATTCCATTGTTAAAAAACAACTTGCTACTGAACGTTTGGAACAGTACCTGATCATTTCTGTTTACAATACTGTAGTAGCAAAATGTAGAATATTTTAATTTAACAATACTTTTGCCTGATACTGATTGATGACATTAGTCTGCTTGATATCAGATGATTAAACATTAATATGTTGTATTAGTTCACTTTTTTATGCTCATTCCAGAACTGTTCTTAGTTTTCTTCTATCACGTACAGTTTTTTTTTCACAATGGACGTAATCTGTTTTCATATATTTATGGGAGAGAGCATATTATGTGCCAGACGGTAATGAGTATTATTTGAGAGAAATTTGTCAATTCAAGCCTCTAATTGTAATTGTGTGACCTTTGAAGTGTTGTTCATATCAGAAACCTGCATTATGAATTCTGTTCTCATTTTATCTCTCTATCGTGACTGCAAGTATGGCAATGTCTACAGGCAAGTGTGTGAACAATCCTAATGTTTTCTGCTATATTTGTGGAAATTATACAATGCTTAAGCAAAGAACTGTTAATTATTACGGACTTTGAGAAACAACCTTACTCTGCTTATTTTAAAGTAAAACTTGGTGACCAGGATAAGGCGTCGGCGCCAAAGAAAGTTTGCCGCTATTGCATTGAGAGGTTAAGATTGTGGACAAAAGGAAAGAAAACGTGCATGCCGTTTGCGATTCATATGGTGTGGAAGGAGCCTAAAGACCACCTTAATGACTTAATGTTTGCTTAATGTTCAGGGGTGTAATTAATAAAAAAGAACCAAATTGTCTATCAATCATCCCTTCAGCCATTAGGCTAGTTGCACCTGGAGAAGAGCTGCCTGTTTCTCTTCCTCCAGCTGTTTTAGAGAACCTGGCAGAATATAAAGTTGAAAGTGAACTTAATGCAATCACTGACGACGATACTATGATATATATCAGCCTGAAGATATATTTACTCCACAACGATTATCTCAAAGTGACCTTAATGATCTAGTTCGTGATCTGAATTTGCCAAAGGAATGTGTGCCTGAAACTAAAAACGTCCTACAAGAACCACTTGTAGACCCTCAAAAAGTCCTGCTTCCACCAAAACACATCAAATTGGGCTTGATGAAGCAGTTTGTAAGGGCTCTACCAAAGGATGGGCCTTGCTTCAAGTACCTTTATAAGAAAAATTGAAAGCTGGAATTTTTGTTGGTCCGCAAATAAATAAACTGCTAGAGGATGAATATTTTGAATAAAACAATGAATGAAAGAGGGAAAAAAGCCTGGACTGCTTTCTGATCTGTTACTGAAAACATTCTAAGCAACAAATATCCTAATTATAAGGTAATTGCGGAAATTATATTGGAAATTTCCACAAAAGTTGAATTGTAACATGAGTGTGAAAGTTCGCATTCTGTATTCCCTTATAGACTACTTCCCCGAAAATCTGGGACGTTATAGTGAAGAGCAGTGTGAACGTTTTCACCAGGTTATTAAATAGATGGAGAGGAGGTACTAGGGAATAAAGAATGAAACTATTGTTGCATGTTGATGAGGGAGACTAAAAATGGAGGAACTTCAAGGAAGTCAAAGATGGGAAGGTTTAAAAATTAATGGAATACCATTTACTTTCTGTTTTGTTACAAGATAGTCAAGAAATTATTATGACAGTTCTTTGCAGTACTTTTATCATGTATTTTTAACAAAAAAATATCTCGTGTGAAATGAAGTTTTCGATATTTGTGCTTGTAGTAGCTAAAATATGAAAGTATGAATTCATAGTTTGTTCAAACCCCGGACGTGATAGAGAAAAATGGAAATCATTTCTGGTATCAGTATAAAAAATTGATTTAAAAACACCTATTTTAAACAAATCATCTGACAAAAAGTTTTAAAGTGCAGACATGTGTAATTTGTCATCTATCATTGATAAATGATATTAATAAATAGATAATAAAAATACTAATTGTTATGTTAATTTATAAATAAAATATCTAATAAAGTAATAACATTTTTTTAAATTTGGTATTGCATATATTGACATTTTCGTGTATATTTTAAGCATGTTTGCATGCATATTTCGAGCTTGTTATGTTGCATATAATCCGGTCATTAGTTATCAGAGTTATCACATCATTAAAGTCCTGTAACGAAGGAACTGCGTGAACTAAGCGAATTTCTCAGGAAGTTGAATTTAAGGTCCGATTTTTCTAGTTTACTGAATAGATATTTATTTTGTTACATTAGAGAAACTAATTGATGCCAGTTTATTTAAAAGTGTGTGAAAATAAACCATGCCTAACCGTAAGTTATTAAATATGGTATACATTGTGACGAAGCAAATATGGCGATTGCTAGAGCGAATTAAAGCCACACTTCTTTTGGTCGGATTTTGGTGATTTCTAAGGAAATGTCTTCCTCGTTTTATTTTAATAGCATAGGTTATTGAGTTTTCGTTGCGAAACATCGAAAATTACGACCGCTAGAGGTATTTTTAAGTGTTTGTTTTAAGTGAACTCCTACTCGAAATGGTCCGATTTTGCTTATTTAACGAACTCGATCTTAATGTTTTTTATTGCTATATGCCAAGTTTGGTTGTTATAAAATTAAAAAATTGCTGCCACAAGAGCGTTAACAGACTAGCGTAGTGGTTAAGGCACTGAGCTACAAGCCAGAGGGTCGAGGGTTCAAGTCCCGTTGGGGTCAGGATTTTTAAACTGACCCAAACCCTCTGGCGGCACTATGGCCCTGGGGTCGACTCAACCTCTAACGGAAATGAGTACCAGACGCTTGATCTGGGGGTAAAGGCGGCCGTCACGCAGAGCTGACAATCCGGCTGACATAAAGTGCCAATTGTCTAGTAAAAGTGGGAGCCTTAACCTCCTACTACCCCAAGGGCCTCCGGGTCTGTTGTGGGATCACTTTACTTTACTTTACTTTAGAGCGTTAACAGACACAGACACAAATAAACACACAATCACACACACGCATATATTTTATTTAATTTTATTTCGTGTAATTCCTAAATGGAACATAGGGCAGCAGTAAAGTTCCTCCAGCGTACTCTGCTTCCAGCCAGCTACTTTACTTGTTTCCAGCTTTTCCTTTGCTTCCTCCTCTATCGCTTCCAAGTTTTCCCCTCTTTCTAACTCCTTGCGGATTCCAATCTAGTGCAGTCTTCTCGATGGCTCCGACTGGTTTTCTCGATGTGTGGCCTATCCAATTCCACTTTCTTTGTTTTATTTGGTGACATACTGGAGATTGGTTGGTTTTTCTCCACAGTTCTTCATTTGATATTATTTTCGGTCATCTTATATTTAAAATACGCCTCAGACATCTGTTTACAAAGGTCTGCAACTTTTTATTTGTTGCTTCCGTAACTTTCCATGTTTCGCAACCATAGAGGAGGACTGATTTTACATTGGTGTGAACAATCTAAGTTTTGTCTTCAAAGAGACGTTCATAGTTTCCCATATGGGGTATAAATGCGCAATATATATAACTCAATGTCCTATCGAACCCGGAGGTTCATGGCCGCGAGGACATACATCCCTATCCTGAGCTAAACTTTCCTAATGATTGCCACTGAAGAATAAGCAATTAAAGGCTTTAAAATCTGTATGACGTATACAAATCAGTCTAACTATAATCTACTTCCCTCAAATCATGATTGTCATTCCCCCACCTCAATCTTAGCGTGAAAACTGGGCATTTTCCTTCTGGTTTTCCTACAAGGAGTTTTCCTGCACCTCTATAATTCCCCATTCGTGCCACATGTCCTGCCCATCGCAGCCTATGAGACTTAACTGTTCTTATTACATCTGGTTCTTCATGGGGATCATATAGATCACTGTTAGCTAGTCTTCTGCATTCGATTGACTGTTCATCTCTCTTTGGTTCATAAATTTTCCTAAGAACTTTATTCTCAAATACTCGTAATCCTTTCTCCTCCTTTAATGTAAGAATCCATGCTTCACAACCATATATTTTATCATGGTCATTTTCGTCATCTATTAGATAGGATCGTTGAAGATCTGCAAAAATTATTCAAAAAATCTTCATCAGAACTACCACAACAGCTTAATTCCTTCGGAACTCGCTAAAATTATTGAATGGAACAAAGTAATGTATGAAGTCACGTTTGCTTGAAAACCCTAAATTAGTAATAAAATTAAACAAAAAAAAGATAAAAAAGAAACACTATAATCACGGATGCATTAGATTATGTATGCTTTCCCAGAGGAAATTGTAATGCGATTATTATTTCATTGGGTGCTGAATCCCTGAAATTATCAAAGTAGCCCCCGTCTCTGTGGTGGGTTTACTAGGAACACCCACACGGATGTGTGAGGATTTATGACCTAGCTTCAGAGCTGTTGGTCATTAGGATATGATCAAAAGCAGGATGTAAATTTACACAGGCGCCTTGGTATACACTTCCCAGGGGCAAAGAGACTTGCGCCACTGATGCACACTTAGTTAGATATCAAAGTCAAGACCGAAAAGCTAGATGAGGGAGCATGTCATGTTGAGAAATTCAAATAAAAAGAATAATAATGCTCTTCGCTTATTTATTTTCATGTACTTCACATCCCAGTCTCGAGGTCAGCTTGCAATTTTTTTTACTTGTTTACTTTCAAGTAACGAGGAGGCGCCCTTAATTAACTAGTCTGCAAAATTAAAATGTACATAGGTCTTCAATACAAATAACCTGCTATATTTAAAACATAACTGGTTTTTGTCAATTACACACTAACGTTTGCCAATTAAATTGACCACTTATATCCGTTCTAACCTATTACAGAATACAAAGACGACAATTTACTTTTATATTCGTAAGTATTTTTCTTCCGCTTCTCAATGCATTTAATCCCAACCCAAGCAGTGCCCTTGCAACCGTCTACCATACAAAACCAAGGCTGCATTTGCGTTTGTCATCTTCTTCTTATTCATAATCTGTAGGATTTTCATCCTGTTTATTTCCAAAATCACTACTCGGAGGAAGACGTATTGGATGTGCATCCAATTTTTATCCATCTCTTGGCTGGTCTTCCTCTTGTTCTTCTCCCGTCCACTGGTCTATCTTCTGTGGCTCTTTTTTTTTTTGCAAGTCTGTTCTTTTTTTCATTCTTGCTATATGACCTTTCCAATATTTTCATTTATCTATCATAAATTTGGTTATGTCTTGAATATGACATTTGCCCCTAATTTCTGTGTTGTGTATCTTATCAAATAATGTTTTCTCTTGAATAGTTCTTAAGATCTTCATTTCACATGTGTTTATTATTTGTTTAGTTCTTTGTTGTATCAGTCCTAGTTTCTGCCCCATATACTATAACTGGTCGAACTATCGTTTTGTATAGTATATGAACATTTCTATTTACCTATGTTTGTTGCGCAAAATTAAATCTTTCATATATCCTGATATTTGTGCTGCTTTATCAGCTTGTTTCTTTGCCTCTTTTATTATTTTTTTAATGTTTGTAATTAATACACCTAAATAATTGAATCAGTCATTTCGAAAAGGGATCATCTACAGCTGATCACATTTTACAGGAGAGGGAAAAAACTGATTCAATTTGTCCAGGATAAAGCTATGAATCTGAAATTTCTACTGAATAATTTTCATGCCCATTCACGTTTACTAACCGATTTTCAAGACTTTCTTGTTTTTGGTTTTCCCAAAAAACTAATTACAATTTTCCGGAGATGATACCTTTTCGAAATGAACGAAGACACGTTTACAAAATTAAACACATTTATTTGAAAAAAATTATTATTGCGAATAACTACATACATGGAATAATAGTGTATACATTTTATTACATTTCGTCATTTGGAAGTGACTATAAAAAAAGTACATCCGAAAAATTTCATCATTGAACATCTTCGCGTTCTCTACTACTTCAGCTGTATAGGCCATTTGAAAATCATCATAAAAATTTCGATGAATATCAGGAATGTACTGATGAAGTTTCTTTACATCATCCATTTTTTTGTGATTGATTGGTACTATGCTGATGTAGGCAGGGTGTGTTTTCACATTTGGTATTTGCAGTATTTCTGGGGGCTTTGGTTTGAGCAAGTTGAACTCTTGTTCCCCGAAAATGGTGTCAATGAATTTCCGGCCGATTACGGTTCTAGGCTTGTCACTATTACACTCAAATTCGTAAAATGTATTTATTGCAAAATAATGTTTTTGTTCTTTTGGAACACCTTTACCCATACTCTGTACACGGAGTGCCTTGCATTAAATAAATAATACATAAATAACGATTATAGCATGGTTTTAATATTGCTTACTCTGATAACACAGAAAGATTGCAAGAGAATAGATATGCAGCTGAAGTGCGTCAGTCCGTTCGAAAAGGGAACAACTCGGTGAGTTGATCCTTTTTCGAAATGACTACATGAAAGGTAAAGTCAGAAAGTGGTAAAATAATTGTGTATTTGATCATTTTTCACGCGGAATCGATGTAAGGACATATGTAAACATGGAATAATGAAAAAAAAGTGAATTTCACAAAAAATCGTAGATGATCCCTTTTCGAACTGACTGATTCAGTTAAATTCGACAGGTGAATGGAGAAGACTGCATAACAGTGAATTGCATGGTCTTTATAGGAAGCCAGATATAATGAGAACAGTTAAGTCTCCTAGACTGCGATAGGCAGGACATGTGGTACGAATGGGGAATGAAAGACGTGCATGGAAGCTTCTTGTAAGAAAACCAGAGGGAAAACGCCCAGTTGATAGACCAAGAATGAGGTGGGAGAATAGCATTAACCATGATTTGAGAGAAATGGATTATACAGGGGATGATTTGAAAACATTGGCTCAGGATAGGGATTTACGGAGAGCTTATGTCCGCACGGCCATGAACCTACGGGTTCGATAGTGCCAGTGAGTTAGTAGTTACATAATTAAATTCTTATACTTGTTCTTCAACATTTGGTGTAGCAACATGCCTACCCTAAATTGTGCTGTATTTTCTTTCGGTTGGCCACTGTATGTAAATATATATAATCAACAATTTTTGTCATACCTTTTGCATTTGTGTTTGCAGTAAAGTAAGCAGCACTGAATGAGTATAGCGGGTTGTGAGGCATACGGTCGCGTTTTATATTGCAGAAATTAAAACTTAAATGTAATATAAATAGATGCACAACTGTTTCTTCATTCCTGAATCGAAACGAAGGAAAATCATTATATATTGCATCTAGTAACATTAAACGGCTATTGTAACTAAAATGACTATATGAGTATTTTACAAAAATCCACAGCTTACAAACCATAACTAACTAACTCACTGGCACTATCGAACCCGTAGTTCATGGCTTTGCTGACATGAACTCTCCACACATCCCCATCCTGAACTAATGTTTTCCAATTATCGTCTGTATAATATACTTTCCCCAAAATCATTGTTAATGTTATTCTCCCATTTCGTTCTTGGTCTACCGTCTGGGCGTTATCCTTCTGCTTTTCCTACCAGAAGTTTCCACGCCCCTCTTCCATTTCCCATTCGTGTCACATGTCCTGCCCATCGCAATCTATGGGACTTAACTGTTCTTATTATATTTGATTTCCTACAAAGATCATGTAGCTCACTTATGTAGTATTTTTCTTTCACTAGTCTGTTCATCTTTCTTTGGTCCAAAAATGTAACTATATCGATAGATAATTATCTAACATTACATAATCAGTTACTCTTTTTTTCTCCTTCTATTGCGATATCTACTGATATAATCTGGTATAACATCATTCATCCTTAAGTCACATGATTTTTAATAATATTTTTCAGCAATTAATATTCAGACTTTTAAGAAGTTAGATTAGGTCGTTAGGTTAGCTATAGTTACGAAAATGTACTCGTGTCAGTTACGATGGTATACTCTACCTCGGTGGAATTTAAGACGATACGATAGCAACTGAGCCAGTGTACTTCACAGATATGAATCAACATTTCCTCTAAGTAGATAATTCAGTTTTAGGGACATACGTCTGTGATGAAATTTCATATTATACCTTGAAGTGCACATTATATAAATCTATGTTTACTTTACAAATAATACGATAATAAAATTATACCGATTGAGGGTCTTTCCACTTTTCAGCGGTTGCCCTTTTACCAGCCGGCTGCTGGCCCTTCACATCCACATGTGTCAATCACAGAGGTAGATGATCAACAGCCAGTGTAGGGGTGACATGTGGTTAGCATGTCGAGTCCCCCAACCGTTATAGCTGGTTCCTCAACCTGGAGCCGCTACTTATTGTAGCTACCCAATTGCCTCACGATGCTGGGTGGGCACCGGTCCCATACTGGCCGAAATACCATGAGAAAATTTCTTCCCCCATGGAGACTCGAACCAGCGCAAGTCCCGTAGCTCTGCGCCAAGGCTTCCTATCTTAACCGCTCGGCTACGGCGCGGGACATAAAATTATACTAGAATTTAAATAATGCTTTCTTATGTTGAATATGAGATTTTATGAAGTTACTACTTTATTTTACTATATCCAGTTCCCGACCAAACTGATTGGTCAAGACAAATTCTGGACGGTAATCTCATTGCTACGATCCATTCGTCATTTATCATCACTTTATAATTAATTAAAATTAATATCAGTTTCAATTTAGCAGAAGACACGTAAATTTGATAATAATAGACTGCACAGAACTACTGATAAATACCAAAAATATCCTAGACACGATATTTCCTACAGTAATTTTATAAGATCGTTCCTTTTCATGGGACTAGTATTTATCACGATCGCCATTGGTTCCGAGGGTCGCGGTTCAAACCCCATTAAGATCGATGATTTTTTTCAGGATGCAAAAATCTTGAAATAAGGGGGTCTTTAAGCAAATTATATGGGCCCTTTCAAGCCCATGTTTGAATTGAGAAGCTGGTGGTCTGAGTTTTTAAAGAGCATTGTTAAGTAAAATTATACATTGAACGATTTTTCTAGAGTTCTCATATGTTTGCAGCACCGGTAATAATCTCATATACACGGTGGAATAGAATTCTACCGACAAACATTTCCTGGTTATTCAGGAGTATTGACTGATTGTTTTGATATAAGTACACCATGATTTCCAGTGACTTTGTTTTACCGAGGAATCTGTTGTTACTATGTTAGACATTGAGCATGACCTTTAGATCATGAGATGATGGGTTCTCTTAGATTATGAAGAAAAGAAAAAATGAATGGTGTAAGCACTACAAATGGTAGAAGAGTAAATTGATAGTTTTCTCTCAAATTACAGATACTTTTTTTAAATTGTAAAATAGGTACTTTTTTCTAAACTCAAAACGTCGTGCCATTTTTTAAATTTTAGGAATATGTATAAATACAACAATTTCCCGTTACTTTCGGAACATTACTCTCTTTTGAATCTTGCGATTCCACGGGACCTCACCGTGGATGAGAGAAGAATAAACTTCTCTAGTACTGCCCTCCGGACTTCACCGAAACCAGCCACAAATATTAAGAATTATTTTCACCAGTGTTTTTTGACTCGGTCACAGATCGAGAAAATCTCCATTAGCCTCAGTTTAAAAAAATAGGTAATTTGTCTTTACTTATTTAGCCTTTCTACTAACATAGGCCTAATCTTTACGTGCATCTCCCTTTTCGTTTCGCATGATTCCAAATCGATGTAAGCCTTTCGCGTTTCATCTTATCGCTATAGCTTATTTCATTTTGTGAAACGAAACTTTATTATCACAACTATGTTTATGTTCACACCCAAGGAAATCGATTTCCGTATATTCTACACTGTACAGTAGAGCTCGTGCTTTATACTGTAAAACTACAACATATATATTTATTTCCACGAACATTTCCTTCCTTTCGCAAGCAGAACACGATGTTGTACTGGCACCTGCATTACTAGTAGGGTTAAGGAAAATCATTGTCACATAACCATAGACCCATATTCCACTACTAACTCAATGGCCGAATTTCTCAACCGAAATCTAAACCCTGGTTTTCTAATGTTTTTATTGTTTCCATAACACTTATATTTAATAACAAACTGACTTATACACCTCACTGATAGTATTCTTTTAGCAATATTAATATATTTAATTATTTATGTAAATAATATTAAGAATAACAAATATTTTTATTTGTTTTGTTTTAAATATTGTATAATCGTAAAATTAGTTTTCTATATCTCATTATTTTCCTGTTTTTTATATACACTAGACAGGGACAATTTAATATGTCTTGCTTGTATACATTTTATTATTAGTTTTAGTCTTAATTTTAACTAATATTAACTGGTTGTATTATAGATCGTAATATGTATATTAGATATTATCTTTTGATCAAATTTTTACTTAGTGTTTAATATTAGAGTTAATTAAGATTGTTATATTCTTATGTAATATATGTTTGTCCTGGTGAGTGGAAGAGAAGGCCACATGGCCTTAACTCCACCAGGCTAAATAAATAAATAAATAAAAAAAAAAAAATATAAAAAACAGAAAATTCACAGAAATTGTTATGAAACCATAGACATATATCAGACATATTTTTGTAATTAACAGCCGTAGATTTTCAGTTTTTATTATTGTTAAGGAAACAATAAAAAATCGGAAAGCCGCGGTCGTGGTTGAGAAATCCACAGTTGTAATATAGACGTTAATTCGTCCGCATGCTTCAGTTGTCCGCCGCAGTGGACTCGGGTTAACATCGTTGCATCGGACACAGCTGGCTGCTACGATTCAATTCCCAGTCGAGACAAATTTCTTGGATGAGGATTCTAGATGTTCTTCTTCTTCTGTAAACAATTTCAGGAAACTTTAAAGCCCAAATAGTCCCCGAGAACCATTTGTGCGTCACTAAACTATTAATGTGAATCTATCCTTCACTGTTGTCTCGGGGTAGTGTTGTTCGCTCCTATGCAGTGCGCGTGGTTCAATTCCCGATCGAGATAAGTTTCCTGGCTGAGTTTCTTTTCTTTTTTTTTAGTTTTTTTCTCGCCTTTAAGACAAATGTCGGAAAACTTTAAGGCCCAAATGATTCCCGAACATCTTGAATAATTGAGTGAATACTACGCCAAATCTTAAATGATCACGTTGTCTCCGATGTAACCCTAACATTGAGTCAGTCACTCATTCAGGGGGACCCTCCATCTCCTTGTGTCCTCAAAAAAAATGGGTTTGCGATCCAAATTTACAAATCCGCTCCCTACATATTAACTATCGGTGTATGAGTCAATGGTATATTCTGTCCTAAAGGATCGTGCTGTCTCAGAAACGATAGTGGCATTCAGCTGAACGCTTATCTGGATAGGTCCTCTATGTCCTTATGTAGTGAAAAAGTGTGTATGTGATACAAAGTTTAAAATCATTTCCTAACAGATTGTATCCTTCTAAATCCTAGCACATAAATGTATCTACGAACGAGGAGGATAAACTATGGAAGAGAAAATAAAACAATTGCGAGTCTTAATGTCGTATAAATTAGCTTTAATTAAGGAAGATGCCTCTATTGACACTAGGGTATGGCTTTGAAGAAAGCGATACGATTGATAGAAACCGAAGATAGAGTAGTTAATCGAAGAGTGTGTAAGCAGCTTCATTGGAAATAAAACATACTCCCAGTAATGAGGATTCTTTACTACTGACTCCATTCCAGCCTGTCAAATAAATAAAATAGCTAACTTATATTTCGGCTCGGATAACATCTAGAAAGTATTAAATCACCTCCGCTAAAACTGAACCTGCTATAAACTAATTACAATTGTACACGGTCTGCCTCTGCCAAGCCTTCTATTTAAGCTAGCGCCCAATCACTATTGTAAACGTATAACAACTCTTCTCAGGGGAGCTAATTCTTGTAACATTTGATGAGTAAAATATCTCTTTTTAAATTGAATAAAATCATTTTTCTTCTTTAATTAATTACTTTATCTTCTTCTTCTTCGTAACGGTTTAGGCTTAGGCTATTTACTAGCCTGTTCCGCCTCCAAATTGCTGCTATTTCCATCTTTTCTTTGGTCTTTCCAAACTTCTTCTTCCTCATGGTGAATATTTGTATGCTGCCTTTGTTATTCTATTCTCAGTCATCCTTGTTTAGTGTTCTTTCCAGTTTGTTCTGCATTCCTCTACTTTTAGTTATTGTCTTATTTCTGTGTTATATATTTTGTCAGTTCTTTGATATCCTGGTATTGGTCTGAGGAATTTGATTTCAGCAGCTTGTATTCTGGCAGATCGTTGTGTTGTTGTTGTTGTGTTTCGCATCCATAAGTAATGATAGGAATTGCCATTGTCTTGTATAACTTCATTATAGAGTCTTTCCTTGCTTTATTTTTGAAAGTTATTTTTAGTGTTCCTGTTATGTAATTAAACTTATTTAGTTTGTTATTTATATCTGTCAGCTGTGTATGATATTTCGCAACCTAGGAAGTTATATCTTACCACTTGTTCTACTGGTTTATTTTCCAATATTATCTTTGTTCGAACTGGATGAGCGCCCTTGAAAGCCATTGTTTTTTAATTTTCTGATGATATTTCCATGTTACATTCTTTTTATATTTCATTTAGTTTATATAGCATTGTTTATAATTCGTCTTCTGTTTTTGCTATTAAAATCTGGTCATCTGGGCTACTGTTTTAGTACTATATTTCTCAAGTTAATTCTCCTAGTCGTCATTTGCTTCCATGATCTTATCATGTCGTCAAAATGAATGTTAAAAAGAGTGGTTGATATTTTATTGTTCACAAATAAGTTTTGATACTGAAGATGAAACTTCTAACATATTTGCAATAAAGTTGCTATTAGTATGTTATGTTTAATTATATTATTAAATTCATAAACGATTCTTCTTTAAATATTATTAAATTTATTACTTTAAAAATAAAATATTTGTTTATTATATTTCATTATTTTTATTTTTTTAAATCAACTTTATATATTTTATTTATTATCAAATTTCTTATAACTTCATAAAAAAATATTATATTTAAGTTATCTAGGTGGATCAAATTTTCCTTTTCCCTGTGTCTATATCATACTTCTTCTTCTTTACTTTACGGGCTATACAAATTGCCTGTTCCGCCTCACAGTTGTTCTGCCCATCTTTTCACTATATCCTATTATGTTTAATATATCTGTTAAATCAATTTTTCTGTAGACAGCACTTGATGGCACAAATCATTCAGCATCCTCTTTCGGCCATCTTTCTTTTTTTCTTTTTTGTTGCGAATTATCACATTATCCAATCCGATTATATTTGTTGTCAAGTTTTGGTTGTGCCTAATTAAGAAAGAACACGATTCCCTTGCCTCCTTCCTCAATTCTCCAATCATATATGTTATGTCCGGCCGATTCAAGCCCACATTATTTAAACATTCTCTTGCCATAATCATTTGTTAGTAAATTTCAATATTTATTGTTTATCACAATGATATGTAGATTTAAATTTTAGATTTATTTATTTAGCCTGGTGGAGTTAAGGCCATGTGGCCTTCTCTTCCACTCACCAGGGCAAACACATATTACATCAGAATATAACAATCACAATGAACTCTAATATTAAATACTAAATAAAAATTTGATCAAAAAGATAATATCTATTATATTACGAACTATAATGCAACTAGTTAATGTTAGTTAAAATTAAGACTAAAACTAATAATAAAATTATACAATCAAGACATATTAAATTGTCCCTGTCTAATGTATATAGAAAACAAAGAAAAATAATGAGATATAGAAAACTAATTTTACGTTTGTACAATATTTAAAACAAAACAAAAGAAAATATTTGTTAATCTTAATATTATTTTCATAGATAATTAAATTTATTAATTGTTAAAAGAATACTATCAGTGAGGTGTATAAGTTAGTTTGTTATTAAATAATTCTTTAATTTGTTTTTGAAGGATGTTATAGTTTGACAATCTCTGACGTAGGGGGGAAGGGAATTTCCATGTTTTGGTAAGTGACACCGTAAAAGATAATGAATAATATATCAGTGTGATGAGGAGGGATATAAAGGACAATGTGGCTGATGGGATCGAGTGTCAAGATTATGTGTGTCGGCAATAGTCTGATGAAGCGGGTGCGTGATATCACAATGATTGATATTCTTCTCATCAATGTCCCAAAACTATTTATTTGTTTTACATCATTAATTCAATAAATAACATTAATTAAAACTTCGATCGATTTGTTTATGTCATTTTTAAAAATTTAAAAATTGAATAAAGGGAAATCCCAAATTATTATGAAAATTCCAGGTAATTGTTTTCCGTTTATAACAAATTCAGTTTAATAACGCTTTAATCAATTCCCTCGACTTATTGTGACTGTTGTTTCAGATAAGAATATTGAAACCATGTCCTGGGAACCATAAACTTTGAAAAACTGTTGAAGAAACGATAAGCAATTAGTTCCGGTGTCCCGGTCGTTACCCAATGTTCGCCTCTGATTCCGACTTTCACGGGTACAAAATTGCCCGGTATCAATGGATTTTCGGTGCATAAAACCCCCGATGATGGCATCCTTCGAAAGGAGAAGAAAAAGTAATAACACAAAAATAATTACGCCATGTCTAGAGGCGACTCTACAGAGGCAACCCTTTTCGGTCTTCCTCTTTACAACACCCCATATTTATATTGCAGATTCTTTTTTTTTCCAAATTCCCCCATGGCTGACACAATTATGACATTCTCTGGTGTTCTCATCCCGGCATGGCGTACTTGTTAACCCACTTCTGAGGTGAGGTTTGGCGCCCTGGTAAAGCGAGGAGGCTCACTGCCCCGATGATATGAGAGTTGATGATGATGATGGATTAGAATGCGCCAGGAGAGACCTTAAATTAAACTTAAGCTAATTAGTCGAATATGGTATTGATGATGATGATGGCCAGATGGCGTTCAGGGACAGTTCGGGCCTTAACGTTTCCTGATATTTATCTTACAGGTGAGGAAAAACTCCGAAAAAACCTCACCCAGGAAACTTGTCCCGACCGGGCATCGAACCAAAGTCCTCTGTCTGACAAGGCAGCACGCTATCTCGAGGCCACAGAGGTGGACAAATTGCAATTCTAATTACCTGAATAGTTAAATGACATCGTTAAATAAAATATAAACTAATACAGATAAACCTTTAAAATAATAATTCGCTGAGCTATAATAGTTTCCTCTACATCAATGATAATTTATTAAACTAGATATAATATTAAAAAATTTAATTTCGATTTTGTAATGAATATGAAATGCTAATTGCTATGAGAGGATCAAATAAACAAACTAACTAGATAACTCACATTGGACTCTATGGAATCGGCGTTTCCCCTTCTGATGCCTGCGCTCCCTCCCTATCATGGGCTAGTCTTCCTCTCTACTCTTTATCCTATATATAAAAATTAACGTTGTTTGCTTTGTTTGGTTGTTTGGCTTGTCTTGTTTTGTCGTTCGTGCCTTGGTTTTTTCATTCGTACTTATAATCGCGGCCATTTACGTTTTATCCAAGATTGTGATGGGGCTTTTTGCAAAATGTTCAGGAGATTCCCGGGATGAACATAGGTTCTATAAACAGAGTTGTGATACTCTACTCATACACCATTAAAAATCGCCCTTTGTAGTCGAAAACGTGAAACAAGTAGCTCTTGGGACGCTTAAATGGCTTACGCTGCCTAAACCATAACAAATACACAAACTTAATGTACACAGAATTGAATGTCTCAAAAGCTCTACAAAAAAGTCCGCGACAGCATACGTTTATCTCTTACGAATAACTCACAATAACCATTTTTGTCTTTCATTGATGCCAAGAAGATCGAGACAAGTACGTAGATCCCTGTGCAAGCATAGCAGCACATGGCGGGTATTCTTTTACGGATAATTCACAATAACGAATTTTGTCTTTTAGTTTATTATGCCAAGAAGATAGAGATAAGTAGATTCCCGGACAACATCGGGTAATCAGCACGGGGAATCTTAAAATAATTACGATATAAATTTATAATCATTTTTCATTTCACTTATTCAACTAATCATAAGTAGTACATTACGTTTTGTCTTTCAGCTCATTTGTGCCAAGAAGATCGGGATGAGTAGATTCCCGGACAACGCCTGGTAAACAGCACGGGATATCTAAAAATAATTACGATATATATATATATATATATATATATATATTTCCTTCTACTTATTCAACTAAACATAAAACACATTAATGTTCGTATTTCAGCTCATTTATGTCAAGAAGATCGGGATAAGTAGATTTCCGGGTAACTCCGGGTTACCAGCACGGGATATCTAAAAAATATAAATTTATAATTATTTTTCCTTCTACTTATTCAACTAAACATACAAGCACATTAATTTTCTTTTGTTTAGGCGTAGCAGCGCACGCCTTATAATTTGCTCCTTCAGAATATAAAGTTATTCTCCTACCTCATTCTTGACCTACCTACTCCCTCTGGTTTTCCTACATGACGATTGTACGCTGTTCTTTCACTTCACATTCTCAATCTTCGAGACTTAAATGTTCTTATTACACCTGGTTTCCATTAAAGATCATATACTAACTCACTATAAGGTAACCTTCTCCATCTATCTAACTGCTCGTCTCTCTTTGGTCAAAAATTGTCCTAAGAACTTTATTCTCAAAATCTTGATAACCTTTTCTCCTTCCTTAAAGTAATAATCGTGTTTCGCATTCATATAGCCTGTAATCAGATAAATAATGGATCAGTTTTAGTACCTGGGTCACTACGGATTAAACAGGCGAAAAGTGTTTTAGGATCACTGAATTCAACATGGTGGGAAATGAAAATTTCCAGAAGCACAATATTACAGATGGAAAAATTATTAGTTGAAAGTGTTTATGCTCTACAGTGAAGTATGGGTTGTGAATGTAAAATATTAAATAAATCTTTTGTCATTTGAAATGGATTATTTGAGAAGAAAACGAAGATGTATCAAAATTGCAAATATCCGGAATGAAGAAATTACGAGACGGATGGAAGCAGAGGAGAATATGATACATAGAATTGAAAAGAGGTAGTTAAATATGATGGAACAACAAAGATGGCCTAATAAATATTTGAATGGACACAAGCCGAAGAAATATATAGGGCAAACCAAGATGATCAAAGTGCCAAAAAAAATTAAAGAAGTTATTTTTTCAAAGGTAATTCAAGAAGAAGATGTCTTTGATTAAGAAGGAAGAAGATTTGGGAACGGGGAGGTGACTTCAGCTGCAAAATCCCTTAATAATAATAATAATAATAATAATAATAATAATAATAATAATAATAATAATAATAATAATAATAATAATAATAATAATAATAATAATAATTTCGATTTCCATAAATTTGTATTGCATGATTAAAATTATTTTGATACGTATTTATATTTTTTAGACATTCTATTATATTGTAATGAAACAAACGTCCCAGTCTTCCTTATTGGGTCACTCAGGTAAGGCCTACATTTATGTCATTATAACTTGAATAGTTGCCATAATAGTTATTTTTTTAAGTGCTACCAAGTGGAGACCTTGGTTAAAATTCCGGTATAGACAGAATTTTTTCTTTTATCAGGTATTTTGCAAACTCACTATTTTGCAGTTAGTCTGCGTGGATTTTGTTTAAATATTCCAATTTTTACGTGACATTTTTTTATTCCAAATATTAATAAAAATTGGCTAATTGACTTTTATTGTTAGAGGATTTGTGATCTAAAATCAATCTGACATCATATTTGGAATAATAATGAAACAGGTGTAGTAGAAGGCCCTTCTCCTACCATCCGGCTGCTGGCCTCACATCCACATGTGTTAATCATACTGGTAGAAGTTCATCCTGCCACTATAGAGGTGATATGTGGTCAGCATATCGGGTTCCCCAGTCGTTATATTTGGTTTTCTCAATCTGAAGCCACTACTTATTGTAGCTAACCAAATTCCTCGCAATGATGGGTTGGCACCGTTCCTATGATAAAATTGCTTCCTCCATGTAGACTCGAACCAGCGCATGTCCCGTAGCTCTGCGCCAAGGCATCTTGCCTTAACCACTCCGGCTATGGCGCGGTATATTTAACAGAACATACTTTATCAAAATCAGAAAAAAAAAAACAGTGTAAGGATATAGTTTACGAGATCATCTGATATAAATACGTCTTCAAGAAAGAAAGTAAGTTCGATTATAACCGCAGTAATTTTTCTTATTTTGACTCTAATGAGACCAATATATTACTGCTGTCTTTGTAATACGCAATATTATTGAAGGTGAAAACATCGACATATGTGACCTTCTCTGCTTTACATCTGAACAAGCAATTTATATTCTATATGGATTAATGCAAATATTTGCAAATGAATTCACTTAGAAAATGCGCAAAATCATACTCAGCTGACACGCTGAAGAATTGATTACAAAGAAGTTGAAAGGGACGGTTCCGACGTGATATATTATGGCGTCCACAATCCAAGTCGTATGAATGGTTACTAGACAATACAATTGACTAACTCATGTGATTAGAGATAGATTATTGCAAAGCTTGGCGAAGTATCAACATTATACGGTATATCCATTAACATTTTCTCTCCGTTTTGGCAAGATACAACTTGCTATAGTCAATGGATCATTTCCTGACAGATGCGTCATTATCAATCATAAAAAATAGTCCATCTTGCAGGACCTGCATAAACAAAACTAATTCCTCAGAAACTCCAATTAATGATCCGATTTGACGGGTATCCATCCATAGTAATTCTGCCCGAAGGCAGGTCCTTCACTGCAATCATAGCATTTTCATGCTATGCTTGCAGCTTTACTAGGGAATTGTGTAGGTGTGGTAGCTTCCCGTTGCTTTCCACACCGGTGAAGGATGATGATGATAATGATAATGGCAAGGATGATAATGACAAGGATGATGGCCATATGATTTCGGGGACCGTTTGGGCCTTAAAGTTTTCCTGACATTTGTCTTACAGGTGAGGAAAAACCCCGATAAAAACCTCACCCAGAAAAACTGCCCCGACCGGGGATCGAACCCGGGCCCGCTGCGTGACAAGGCAGCACGCTACCTCGACACCACAGCGGTGGACTTTGACGGGTATAAGGAACATATATATTTAATGTATTAATTAAATCCTTTGTATACAGTTCCATTGCAAGAAAATAGAAATTTAGTCTCTAGAGCAAATTTTTGGTTCAGTTAAACCATTTCGAATGGCCCTATTTTGCTTGTTCATTGAATATATATTTAATTTGGTAATTAAATCATATATGTCCCGCTCCGTAGCCGAGCGGTTAAGGTAGGAAGCCTTGGCGCAGAGTTACGGGACTTGCGCTGGTTCGAGTCTACATGGGGGAAGAAATTTTCTCATGGTATTTCGGCCAGTATGGGACCGGTGCCCACCAGCATCGTGAGACAATTGGGTAGCTACAATAAGTACCGGCTCCAGGTTGAAGAACCAGCTATAACGGCTGGGGGACTCGACATGCTAACCACATGTCACCCCTACACTGGCTGTTGATCATCTACCTCTGTGATTGACACATGTCGATGTGAAGGGCCAGCAGCCAGCTGGTAAAAGGGCAACCGCTGAAAAGTGGAAAGACCCTCAATCGAAATCATATATAGGCCTAACAAGTTTTCCTTCAAGATAAAAAATTACCACAGCAAAGTCCGCTTTGTGTAAGAATGGATCCCGTCTTTGACAATTTTTGTTTCGGCATTCTGTTACAAGCATACGTCACGTAAACAGGTCTTATACTGAGGAGAGTCGAACATGCAGATTCTCCGCTCCGAGCAAGCAGTGGAGACCCTCGACAAAGACACGCATTTTGTAAACAATGTGTATAGAAATTAGTTACTACCCTGATACCGATACTTTTTTCAGCCATACTAATGACAAATGAGGGAAATTTTGAGGAAGTTGCCGAATTCAAATACCTAGGAACAATGATCACAAATAGGAATGAGATGTATAAAGTAAAGACTCAACATTAGAAATGCGTGCTATTTTGCATTACAAAACTCCTTTCAAAAAACATTAAATTGAAATTATGTAAAACTATTATTCTACCAGTTATATTATATGGATCTGAAACACGGACTCTTACTTTAAGGGAGGAAAGGAGATTACGAGTATTTGAGAATAAAGTTCTTAGGAAAAGTTTTGGATCAAAGAGAGATGAACAAACAGATGAATGGAGAAGACTACCTAACAGTGAACTACATGGTCTTTATTCTTTTTTTTTTTTTTCCTTGTAAGCCTATGTTTTCCCTTTAACAGAGATTTAGGCGCTCTCCCCCTACAGAGAAGAATTTGAACCATAATAATTTAGTTACACTTGTTTTCGTATAGATGTCATTAGAGTGGTCCGTGGTCAGCGTTCCGCCTCATACTGACATCTAGGAAACCAAGGTAGTACTAGGACGGGAAAATTCGGTAATTTTGCTTAGAGGCCTTTTCATTCAGACTTAAGGATCTTCTACGAGCCTGAAAATCTTCAGACTCGGGACCTACGGCTTAAAGTCCCTCCCGGAGGACTTGCTCCTTGGATTTTTCCATCCTAAAAAAATCCATCGACCCCGGCCGGGTTTGAACCCGCGACTCTCGGGACCAGAGGCAAGGAGCATAACTACTAGTCCACAGCGGCCATGGTCTTTATAGGAAGCCATATATAATGAGAACAGTTAAGTCGAAGACTGAGATGGGCAGGACATGTGGCATGAAAGCTTCTTGTAGGTAAACCAGGGGGAAAATGCCCAGTTGGTAGACCAAGAATGAGGTGGGAGAATAGCACTATCCATGATTTGAGGGAAATAGGTTATACAGGAAATGATTGGAAAACAACTCAGAATAGGGATGTATGGAGAGCTTATGTCCGCGCGGCCTTGAACCTACGGGTTCGATAGTGCCAATGAGTTAGTTAGTTAGTTAGTTAGTTATTACAACTGAATTACTTATTCGTTCCGAAATCGGTATTAGAGCCGTACCCGAGTGTTTAAATCAAGATACATTGACGCAGAGCTACGGAACCTGCGCTGGTTTCAGTCTCCGTGGGGGAAGACATTTTCTCGTGAAATTTCGGCCAGTATGGCACCGGTGTCTACCCACAATCGTAAGGCATTTGAGTGGCTAAAGTAAGTAGCGGCTCCAGTTTGAGAAAACCAGCTATAACGGCTGGGGGATTTGACCAAATGTTACCCCTACACTTGCTGTATGATCATCTACATCTGTGATTAACATAGGCCTATGTGTATGTGAGGCCAGCAGCCGGCTGGTAGGCCAAGGGCCTTCTAGGTCTGTTACGCCATGAAGTTTAGTTTTAGTCCCTAATTTTAACGACAAATCTTACGAAGACCGGCTTACATTTTACGATTAGCAAAAATATGGCCGTATTTATAAAAGTATTAATTAGAACGAAGAGATAAGTAAAGTGATGTATTTAGAATGTAAAACAGATGGTATCTGCATCAGATTAGCGAGTACAGAATAAGGTTATGGTTAAGCAATAACAATGTTAGCCCTGGGCTGTTGTAAAGTAGGAGCCAGTATGTATTTTGTTTACCACTTCGTGATGGAGCTGCCATGCAAGTCGATGAAATAGATACGGCATTTAACTTAGATTGTAAAGTAAGCAGTATTAAACACAGAGACACCCTCAAGCTAGACATCCGAGCAGCTTCTAATCGTGTTATGACTGTTATCCTATCCTTTCTTTAATGTTTAAGTTTGCTTGCTAAAACATCATTCATCTTTATGCAATCTCTTATGTAAGATATAAAAAAGTATATATTCCATAAAGGTATACGTCATCTTCAATAGTTACTTAAACAACTAGTTCTAAAAGCAGAGCTTTAGTACTCTTAATAAGACGATCAAGTTAGATTACGATCGTGGGGAGGGTTCTAAGACTCGGGAGTTAATCATCTTCTTGTTGTTTTTACAGCCCCTGCTCAAAACATATTCTGGGTAGGAATTTTCTTATTAATACTCAAACTAACATATAATATATTGATTGTTTTATTTTTAATTTAAATTTTTCGAAAGTTCTTTTACGACAAAAGAAAGTGTGGATTTTGTTGATTGTATTGGATTGGATATTGATTGCGAATGATTCAGGTGGAATAACTTGAAATTAGCTCCACAGATGTTTTACGCTAAATTTCCAAATTCACTTTATTTATTTCACATAATTTCACTGATTCTTCACACGAGACCAAGCGGAGAACAATAGTTATATTTTTTGTTCAATGCCACCTGTTTGTCATTCGACATTTCAGGTATTCTCTCCTGGCATTGGCGTATTGTAACCCACTTATGAGGTTGGGGCGCCTGGAAGTCGGGGTTACGCTACCCCAATGATATAATGGGTGATGATGATGGGTAATGATGCACCAGGAGAGGCCTTAAACCTAAACTTAATCTAATGAGATGAGTATGATATTGATGATAATTATGGCCAGATGATGTTCGGGGACCGTTTGGGCCTTAAATTATCCCGACATTTGTCTTACAAGTGAGGAAAGTCCCCGTAAAAAACCTCACCCAGGAAACTTGTCCCGAGCGGGATCGAACCCGGGCCCGCTCCGTTACAAGGCAGCACGCTACCTCGAAACCACAGCGGTGGACTGCAATGGTTATACTCAAAAGTCTAAAATTTTATAAATATTTTATACAGAATTAAAAATCCACTTAATTTGTCGGATAATTATTTTATAACTATTTTATCAGAATAAGCACTGAAGTTCTAATCAATGAAAATGCCCCATCATCCCTGGACATGATTAATAACACTGGTTAACATGATTTTTGTCTCGTGAGTACCAATAGTTGTACTTAATGCAGTTTTTTATCGTGTTTTCAAATATGTATTCGGAATTTCTCCATCACCCACAGTTTTTTTATTTCAATTTCAATTAATGTATTTAAATAATTATTTTTTAATAAACGTTTTTTCGTCAATTTGTCCATTGTAAAATAAAACCAAATGAGCTAACTCAGGAGATTTCAGCTATGGACAAGTGATATCAAGGCAAATGGAATCCTAATATGCCGGCCGATTATTGTTGGACCATCAAGAGAGATGCTCCACAGGCGAAATATAGCAGAAAATCGTCATTTCTTACTTTCTAGGTGAGTCCGAATGTTCGAATATTGTGTAGTTACGAATGTAGAAAATATTAAAGTGTTTGAAATTATAAATTACCGTCTCTCGGAAACCTTGCGTGATGGAAAAAAACCGATATCATATTTGAATTCAGGAGAAAAAATACTATCAGAATCGCATATTTTTCTTTCTGAGACAAAAAAGTTTATTTTTTGTTGCTCAGTGCAATTCATACTTCAAGAAAATTTTAAATTACATAACTAACTCTATTTCTTATGGAATCCGTGGATTTATTGACGTATTCGCTATAGCCCTTCACTGGTCCCTATATTAGCCAATTGAATCCACTCATATCTCAGATATACAGTTTCCTTATATCCAGCCGAATATTGTCCTTCCAACACTCCTAGGCCTTCCTAATGATATATCCCCCAAGGATTTTCCATTAAAATGTTTTGAAAAAAAAAATATCCTCTCTCCTTTTCTGGCAAATGACACGTCCATATCAGCAATCTTGACTTGATGATCCTCACAATATTATAACGATATAAATTATGAAGTTATTCATTGTGTAGCTTTGGCACTTTCATCCCTTATGGGACCGAATGTTTGTCTTAGCATTCTATTTTCATGTTCTTCCCTTAATGTTAGAGACCATGTTTCACGCCCATAGAGTACCACAGAAACGAAATCCCTTTATAGCTTTTAAACTTTAGATTCTTATACAAGTTCAGGGAAGATACGAAACGTTGAAATCAATTGTAACATGGATTTCCTATTATTTTGGTCTGTTAACAATGATATTAGAAATTTAGCTATTTTTTACAACCTGTGACGTGACTTTTCAATTCCTTCATAAACTCCTGTCAAATTTCATTATTTGGGTTTTATTTTTATATTATTTCCTACAATTTACAAGTTTTTTTTTTTTACATTTTTTCTAACGATTATTTCAATACATTTTTCTATGATATTTAACTACATACATAGCATGCAGACGTGGCAGCCATATTGATTTGAACGAATATTATAAGCAAAACATAAAGTCATGTTCCAGTGCAGCCAAAATAGAGTATGTACCAATTAACTGTCCACATATGCTTCAAAATTTCGGAACTTATAATTTATTTTTGGGCATTGCATTCTTTCACAGATTAGAGTACTTAAATTGCGTTAGGTTAGCTTTTACGTTCATTAAATATCGTGTATATATTGGATGCATCCCGTCATTCCAATGTGTAAACCGCATCATGTTTGTTGGCGCATGCGCATGGTGTATAATTGGAACTTAAAAAAATCGCGTCACAAGTTGTAAAGAATCCCCAGAAATTTGAATGATTTCACTTTGTCACAAATTACATTGAACAAAACATTTTGATGCAAGTGAATGGAGAAGACTTCATTACCAGTGAGCTACATCATATTTATAAGAATATATAATAACTATTAAATCTCGTAACTGTGATGGGCAGAACATGTGGCAGAAATAAGAAATGAAAGAAGGGCATGGGAATTCCATTATAGGAAAATCCGAGGGAAAGTCCCCTGTAGGTAGATCAAGAATGAGGTGGGAGAATAACATTAAACATGACCTGAGGGAGGTAAATTATACAGAAGATTGGAAAATATTAGCACACGATAGGAATGTATGGAGAGCCTGTGCCCGCTAGGCCATGAACCTCTGAATTCGATAGTGTCAGTGAGCTTGTTATTTCTTGAAGAATAATCACATGGTTAAGATAAAACTTAAATTCCTAATGACTTACAAGCAAATCAACTAGGATGAAAGGATTTCTTCTTAAATCGTATCTATGAATAAAACGAAATGCTTGGAATTGGTTTGGAAAAATTGGGTTGCATTAAAATGAAACATTTACAATAAAAATATTTATATAACAGTGCTCAGAAATGATCTTATAGTTAATTTTAAAGTGTTGGTAGCTGAATTCCTCACATTAATGTACGCAAATATTTCGAAACCTAAGATTAAATTTCCTGTTTATTTTCTTTGTATTTACAAAAACTATAATCACGCGCTGTGAATACAAGGCGGCTTCGCGTGAATGTGACATTAAACGGGCGGTTTGTCAGCAAATAATTACGTAATGGCTGCCTGTCCTGTCTTCCTTAATGATCAAGCACAACAGCATTAATTTAATGCAGAGCAATTTACTGATAACACCCTGTAGCTACACAAGTGTGATAATTGACTGTCGTTTTTACACACCATTTGCCTTGCTAATGAAACTAGTTTTTTCAATACTTTGAGCCCTCGGCATATTACTTCATTTTAACGTTAAATGAGCCTAAGCGATTTTGCAAACCTTAATTCCGAGAAATAGAAAATGAATTTAATAATATAATATTGCTACTGAAGTTTCACTTAAATTATCATCATCATCATCATCCGTCACGTATTAGGCCTTTCTAGACCTATTTCGGCCCTATCTAGCAGTCTTTTAAGAGGTCTTCCTGGTCGACGATGTTATTTGGGCTTATTTTGCATCATCATTTTTGGGATTCTTGAATTATCCATTCTTTTTACAAGGTCTAGCCCGTTTTATTTATAACTGTTAAGTTTTTCTTCTATTGATTCTACTTTTAATTGTTCTAAAACTTCTTCATTCCTTTTTCAGTCCAAAAGAATGTATCCAGTCCTTCTTATAAATTTTACTTCCGTTGCTTTGATTCTGCTCCTATATCATTTTCTTAAAATTCATATCTCACTTCCGTATAAAAGGGAGGATAATGCCAAAGTATTATACATTTTTATTCTTGTGGACGTTTGTACTAATTTAGCTTTTATTTTATTACTAGCGTACTCGGCAGACGTTGTCCTGCCCGAACGTTCAATTCTGATGTCATGGGCGGACGATAAAAATATGTTACTTTTTACCATAAAATTCAGCAATTAGGACATATTAGATATTATTAAATAAGTTCGCAAGAAAACCTCTTACAGCCTTCTGTTGTGGCTCAAGGAGTGTGAATGTTGACGTCACATAGTTATGTCGGAACATAACGATAATGCAGATGACTACGCATCTGACATAAAAAAAAAATCTATAACCCGATCGCCGCGCCACCTACAAGTCCAATTGTGAATCTAAGCCATCTAGGGACCCACTCAAATACACAGAGGAAAAAATCATCCAAATCGGTCCAGTCGATATAGGGCCTACACGAGTTTTTAATTTCGGATTTCAAGTAAACCTCCACTTCTAAATTGTACCCCCCTTTGCAGATAAGTTAGGAACCGTCATATAACGATTATATTAGAGTGAAAAAAATATATATAAATTGATGAGAGTGAGTCAAAATAGTTTTTTTCCTCCAGCTAGATTTCATTTCTGACCCACTCTGCACCGGTCCCATACTGGCCGAAATTCTATGAGAAAAATTTCTTCCCCCGTAGAGACTCGAACCAGCGTAAGACCTGTAGTTCTGCGCCAAGACTTCTTGCCTTAACCACTCATCTACGGCGCGAGACTCTTGGTATCAATGAAAGACAAAAATGGTTATTGTGAGTTATCCGTAAGAGATAAACATATGCTGTCGCGGACTTTTTAAGAGCTTTTTGAGATATTCAATTCTGTGAACATTAATGTTGTGTATTTCTTATGGTTTAGGCGGCGTAAGCCATTTAAGCGTCCAAAGAGCTACTTTTTTCACGTTTTCCACTACAAAGGGTGATTTAAGGGTGTAGTGTAGGATGTGCGTATCAACAACCTCTTCTCTTACAGGCCTATGATTAATCCCCGGGAACCTCCTGATACATTTTGGAAAAAAAATCCATCACAATCGGATCAACACGGTATGGCCGCGCATTAAAGTACGAACAAACGAACTAAGTGAACAAAAACAAACATAACATTAATTTTTATATATAAGATTTATTATACACTTAAATTAAGTTGTATAGGCCCTATAAGATAAATTTTCAGATTTATAAATTATGATGCATCAAACTAAGATAAACTTTAATTTTCTGGAAATTATTTTCTGGATTCGTACGTTTTTATGCACTTTTCCTTGTAAGCACGTTGGCGACGTACGTTTTACGGCCTTTTTTTATGTACATAACTTATTATGAAGTTAAGTTTTTAAAATATTGAAATACGTACCTGATATATCAGTCTCGTCCTCAATTAAAATGGATTTCTGTTTAAAAAAACTTCGTCAATTAGTTAAAACCGTGTAGGCATTTTTGAACATGTTCCATCTTCAGCATTTCATTTGTTACTGTAATTTACAATGAATTTTAGAAGTAGGCTATTGATACTGTGATCTTCGGCAAGTCGAACTTATGATCCAATTTTGCTAATATCCATAATATATGCTTCTTTTGTGAACCCTTACATTAGAAAAAACTCGACTTATTATGTCAGCTTATTTAAATGCATCAGATTGCAATGAAAACAAATAATGTATTACCTAAGTTATTATCTATTGCCCTATGTTGTATAATTTTAAACAAATTTAAATAATTCCTAATGATTCATTGTCCATTGATTTATTAAATATATATTAAATAAACTAAATCGATTCACCTTATGTGATACATTGCCAATTTAAGGATTGATTAAGTTAAGTACTCAGATACGTTGCTACAAAGCAACTACGGTGACTGCTAGAGCGATTTTTTAATGATTTTCAGATAAACTATCACTTCTAATGGTCGAATTTCGCTGAATATACCTTGATATTTGTATTTCAATATGAGATTAGTTGCGAAAATTCGAATTGCGACTGCTAGATCTATTTTTAAATTTGCCTTTCACTAAACTCCTCATTGGTCCGATTTTGCTGGTTAACGGACTCGACTTTACTCTTTTGTTCCCTGCCGAGTTTGGTCCCAAAAGAAACAAAATTGCTGCTTTTAGATCGTTAACAGATACAGATATACCTATATATATATATATATATATATATACATGCATTTTTGTCATGGTCATTTTCGGTGTCTACTACAGTAGATAGGATCGGTGAAGATCTTCTCACAACATCTAATAGCTTCATTCCTTCGAAATTCGCTTAAAGCATTGTGATGTACTATTTATAACTATAAATACAATTAATGTTAAAGATGATAATATTAACTATATAGATTATCAATGAAAAAACTGTAATATGATTTATCTCATAGACCGATAATTTTGCCTCTTCCTATTGATAAAATTGCCTCTTCCTGTTTGTAATGAGAGATATCTCCGCAAATTAAATTATTTGGCAAGGATATCGACTCAAAAATGTACGATTGATGTGGTACAGCAAGAAATGACAAAAGAAAACAACTTCAAAAATTACTAAAAAAAATTAGTTCTGTTGCTCTAAAAATGTATTAAATGTTGTATAATTAATCTGCATTACTCATAATAGTTATTTCTCATACAATAATCTATTATTGATTTTTCCCAAGCCCAAAGAGATTTAACAGTAAAGATAGCTACACACAGCCGGCTTAGAAATCGCCCGGAAGTAAGATCAGAACACAGAGCCTCACATTTGGTAAATACTCGTATTAAACATTATACTTATTTTTAGCTTCTGATGTTGTATTATTCGCTAAATAGTCACTCCAAATCCAACGTGAGGTTGATTTTTTCAGAAAAATACAACTCTTATTAGATTACTGTTGATAATTTCCTAGGTTCGGTGATTTCGTTACCATGCTAATCCTGATTTCGAGGTTCGCAAGAGTCAGTGTATATTTAAAGAAGTAAAATCCTGAATATTATTACTACAGAAGAGGAGATAAATATGTTCTGTATCGTAGTTTTACGGAAAGTAAGAGAACTTCAAACTTGAAATGGGAGACCTCTGAGCAAAATTTGTCGACCTTTTTTACACCCAGATTTGAATTGTGACTCTAATAACTTCAGATGTTAAAGACCGTCGACAAATAAAATTAACTAATTAAGTAACTCATTGGTTCTCCATACATCCGTACTCTGAGCTAATGTTTTACTATCATTCCGAGTACAATCTACTTCCTTCAAACCATGGTTAAAGTTGTTCTCCCATCTAATTCTTGGCCTTGCTTTCCCTCTATTTTTCTTAAAAAGTTTCCATACTTTCGTTCATTCCCCATTCGTGCTACATGTCCTGCCCATCACAATCTACGAGACTTAACAGTTCTTAATATATCTAGTTTACCATAAAGATCACGTAGCTCTCTGTTACATATAGTCTTCTCCATTCGCCTGTGTATTTTGGCCTAAAAATTTTCCTGAGAACTTTATTCTCATATACTCGGAACTTTATCTGCACCTTAAAAATAAGAGTCCATGTTTCGCTTCCATATAATATAACTGGAAGAATAACGGTTTAATACAGTGTATTTTCAGTTTAATGCTTTTTTAGAGTAATTGTGTTGACAAGATGTTAAATAAAATATTATCTCTATTAATAATAAATTATATCCAATAATTCACGTTTATATATAAATATCCATCAATAGGAACCTAAAACTCGATGCTATTCTTTTTGCAGACGATTTAGCTCTTCTGGCACTTTCCGAAAATGATTTACAACGAACAATTTATAATTTACAAAAAAACAGCTGCTAAATTTAATATGGAAATATCAATTAATAAAGCTAAAATTATGGTATTTCATGGGAAGGACCGCATACAAAGTAAAATCTGTCTCCAGAATAAAATTTTAGAGAGATCTAATCAATTTAAATATCTTGGATATTACCTCTCTATCTGGGATGAAAAGGATATCCCTGAAAAAATTACTAGTTATAATAAAAGTTTGGGAATTATTAATCAAGTTATGAAACCATCCCTTGTACAAAAACACCAGATTACATTTATATAACACTTTGGCTAGACCAGTGTTGACCTATGATAGTGAAGCATGGACATTAAAAAGACAACATGAAAACAGAATAACGGCTTGTGAAATGAGATTCATGCGCAGAACAGCGGGTTACACCACATGGGATCGGAAAAGGAACACCGATATCTTAAAAGAATTGAAGACTACGCCAATTTTGGAATATATTAAACAGTACCAACTAAATTGGAAACACCATCTTGAAAGAATGAGTTCAAAAGCTGTTTATAATTATATACCAAGAGGACGAAGATCTCTGGGCCGTCCTATGAAACTCTGGAGGGAAAATTTTGTATAGGATCGTAACAGGCCTTGGTCTAATACTTGGAAGGAAGAAGAAGAAGATATACATATATATTATATTATTAGGTAGATTTGCTCAGTAACGTATAGTCCAACTGTTAAAATTAGTTAAAATTGTTGAGTTTGGCTTTTATTACAAAAATAAAAGTATATAATATTTATCTAATCTAAGATTACGGTACCTTATTTTAAATTCATGAAATTTGATCCTTGCAGCATTTTTGGTTCCTTACTAGCGAGTTCAGATTTGATAGCAGGCAGAATAAAATTTTGTTGTCAAATTTTTAATCCTGCAGCAAGGTGGCGTATGTTCAGTTTCTAAATAAAGATTCGTTCGTAGGATGGGGAACATTAAGACTGGCTGTCCCTTTGGTGCTTTCCGTTAGGAATAGACTACATGTCAGCATCGGGTTTCGGCTTATCTCTTTTCATCATAGTCGCTTACACTACACAAACATGTAGACATATTCTTATCCTAACTTCTATCTGGATTCAATACAAATATACACAATCTAAGTAACCTGGTTTGCCGAAGCATTATGGATATTAAAAATAGAATACGTAAACGCCATTTATCCGCTGAGTTCTGAATTGTAAGCTCAAAAGCAGTAAGTGGATTCGAACACACACACGTTCTGCTAAAAGGTGATTTGTTATTCCTTTGTCAGATGTACACTTTACACATTCATATGTTTAATAATGGTACCTTTGATTACAGGAAGCAGTTTAGTTTATAGAAGAATCTAAGTGAATTTGCATGTACATACAGTATTATCAACTATATAAGATAAACGTATACGAATAACTTCTTATACATACTTCACATTTTTAGGGAATTCCAAAAGAATGTAAATATTGAGGTTATTCTCATGAAATCATTTCTTTGCGTTTCTTTAATGATCCGAGAATGTCTGACAGTTGTGTGTGTGTGTGTGTATACATATATATATATATATATATATATATATAAATATATATATATATATATACGGTACATTTGGCCTTCATTGCTGAATGTCAAAATTTAATTATAACATCAAAATGAAGAAGCGTTACCGCTATAAAGATAATAATATCTTTAAAATGCTTACATGTTATAGAAGCCACGAGATGGCAGTGTGACTGGTGTCTTTCTGCCTCTCATGATAGAAAATTATGCATAAAGAAAAATATATATTTGTGCTAGGGTGCTAGGGTGGCGTGGTTAGTAGCGCGCTAACGTATACAGTTAGAGGTCTTGGGTTGAAATCCCATTTCAGACATTTATTTTTATTTTCATATATATATATATATATATATATATGTGTGTGTGTGTGTGTGTGTGTGTGTGTGTGTGTGTGAGTGTGAGTGCGTGCGCAAGCGTGAGTTTGTCAGTCCGTATGTTTGTAAACGCTCTAGAGGCAGCAATTTTTGTTTTTTCGGAACGAAACTCGGCATATAATAACCAATTAAGAAAAGTAAGATCCAGGTCGTTCACTAGAAAAATCGGGAATTAACATAACCTGAAGCAAAATTTTGAAAATCGCTGTAGCGGTTGCAATTTTAAACTTCTCGCTATGGAAGTCAATATACGCATTGAAATATACAAGAATAGTCATACTACATCGACAAAATGTCAATATCAAGCTGCTGCCTCAAACCCTAGAAAAATATTCTTAAAAAAATTAGTGAATTCCGAACATTAAAAATAAGGGAGCCAAAATTTAAAAATATCTCTAGTGTCCACCATGTTTCTTTCCTCGCAACAAAACTGTGTACATAAGATTTAATTAATAAAAGGAAGACATATTCCGTAAACTAACAAATTCGGAGCACAAATTAGACTTAAAGAGGAATTCATTACGTTTATGCTGTTACTGCGTGGAACATTGTATGGTCAATGCAAATTATTAATTTAGCTAAGGTTATCATGGTACTGTAAAATCTACTCAACATTGAAGACCGTGGTTTATTAATTAATAAAGGCGTTGGTGTCTTCTTATGATAGAGGAATATCATCCTAATCTTCAATTTGGTTCCTTAACGTTTTATCACACGTAGATGAGATATTTACAAATGGCGCCGAGAACATCCCATAAGATGTTTTCCACAAAAACGTCCATGAACAAAAATTCAAGCATTAGAGGATGTCAACTTCGTAAGAAGATACCAACCGCATTGATTAATAAGTCAACCACGGCCCTTAAAACGGAAATTTTAAGTAATATAAATTATTATTTAGGAATATTTCTTGGTGCACGTGGTTAGAAACTCCCTTTCATCTCTTGAACACGAATTTGGGTCGAAGTCACGCTATGTGCGCTTTGTAAGATTCAGAACCAAAATAGTTCTTTTCGGGGTCTCTTCCGTTTTCTCTCGTGCCAAAAATTAATGTCATCCGTTTTGTTTCATTACATTTTGTTTGGACCTATAATGGGTGCGACAGGCTGGTCAAGTGATATTCCTGTATTTTACAGACCTTTAATAATAAGGGTTTCATATCATCTCATCTCATCCCTCTATCTGACACTATGCCGCACACGAATAAAGTGCCTAACTTAACACATGTGATATACAATTGTCATTAAAAAATTGGAGATAAAATAATTTTATAATAATATTTGTAACATTAATTTATTAATCAATAATGAATTTATTTATTTATGTATTTATTTATTTATTTATTATAATTCTGTTCACAATTGTAATAAGACTTGCTTCAATTATTTTTTTAATAATTGAAAATTGATAAAAAAATCATTCCCATTGGAATGTGAATTTGACCTTAAAATATTTACTAATCTACCTTTTTCAGTACATTATCTAATGAACTATTTTATATTTATCATTGTACAGTAGGCTGAATAAATCATACAATAGGATATGAAGTGTTGGGGAAATTTAAGATATAAGATAAGCATATTTTTGTGTGATTATATCTCCGACGTGTTAACTTTTACAGCATTGTGAACTGAGAGTCAATAAATCAATACTTTTTTAAAATTTCAAACCAAACACTTGAATATTTTTCAATATATTTTGTTTACTTAACTATACTATCATTACTTTCTGCAGTAATAAAACTAGGACACAACATGACTACTGTAGCCACTCGGTTCTCACAAACTTATTTGAAGAATACAGTAATTGAAAAACACAGCTGCACGCAAATTCTCGCACGTGGATCCAACCACAAGGATATTCAACTAATTTCAAAGTATATCAAGGAAAATTAGTTTTGAAAAGTTCTCTGGCGACTTTCATCTTATTAGAGTATCTCTGGAGACAAATATTTTGAACTAGTTGGTAACACTGGCGCCGGTGTCAACATAAACAAACCTGCTCTATCGAAAAATATCAGTTGTCTAGTTGATGCTTGTCTTCAGGTGTTTCCAATTTTACCAACCAATGGCGAACTTATTCCTTCATTATATTTTACTGCTGGGAAATACAGGGCTAAGTAACTTATTTCCATATTCAATACTCATACTTTAATGGTGCGCGGTATATTTCTTGAGCTTAAGCACAAAATCATTTTTAATAATATACCTTTTGAAACAAAAAAAAAGTATTCTTTAGGAATGTATGTCTCAATATCGGCTCAGTGGCGCAACGCTGGGGTTCCGAGATCGAGTATTGGTCACTCCAAGTGGGATTCGTGGTGGACGAATCAGAGCTTGGGCAGGTTTTCTTGGGATTTCTCCCGTTTCCCCTGCCACAAATTTCATTTCACCATTTCTCCATACCCATTTCAACCATTTCGTTTCATTTCATTCATCCGCCCCTGTGACGGTGCGTAGTGGTCGGCCGGCACCCTTGTAGTTCACAGAACTATATAAATATTGGGGCTTCATCTCATTTCATTCCTCGACCCGGGTCTGAGTTGGACACGGGTTGAGGGTATTTTTGTGTCTTAATGTAAGATTTGAATATTAAATTTTATATATTTTGACTAATACCTCAATGGAATTTTATCACATATTTTATTAGAATTTTCTTCTGTCTTTCTTACTAATATTTTCCCTAAAATAGAAAAATGTAGTAACTCCAAATCATTCTTAAAATACAATTTTCTGATCCATGTGGTAGACCTCATTCCAAGGCCAGTGTGGCGTGTGAAACGTAAAATTACCTAAAGAGGAGAGGTTAAATTAAGTGAATGGCATAACATCTTATAAATTAAATTTCTAATCGAAACTTCATATAGAACCATCGCAGGATTTGTATTATTATATTTAGTTGACTTAGAGGCTTATAAACATTTTTTAAAAAATTAAGCATTTGCATCAAATTTCGTAATAAGTAAAATACTATTTTATTGTGCTTTTATCTATTTTGTTAGATTATTATGTAAATATTAAGGCTACAACATAGCTTCAGATAAAGTAGTAAATGTCAGATAAATAGTCACATAAATAGCACGTAGAGATCAATTATATATATATATATATTGTAAGCCCATATTTTCCCTTTACAGAGATTTAGGCGCTCTCCCCCTGCAGGGAAGAATTTGAACCACACTAATTTAGTTACACTTGTTTTCGTATAGATGTCATATAGAGTGGTCATACTGACATCTAGGAAAACAAGGTAGTACTAGTACGGGAAAATTCGGTAAATTTTGCTTAGAGGCCTTTTCATTCAGGCTTAAGGATTTTTTTACGAGCCTGAAAATCTTCAGACTCGGGACCCATCCTAAAAAATATATATGTATATTATGCCTCATATGGGTTGTTCCGTTATCGTTATTTAACGCTATAGAGCCCAAATTGTCTTCGGCCTTGCAACATTTCTTCTGCTCTTTGGGTTATAGATCATAATCAGTTTTTGAAATGCATTTATCTCTCATTCTTTGTAGTTTCTGAATAGTTATACCTTTAACACACACACACATATATATATATATATATATAGAGAGAGAGAGAGAGAGAGAGAGAGAGAGAGAGAGAGACAGGGAGGGAGAGAGAGAGAGAGAAGAAAAAAATGTTTATTTCTTTGTCGGAAGTGGTTTCTAGATTAAAAAGCACTCCGGTATTTCAGAAATTCCGTTCTTCTTCATACTAGTTTTAGAGTATTTATTTATAAATTGAAGAAAAATAAGTGGATATGTGCATATATGGTAGATATATAGTTAGATAAATGTGTAAATAGATATACGATCAGAGTAATCGCTCGATTGTATATTGTTCCATTAAATTAAATCTGTAAACTATTTGGAAGGAAGGTGGGTCGGGGCTGCGGTTATGTGCAAGAACAACTAGAACACCAAGGTTAGTTTTGTGGTATACACGCCTTGTGGCTTTTCTACTAGATTAAATCTCATTAATCGGCTTTGTTTCAAAAATAAACAAGAGGGTACATCGGAAAATTATGCTGCTTTAGATTATAACACGCAATTGTCTTTTATTCTACTGTTTTGTTTTAAATCTATCCATGTACATAAATAGTAAACTAGTTTTTATAGCATATAATTAAGTAGGAAGTCTATACAAAATGACACCATTCTAATTATACTCTATATAGAAAAACAAAGTGATGTAAATCATTTGAACAATAGCGATTGCCATCTTAAAAAACTTTATTAAACATGGCATCATACAGTATAGTCCATGTTTTAAGTTTCCAAGGAAGACAATGAGTGCTACACTGATTTATGCCATTTTTCTTATTCTTAATACACTACAGTTACAGTGTTATACAGGATGAGTCTAAATCTCCTTGCAGAGTTTGAGGACTTATAGAGGATACCAAGACAATTAAATTTAACATAGGAACCCATGTACGGAAATGTACGTTTTTCCGTTGCACACAAAACACCATTACAACATAATGTTGCTCTCTCCGACACCTGTACCCTGTGAACCACTTACGAGAAGGGCTCGATGTGACGACCACCGACTTCAATACATATGCGGTACCTCCGTACCATGTTCTCGTACACACGATAACCAATCCCTGGTCTTCCAACATCCGCCATAACTCGTGCTAGTAGCTCATCCTCGGATTCTACGGGGGTCTTGTAAATTAAGGTTTTCATGTAACCCCACAGGTAGTAATCTAGCGAGGTCAAGTCGGGAGAACGTACAAGCTAAGCAATAGGACCTGCCATTGCACCGAGCTTCACCGTACAATAACATCATGTCTGCGTATTCTGCAAACCTGTATGCCTTGGGTAACAGCCACACGGTACCAATGAAGTACGTATACCGAGAATTCTGCTGTGTACTGTCGTGAAGGATTACTACTGTACTGTGCAAGTACAAAAGTCTCTGGGCGGATCACAACCTAAAATGAATAGCACATTAACAAACTTGCAGTGGACGTAGAACATCAGGTGAGCGCGGGGAATAACGTATGGACTACCCTTGTCAATACTATCCTAGTGAGTGGCGCCGAAAAAGCGTGTGAGGTGATTTTGCGTGTAGCGGAAAATCGGTACGTGTCCGGACATGGGTTCCTATGTTAAATTTGTCTTGGTCCCTACTAAAAGTCCTGAAATTCTGTAAGGGGAATTTAGATTCATATTACTTTCGTAGAGCCTTATAGCCCATTCTAGCAATTACAGTATGAGTTGGCTCAAGCGGCAGCGCGTTTGAGATTCGCATTCGGGAGGTTATTCTTCTTCTTCCTTTCCAGGATCAGGTCAATGCGACCTGTTCCGGTCTCAAGTCCATCGTTTCCTTGGTCGTCACATTCGGGAGGTTACGGGCTTAAATCCCGGTCCCCACCAAACTGATTGAGGTTTCTTCCTAGTTTCTTTCAATCTTCAACAAGCTGGATTGGAATTTCATTACGAGGACCCATTTCATTGTCTTATGCACCAACTCATATTTCTATGAATAAAATATGAATATATAAACGTCATGACCTTAGATGTTAAAGACGTCTTAAAACAAACGAAAATCTATATAGAATCAGAGTGTACATCGTATTATTCCATCGAAAACGTATTTCCCCCCCTCTTTTCGTTTACACTGTGTTTCCTTCTTGTAACTTTCTTTATTCTCACATATAGATATAAGGACAGGACACACACCCAGACCGAAGGTGGAGATTTAAAATCCCTACCCCACCGGGAATCGAACCTGGGTCGCCGGAATGGAATATAGGGACTCTACCGACTACACCACGGCGATGTTCATTTGTTTACTGTATACTTTTTTTTCTTGTATCTCCCCTCTCGTTCAATTCACACTGTGTTTTTTTTTTCATTCCTGTTTAACTTTTTAATTTTTTTTTTTGTTTTTTTCATTATTCTCACAAATAGTACAACAAGGGACACGTAACACACACCCAGTCCTAAGGTTGGGAGAGTTTAAAATCCCTTAAACCCCGCTTGGGGGAATTGAACCCGGGTCGCCGGAGTGAAAGTAGGGACTCTACAACCGACTAACGGGCCACAAGCGACGGAACTATTTTAAAACTATCATATAAATAAACAAAACAAATGCAAATGACTAACGTTCGTTTCGTAAATCTAACTGGCGCCTGCCCGATCACCGCCATCCTTTAAGATCTTATGGCGCTTTTTCCCAATATATTGGAGATAAATGGAACGAAATCCCCCCTCGGGTTTATATAAATTGTATGTCTCTTGCAAGGTCCGACTCGCCAGGTTATACTTCCATGACATATACCGCCATTTTTTTTAGTTTTTGGTGGGTGGGGGGCCGCGAGGGGAGACTACAGCCCTCCCGTTGATCCAATCTGCCCGTTTTATTGTTCGGGCTCAGAGTCATGAGGCAGCACCCTGGTGGTTACTCCGCCTAGATCTCCGCTACCACATATCTTCAACGTCAACCAAACTACTTTTTACCCAACATAAGATGAGGTGTAGGGTGATATGACATGAGTTAATGAGAAATTAAATGCCATGAAAATTAGGTAAAAATGAATGAATGCATTTTGGTGATGAAATTCGGGAAACGGGATAACCATCACCAATTGCCCTACGGAACAACCAGGATTCGAATCTGAGATCACAGTCGGGGCAGCTATGCACGTTATCCACAAGTCTACCGAAACAGCCTCTTGTAACTACATGCAATGCTAAGTCCTTACCTTCTCCATCTATTTTTTTTAAATATAATATATTTATAAAGATTTATTCGAAAACAATTCAGTGGTCACATATAGAATAAATTTATTTAGAATAGAATAGATTTATTCAGCGTGGTGGAGTTAAGGCCATGTGGTCTTCTCTTCCACTCACCAGGACAAACATACGTTACATATAAATACAAAAACGTATAATAATAGTCATACTAAACAATTAGTTATCTGCCAAATTGAATAATAATGGAAATAATGTCTAATAATACAATAAAATTAAATACAATTAAAATTAAATTAATGATACAATGAATAGGGCCTACAGAAAGGAATAACAGCTCGAATCTACTAGGCCTATACATAAAAAGAAAAGAAGGAAAAAAATACAAAGAAAGTAAATAACTATGATGAATTAATCTATCGCTTTTTATACAAGGCATTTGGTAAATATATTAACAAATCTTAAAACTATTTTTATTAAATAATGAAAAAAATTATTAATTTAGTACTTACTGTAGGTCTCGATGTCGACATACTTAAAAGTGTTTCAATTGATAAGGTCTAGTCCTTATAGAGAAAATTTTAAGTTTTTACAGAAGTTTTATATCATTAAAACTATTTCGTCTATTAGAAAATAATATAATATTTCAACCCTGTCAATCAGTTTATAACATCGATAGGGCTCTAATGCCCTTTCATGTTTAGGAGCCTAAAAAATCGCTAATCACTACTGTAGGTCTACCTCTCTGACATAATCAACAATTGGACGATGTTATGCATCAATCGGCTAAGCGTCATTTGTTTAATTGGTATTTTTATGTCTGTTGCACTGGCTCATAAAGTAAGTGCATGAACACTTTTAACTCCAAATCTTTAAATATAACCTTATTATTAAAGAAAATGTAAAAGTCATCAGTCCTATAAGAGATAGTATGTTTTACATAAACGTCTATGAAACCAGATCTTCATAAATGCTAATCTAAATGTTGCATCATGCGCCAAATGTTCCCGCTCTCAGATTGTTGATGCATAACTGTCAAACAAGGAAAATAGCTTGCATTATCCCTATGTTAGTTTGCGTGCTCCAATAAAAGTGAAGATGATTTAAACTTTGAAAGTATTTCTCGAAATTTACACACAATTGGCGCCATAGCCGGTTGATGATAAGTCGTCCAATTATTCCTCGAAGGAACGCGGCAGCCACAAAGGGGCAGACGCGCAAAAGGAACGAGGGAGGCCAGAAGGGAAGCACAGAATCGCGAAAGGCAGGGGAGGAGGAGTAGCAGCATGAGGAGGAGCAGGAGAGGAGGAGGAGCAGGAGGAGGAGAGTAGGAGCAGGAGGAGGGGAGCAGTAGGAGGGCATGAGTCGAGGAGGAGCAGGTAGAGGAGGAGGAGGAGGAGCAGGAGGACGAGGAGGAGGAGGAGGAGCGGAGGAGTAGGAGTAGAGTCGGGGAGTAGGATGAGGATGAGAGGAGGAGGAGGAGCGGAGCAGGAGGAGAGGAGGAGGAGGAGGAAGGATGATTAGGAGGAGGATGAGGAGTAGCAGGATCAGAGTAGAGTAGCGGAGGGAGGAGGAGGATGAGCAGGAGGAGAGGATGAGGATTAGGAGGATCATTGTCTTAGGATATTATGTAGGATTATCATTTCGTTATTATGATTTATATTATTATTAAAATATTATGATATATTAAATATTATATTATTTAAAGATTATTATATTATTAAAATATTATTATTATTAAATTATTTTGTATTATTATTATTATTTATTATTATTATTATATATGATTGTTAAATTAGTATTATTATATTGTTAATATTATTATTAGTATTATTATTATTATTATTATTATTATTATTATTTTATTATTATTCTATTATATTATTATGATTATTAGGTGGAAAGCAAACGGGAAGCTACCACACCTATAATTCCCTAGTAAAGCTGCAAAGCATATCATGAAAATGCTATGATTGCAGTGAAAGACTTGCCCTCGAGCAGAATTGCTATGGATGGATTAAAGAGAAGAGCAATCAAATTAGCAGTATGAAAAAGTATGTTCTGACATAAATTAGCAAGTTTCAAAAAATTTAATAAATAGCAAGTTTCAATAACAGTGAAGCTTGGAAAGTTCTTAAAAGGAATGAGAAAACATTTGAGCAATAAAACTAATATCCTTTAATAACCACTCGATGGATGGAATATTACAGAAATCTACTAAATAAATAGAAGCCGGATTTTTAAAAAGCTGATACTTTTACATATAAAAATATGGATTGGGAAGTATCAGATTTGAAATTTGAAATATTTTTGTAAACAGGAAAAGTAGCAAGGCGACTGATCCAAGAGGCATTCATTTAGAAATGTTAAGATATGGAGATCCTAAAGTAATAATACTATTGAAAATACAATAAGATCGTATTAGGAGAAGAAATACCGAAAGAGATTAAATTAGGTTACTTTAGTTCAATTCATAAAAAGGGAGATAGGAAGATTGTCAGAATTGTAGAGGAATTTGTGTAATGAATTCCTTTATAAAAACCCCTTACCTTAATAAAATATCGTATAGAACAACAATATCGTAACTCAGAGGAGCAGAGAGGGTTAAAAAGCAGAAAATCCTATGTAGATCACATTTTTACATTAAGCTTTTCTTAAAAGTAGAGAAAAATTTTAAGAAATAGGTCGTGTGTTTATTGAGTTGGAAAAAGCTTACGATTCTGTCCCCAAAAAATAATTATGGCAAACTCTGTGAGAAGGGTCAAGTAGTCGAGGTATAATAGAAAATTTAAGATACATACACTCAAAAAACAGTACCAAATTATAATTGGAAATAGCTTATCATAAGAATTTGGTTCAACAAAGGGGCTGTTACAAGGATGTTGTGTTCATCTCCGATATTTTTTAAATAAGATATATTGACGCCTGTTTAATAAACTGCTCCAAAAAATTAAATGTTTTGGGAATAGCAATAAATTGCCGATGACCAAGTTCTAATATCCCAGGACATAGAGGATGCATCATATATGACAAGAAAGTTGGTTGAAGAACATGAAAGTGGGGGTTGAATATTAATTTTGATAAAACTGAATAGGCCTATTTAACTTTGAAAATGGAAGATGATAAAAGCTGGAGATTAAGAAGAAAAATTCACAAAGTCAATACATATAAATATTCAGAATCCATTTTAGAAACTGAAGCAAGAAGTTCTGCCGAAATCCAAACAAATTATAAGTACAGGTATAAAAATAATTATTTGTATGCGGAATTCAGTTCTATGGAGCAAGCATATTGTAAATTACACAAAAGAACAGTTTATAATTCATTAGACCAAAGTGTAATGTTACATGGAGCTGAAACTTGAACATTAGGCAAGCCACATACAAGTAAATTATTGGCTATGGAAATGGACTACTCTTTATTCTCAATTAAATACTTACAAGATAATAGAAACTAATTGAAGTTATATTGAATTGCACAATAAAACTTTCAATGTAGAGCGGCAAGACTAAGAATGGATAAAATTATAAACTAAAGATTTGGAGAGATTATGAATGCGGATAAGAATATTCTTCAAATAATTGAAGAACCAAAATTGAGATAGTTTGAACATGTGAGAAGACAGAAGACAGAATTTCGAAAATTATATAGCAATGGAATGCTGAAGGCAGAAGAAGAGGAGGAAAACCACTGAAACTATGGATGGATAGGACCAGGACGAGTATGAATAGAATTGGATTGAAGGAAGGAGATGCACAAGACAGGAATTTTGGAAGAATAAAGTTACTTTAGGTTGAAGGAAAACTACTGTAGTGTAGAAAAAATTCGTAATAAAATTATTATTATTATTATTATTATTATTATTATTATTATTATTATTATTATTATTATTATTATTATTATTATTATTATTATTATTAAAGGTTATTATTACGAGTATGGGTGAACTAGAGCTTACATATAAGGACGTTCTGGACCACTACAAATGGAAAAGGAGAATTTCTTTAAGGTGACGGAAACCCATTCTATTGTGAATAAATTCTGGAATAAAAATAGTATTACTATTTTATATATATATATATATATATATATATATTCGGAATATTCCACAATACAGTGTTTCTCCTTCAACCCAAAGTGATTTGTCGCCAGAGGTTTTTGTCTAGAGCATCTTCTTCCCTCAAAGCTCTAGTTTACATACTTCTCACTCCATTTATACAACGTTCTCTAGGTCTGCCTCTTCCACTTCTACCATTACTTTCCAATTAAGGATCTTCTTTGGTATTCTTTTCTTCCATTCTTATGAGGTGTCCATTTAAAACGTTTTTCTTCTTTTTTTTCTAATATGTTTATTTTTAACTTGCATAATTTCCCTTATTGTGCTGTTTCTGACTTATCCCTTCTTCAAATTTTTGTCGATCTCATCCAAATATTATTATCATTATTATTATTATTATTATTATTATCATTATCATTATTATCATCATCATCATCATCATAGTACATTCACGAATTTAGGCCATTTGTTGACCTGTTTCGGCCTCAAGAGAAACACCATCCAGAAGTCTTTTGAGTGGACGTTCATTATTATCATCATTATTATTATTATTATTATTATTATTATTATTATTATTATTATTATTACTACTACTATTATTATTACTGGAATACCATTATCTTACGTTGCTTTCGAAGTTTTTGTTGATGATTTTTTTGGAAATACAAAGAAAGTCAATAGTGCGGCAGCATCTGCTTCTGACGCGCCTTAAATAAGTTAGTTGAGGGAACAACCACTCCCAGGGAGCGGAACCCACGCACTAGGGAAATTGTTTACGTACTTATTAACTATTCCCAAAGCGTATCAAAATGCATAAATCTTCTCTGTGGTAAATTTAAACATACTTTATTTCACCGAGTTTCGTACTTATGAATATTTATTTGCACCCATTCAGATGCTCATTACGCTAAGCAAGTCAACTCATAGTATATGATGTGAACCATCAGTCATTAACGGCAAGACTTATTAACAATTACATATATATATCTTAATATATAAAAATTTCGTGTCACGTTGTTTGTCCGCGATGGAATCCTAAACTATTGAACCGATTTTAATAAAATTTTGCACACTGTGTGCAGTTTTATCCAACTTGAGACTTAGGGTAATTTATAACTAAATTTATAGTCGCATTATTTTTTTATTGCAAATTATTTGTTTATTATTTAACAAAGAGTTATAATTATCTATGAGTTCCATACGATTCTAACAGATGGCGGTGTAATTATCTGTGAATTCCATACGATTCTAACAGATTGCGGTGTAAGGTAATTTGGTAAGGTAATTGGTTTATCATTTAACGAAGAGATATCCAGATGGTTGTGCTTTTTGTTGCAACCGCGAATTTCAATTGAATTACAAATATTGATTATTTCATAATTTAAGTGTGTTCAGTGTTTATTTTATTTTCAATATTATTAATTTCGTGTGTTAAGTATTAGTTTTAAAAAATCTGGCAGAAAGACAGCAACTTAATTTAAATTTTTAACGTATACCTTAGCCACAGCAACGCTTGGCCGGGACTTCTAGTATGTATGTGTGTGTGTATATATATATATATATTAATGAGAGTTCTTCTCAATACAGAGGTTTGTCTCCACTCGAATATCAAAATAGGTTACAATATTGACATCTAAAATACACAAAGTTAGATATTAATTGTTTTGGAACTCTATCTACACTGTTTGTGTTGTTACTCATACGTCATTTGTCTCTATCTTGTACATCATCCTCCGCTATAACAAATCTTTCCACTGACATATGCACGTTCTGAATTCAGGTAGTAGCAGGCCGTCCGCTTCCTTATCTCTTAATTCCCCATTCTTCTACATTCCTGGGTAAACAACTACGTAAAATACCGTTATTAAAATGTTCATCAATTGTTTACTATAACCCTACATAATTAACTATTAACTCACTGGCACTATCGAACCCGTAGGTTCATGGCCTCCGGAAATAAGCTCTCCATACATCCCTATCTTGAGCTAATGTTTTATAATCATTCCCTGTTTAATCTACTTCCCTCAAATCATGTTTAATGTTATTCTTCCACCTCATTCTTGGTCTACCAACTGGGCGTTATCGCTCTGGTTTTCCTACAAGAAGCTTCTATGAACGTCTTTCATCCCCTATGCGTGTCACATGACCTGCCGTTCACAGTCTATGAGACTTAACTGTTCTCATTATATCTGGCTTCCTATAAAGACCAAGTATTTCACTGTTACATAACAGTCTTCCCATTCATCTGTTCACCTCTCCTTGGTCCAAAAATGTTCCTAAGAACTTTATTCTCAAATACTTGTAATCTCCTTTCCTCCCTTAAAGTAAGAATACATACTTCGCATTCATATAATATAACTGGTAGAATAATATTTTTATTTATGTTTAACGTTTTTTGAAAGGAGTTGGGACGTCAAGAGTCCCTGTAATCCATAATAGCACCCATTTCCAGAATTGAGCCTATGTTTAAATTTTGTGCATCTGATTCCTTTTGTGATTATTGTTCCTAGGTATTTGAATTCAGCCACTTCCTCAAAATGTCCGTCATTTGTATTAAATGTCCATTTCCATTATATAATGTATGGGTTTTCAATTAACTGATTTTTTTTCATATATTTAAATACTTGCTGATTACTCAATGTTACGCGGATATTTATTTATCCCAATACTATATGGTTAAGACACTACTCTCAATTATTTTGAATATTTTATTATTCGCCTCTTCTCATTTCTATTCCAAGAGGACTGAGCTTGAACAATGTCATCGGCACTTTCACAGTGTGTTTAAGCGACCGCGATAACTATGAATTCGACACTAAAATAGAACGTTTTCTGTAATTTTTACATGTCCACCCATCTCTCCCCCTAAAATTGCAAAGAATCGAACCTGGACTTAAATGACATCAGGACTGTCACTAATTAGCTTAGCTACCACGAAAACTATGGATCGGACATAAATATCGGTCATTTTGAATGCAATATTATTCATCTTTACTCTCTCCCTATGGGTACTAGAGGTTAAAAGTGCTTCAATTACATTTTGACTGTTACCAATCAAATAAGCGTCCCCATGAACTATGAATTTCACACTAATGTGCCATTCTTGTCATTTTATTTTTCACTCCTTCTCACACACAACCCCTTTGGTGTGTTATAGGTAAAACTGAGCTTAAATATCATCGAAACTGTAGTCACTCAGATATGCTACCCCATAAACCATAAATTCGACATTAATATCAGTTTTTTTTCTACAAGTCACCTACTCCCATTTCTCTCCTAGGGACTCTAACTCTCACAGAATTTTTTTTTTTTAGATTGTTAGTTGCATATGTACCGAGTTGCATTGATATTTCAGTGTTATACATAAATATATTTATTTTACGTTTCAGCCCCCTAAGGATACTAAGAACGGTTTACTTATTATAGCCTGTTTTCCAAATTATAGTTCATATGAGTACTAAGTTTGGTGGATATTGCCCCAAGTGTTCGAGATTTATGCTGGCACATACGTACATACACACACACACACACACACACACACACACGCGCATATTTATCTCTATATAGACAGTTTTCTTAGAACATCTGGCACTAAATTAAAAACTTTAATTCGAATATATTAAAATTTCAATAAGTTACCCCAAGTATAATCATAATATTTCTAGATATTTATTTATATGAAAACTGCATAAACTAAAACCAACTCGAATTAAGCTGCAATGTATGTAATTACGTACAAACTTGCATAAAATTATGAGATATGCAATAAAAGTTATTAAATTCGGAGTCAATTTAGGCATGAATTGAAATTTCCTTTAGTGATTAACGGTACATGTGTGCAAGATCCTGAGAAACATTGAATGATGAAATATTTCACCGAATATTATCCTCTCACCTATGCCTAGGACATCCCAATGGTCATGGTTTTTCACTAAAACTTTGCAATAGCGTGACACGCTCTCAAAATTAACTTAACATGATGCTACCTATATAACAATTACACCTTACTTTACCTTACATGATATTTTATTACATTTTATGAACTTAGAAGGGTAAAATATTAATTAATTTGGAAATATATTCTCATTTTAACCATTAACCACATGACTACTGTTGTATCTTAGAATTCAACATCTACGTATTAATCTTCTAATTATTAATGTATAATATATTAATTTAATTATTCTTAAATCATTTAAGAGATAACAGATAACTTAAGAGACGAACAATATGGATTTCGGTGTGGAAGATCATGTATTGATAATATTTTCTGTATTAGACAATTACAAGAGAAAATCCTAACAAAAAATAAAGAACTACATATGACCTTTATTGACTTAGAGATGGCATATGATAGTGTGCCACGACAATTGTTATGGACGACAATGAGAAATTATGAATATACGTGATAAATGAATTAATATTGTTAGCATTCAACTACAAGCCAAGAGGTTCAAGGAATGTAGGAACGCGAGTAAAAAGGTGGACGGAACAACTGTGAGGAAGAACAGGCAATTTTTGCCTAGCCCGTGAAGTGAAAGAAGAAAAGAAAGGGGAGGAGGAGGATCTATAGTAATACAAAAGCCAAAGTAAAACTACGGAATAAATTAACAGAGGAATTCACAGTGAATAAAGGCCTGAAGCAGGGACGCAGTTTATTGCCAGTTCTTTTAATATTTATCTAGAGCAGGCTCTTAATTTATGGTATAAAAAGTGTTCTGAAATTGGTATTCCTATAGGAGGAAAAATACTACATTCATTGTTGTTTGCGGATGATCAAATAATGTTTGCAGGGGATGAAGATGATATGAGATATATGATAAATAAACTAATGGAAGAATATACAAAATGGGGACTGAATATAAATTTACAGAAAACAGAATATATGTGTTTGAGAAAGGATGTGGATGGCCTCATACTAGAAACAGGTAAGATAAAAAAATCTGAAATTTTTAAATATCTTGGGTCAATAATTACATGTTTAGGTACATGTGAAAGGGGTGTACAAGCTAAAATTGCAATGGTAAAAAATGCAACTAAGACATTACATGGAATAATTTGAAACAAAAATATTACAAAGGAAACTAAAATGAAAATTTATAAGAGCATAATACTGAATATTTTGTCATATGAAAGTGAAACTTGGTCTAAAATTAGAACAGTTGAATTTGATTATTTTAGAAGAAGCCTTGAAAAAAACAAGACAAGATAAAATAAGAAATGAATTCATTTGGAAAGAAATGAATGTCACCACATCTGTTGTTAAGAGGATTATAAATCAAACTCAAATGGTATGACCATGTACAAAGAATGGAAAATGAAAGATGGCCAAAAATTATATATACCAATGGTCACCCTCTGGAACAAATATACGTGGAGACCAAGATGGAAATGGGAAACTTATGTCAGAACTATATTGGATTATAGGAATTTGGCATAAGGAGACTGGAATGATAGAAATAAATGGAAACTGAAGACGGCAAACCTATAAGTGGGGGAAAGCCGAAGAAGAAGATGAAATAATTTAGAATTGAACGGTAAAACTGAAAACAAGGAAAAATTGAAAGATAACATTGAAACGAGGTAATTAAAGCGATCACGTTAAACGTTTCGGTCGCGGTGGTCTAGTGGTTATATTCCTTAGCCGAGGGTCGCGGGTTCAAACCCGGCCGGGTCGATGGATATTCAGGATGGAACAAATGCTCCGGGAAGGACTTTAAACCGTGATTCCTGTGTCTGAAGATTTTCAGGCTCGTAAAAGAACCGCAATCCTGAATAAAAATTTCTCTGTGCAAAATTTAACCAACCTTCATCCATCCAAGTAATATCTTAGTTGCCTATTAGATGTCTCATTGAGGCAATTAACTAACCACATGTCATTCGTTGACATCTATAGGTATATAAGCATAACTAAATTTCATTCAATTTGAGAATTTTCCTCATCATTGAGGGTTTTGTCCAACCAATCTTAGTAATTAATATGAATTTTAAAAAAAATATATAAATTACTACGGAATTATAGTCTATCAGTTTGCAACAAACATTCATGAATTTGCCTTAATTAAAGTTCTCCATCGTTATCTATCCTCTGTGTCTTCATCTGTTACACCAAATGTACTCATTGAATTTTGAATGTTGTTCTTACAGGTTGTTCTTGGTCTTCCTTTTCTGTTCCTTCTTTCAATTTTCCATGCATAGACGGTCTTTAGTAGTCTTCCATCCTGCATTCGTCTTACGTGCCCATACCATTTTAGCCTTTTGTGTTCAATCTCATCCATTATATTTATTTTTGCATTCATCCATTTTCTAATTTCTGTAGGCCTATTTCTAATCTCTTTTCAGTCGAGATTTTTGTGGCAGCTCTTCTCCAAAAATCCATTTCAACCGAAGTTATTCTGTTGACATGTTGTGTCATTATTCAAACTTCCGATCCGTATACTTTCTAGTAATGATTTATAAATTAGTTTTGTTCTATTAATGATGTTTTTACTCCATGTATAGAGTTTAACATTCTGATGGTTTGTCTTCCATTACTAATCCTTTTTTCTATTTATTTATTTGATGTTCCATCTTTCTCTATAATTGATCCCAAATAACATAAATTATCGCTCTTCTATCGCTAAATTAGCTTCATTAAAAACATCCGTAATGGAGCACCCTTGTACCTATGTGAGACATATGGAGTATATACACACAAGCACATATTAAACATAATATTTGTATCCTATACTTATTACGATAACTCCCCACTTAGTAATACGTAAATTCAGAAACATTATTGGCCAAGTGCCTAAATATGTCTATAAATTACTTGCAGAGTAATTTGGCTTCATTCATCAACTTAAAGCTTTATGAATTATCTGAGGTCATGTTTTTACAATTAATATATTTTCCTTATCGTTCTGAGCTCATGATACATTATTGTGAACTTACTGATCCGAGTCCGTGTCTTAACAAACATTCGCAAATTTTACTCCCTACCCTCAACAGAAGTCAAAAGGTTATCTTTTACTCATTAAAATGATTATTAATTTTCCTTGTTTTCATTTTCGAGGACAAATTCTCTCACTCTTTCTCGTTCTTTAATCACTTACGACTTTTTTTCTGTCAGACTTCTCCAATGAAGTGTGAATTCTGCAACGCGCCTCTTACAGTCTGGCCCTGTCTTAGTGGATCATCCTTAGCCTATATTTTATCTTACGTCGATGGCGTCAACTTTCCAAAATTCTATGTAAATTAACGATAAACTCAAACGAATTATACATTTTTTTTTACGGAATATTGATCTGTATCATCGTATATAAATATGATGTTAGTATTTTATCCCCAGTTGGGACAAGTTTCCTAGGTGCTGTTTTATTGGTTGTTTCCTTATCTCTAAGATAAATATCAGGAAATTTTAATGTCCAAATAGTTCCCGAACGTTATCTGGCTATCATTATCGTCAATACCTCATTCGCCATGTTTTATATGAATGTATAGTGTGTGTGTTTAATGGTCATTTTGTCACAATAATAATTTTGAATAGCAGTAGGTGATTGTATTTTTCTGTGATCATGGAGACAGCATAGTTCGTGGAACTATGGAAAAATACGGTCATATTTACGAATATTGAATATATATATTTCATGAAAATGTTGCAATTTATTTTTTGTTCGATAGTGCGTTTTGCGTATTTACAGCAATGGCGACCATGATCGAAAGTTCAACTTCCTATATTTCGGGGTTGCCAACTAAATAACTGTACTGTAATAAAATAAACTATACTGTAATATTACTTATTACAAACACGCGTGTCGGAAGTAAAACCACTCCCCTCTATGTAGGCCTATATTACGTACGATGTATATTAAAAAAATATTCAGAAGTAGTGTTAATATACATTATACGAAAACAAATCACTGTATTTTAAATGAACTGAACTTTATTTGAAACAATATAAAACAATAAATACATACTTGCCGTCATTTTATCGCTAAATTGGTCTCACGGTCTCCTGTTGTTTCAACTAATAAACATTGCCTACACTGTTAACGTTAGTCAATTGTTTGTAATGAACGCAAATATTTCCAACAAAGATGTTATTATTTTACTAGGCTATTATTTATTATTTTGAAAACACCATCGCGCGAAAAATAATGTACAACGCACATTTTTTATGTGTTTTACAGAATCTCGGAAATTAAAAATTTCGCTGTCGCTCGGTTTTTAAACATTTTTCTCGATTATGTAAAAACCACTTCCCAGCCTCGCAGCGTAATATACTATTAATATTAGTACAATCAAACAAATACCAGCGATAAACATAACGTTAGTAAACGAGGAAAGATTAAGTGCGTTGGTATAGGTTGATGACGTATTTGAATGCTGAAAAATTTAATGTAAATAAGTATTCGTAACATACTTCATAGTAATAAATTTTTGTTATGTTACGACATGGAGTGGCCATTTTATTCACTATGTATAATATGTAATTAAAACGTTTTTCCGTATTTTTTCTCTCCTGTTTCTGAGTTATAAATGTCAATATAACCAAACAGTTAACAGAAGTCACTTAATGTTATAGTCATAAAAATAGGGTTTTGACATATTCAATTTGTTACATTTGACATCTTTATAAAGAACGAAACTCAGATTTCATAATTAGAATTGGATAACAGCCTAATTCACCTCGTTTTAAGAGCAATCATAAACTGTGAATGTTGTTACAACATATTAACATCTAAATGAATACATTAAAATTTATTTTTACGATTCCTTACGTCACACGTTAATGTCCGATTCACATACAAACTAATTTAAAACTTCTTAAATTTTATTAATAGCAGGCTCATGTGTATGGAACTTGACATTTTACATAATATTTGCCCTTCAAGCATTTGCTCCAACATGTGATTGCAATTATTGCACATAATGGACAGAAATACATACCGGTACATGTACTTGCATATGTGTGCATGCATGCGTTTGTTTTCTCAAATTACTGAATTTATAACATTGTTTAACAAAAGGAAAGGTTTCCTTTTACATGATCTAATATACCAAATATAAAAAATAAGCAAACCCTAAATTGGCTCAATCTAGCTACCGATTCATGTGGGTTCAATCGTACTTCAAATTTTTTTGAAGAGAGATAGGTACTTATGTGCGCACGTTTAATGTTTAATACGTACGTAACGATGAAAATATACGTAGTCCTACCTCATGTTAGATTAGCTAAAAAGTGTTGTACATTAATATTTTCGGTCACATTTTACTAAAATACAAGTAAATCTCTCATTGTGGACCGGTACAAGTGGTCTAACATACTACTTAATTTTGTTACCTATTTTTTGTCGCGGAAATCTGATGTAAATGCTAACTGTGTTAATCACTGATAAAGCCAAGACCTTATGGCAAGAAGAATTACGTAGGAAATCACCTTGAGAAATAAAAAAAAAACAATGAATTAAGAATAATAACAGAAGTGACTATTGTAAAAAATGTATCATCATCAACAACAAGGATTAAGCCCAATGGCCTGTTCCGATCTCATTATAGGTCGAATTGGTCCCTCCATCTCTTCAATGATCTTCCCAACATTCTTCTCCATTTTGGTTTATAATTATACGTTCTTCTTGGTATGCGCTGTTCATTCATTCGTAATACGTGCTGAAGATAAGCATTTTGATAATATTATATTCTTTCACAGATATTAAATATATTAAGTTCTAACACTAATAGCTCTAGAAATGGATTATTTACGAAGAAGTGCCAGAAAGTCTAAATTAGAACGTGTCACAAATAAGGAAATTAGAAACAAAATGGAAGCAGAAGAAAGCATAATTGAAAGAATTGAGGAAAAGGAATTAAAGTGGTTAGGACATGTTTTAAGAATGGAAGATGAGCGATGGCCGAAGCAACTATATGAATGGCATCCTAACAGAAAGAAGAAAAGAGGAAGACCAAGGTTAACATGGAAGGAAAACATGAAGACAGTAATGCAAGCTAGAGGGCTAAGCATCGAAGATGCCCAAGACCGTAGGCTTTGGAGGTTTGGCACGGGAAGACGGCAGCAGCTGTAAAAACCCGAAGATAGATAGATAGAGAAGTTCTGTTCTTATGTCTTCGTTTTTTCTTTTTATCGGTCCTTTGGTATCCTGCTATTGCTCTCAACATCTTCATTTCAGCAGCCTCTATTTGTTTACTATCTGCCTTTGTTAATGTCCAGGTTTCACATTCATATATAAGAGATGGAACTGCCAATACTTTGTAAAACTTCAAAATAGTTTCTTTTCTAGTCTTATTCAATAATGTGCGTTTAATTGTGCCACACAGATAATTGAATCGTTGTATTTTAGTGTGTTTATCTAAATTTCTGTCGTTGCCTAAATGACATCCCAAATAATTAAAATTCTTAACTTGGTCTATAATTACATCATTTATCATTATTTTTGTTCCTATTGCACATTTTCCTTTCAGAGCTAATATTTTTGTTTTTAGATTAGATATACTTAAATTGTATTTTAGAGAGATATTATTTAAAGTATAAATATATCTGATAAAATATGTCGTAAAACATATTTGAATTGTATATATCAATGCAATGAAATGTACACTAGTTTTACATAGAATTATAGGATAGTATTTGTTGTTTTTACATAATACAGTTTTCATTGTTTACAATATATCATACTTGAAATATAAATCTTAAACACGTTTTTGTTATTTTTTTATGTCAGTATATAATTTGATAATTTAATTTTCCATAGAGATTATTTCATTAGTTTATAATGCAAATTGAAATCACTTGAAAATGGTGTACCTAAAGGCGCGGGCAGTAACAATAACATTATAAATTTGATTATCTCCAATAAGAGACCCCGGTTGATTTAATTCTGCCCGGATTAGTATACTTAGTGACGTTCCTACTATCTATAAAATTTCTAGAAAATTAACTCTAAAAAGATTGCCCCCCTTAAAGATAAAACTTTTTAAGAAATTTGAGGCCAACCGGAACCTTTATAAATATTATAATAATTACACATACACTATAGGAACATTTTAAGTTATTGACAATTGCAAGTTAGATATATTCCAACTTAAATTCTACCCCCCTTAAAGATAAAACTTTTTAAGAAATTTGTATCATAGAATAAAACAGCTGTACATTAATTTTAAATATATCAGTATGCCGATAGGAATATTATCTTTAATTTAATTCTAGTGTGGCGAATATCGAATATCGCGAATATTCTGAAACGCTTCCCACTAATCATTAAAAGATAATGAAATTTGGAATGGATAAATTCATGTGTCACGTTTAATAATATGTGGTGCTGCCATTTGATAGTAAGCCTATATGTACTGTATATTATAGGATTTCCTCTAGATGGCTAATGTAAATTTCCACTTATTGAAAACGATGTTTTATACAGAGACACAACAACATTGTCATTTTATTCGAAGTCATAAAATTACATGAAATGCAAAACTACAATAACTCACGAAGTTCTAATGATATACTCGTAGTTATTTATGTATCAAGGGTATTCTGTTGATGATTACGTCTCGAAGGCAACAGACTAACTAAGCCGATGGTCTCTGACAAAGGGTTTATAAGTCTTCCGAGGGACTAATCATCAAATAATTCCAGTAGTGCACACAATATTTTATGGTTTACTGCTTTATTGCTGAAGGAAATTAAATTTATGAGCATTAGTTGGGAATTTAATGTCTATATCATGGATTTTCCCCATTCAGCAGTACTGTTCTTTAAACATTACCTTAGTAACGGTATCTATGTTGAATCTGAACAATCCGTATAATCTCAACTTCATAGGATATTTTAATATAGCTATGAAGGGTATAGAGGGAAAAGCAGGTAAGTCACATTTTCTTTGAAACCTAGAAAACATATTGTCTGACCAACAGATCTGTGCCCCCGTAAGATATGCGAACTGAACACTAATTCCTTTTTCTGCCCCGGTAAATCATTTTCTTCCCTGCATTCCTACCTATATCTTATTTTTCGCCCCTCCCACTACTCACAATTTTGAGGCTTCTTGGGGACAGATTATTTGCATGTGCAGTCCAGTCTTGTCAACTCAACATGAACATTGTAGCTCGGAGGGGTGAAATAAATATTATCAAGCAAATAATAAAAGTCAATCAGTGTCATTACATCTACTTAAATATTTAGAAGCAATAATTAACCTTACATTATTCATTATTTCAAGATCCATGACACTGTTTGGGAAAAGTTTGGCAAGATCCCGACTCGAAAAATTATCGTGGCTGCTGGTGGGAGAAAAGTGAGTGGAATGGAGTGAGTACAGGTGACAACTTTTCTAAAAACGACTGCAGCACTTAAGGGGCACAGATCCGTTGGTCCGACAATACTTTTAGTTTACTTCCTTCCTGTATGCCAAACTTTGGATGTAAATAATCCCATGACGTACTTTTTACTGTTTCACAGTTCTAAATGATATTGCTTTACGTGGACTATTTAACTCATGCCCCAAATGGGAGTCAATGACCAATCACGTTTCAATGATTTCTGTTTTACAACCAATCAGAGTCGTGTTTCACCAAATATTTATCAGTGTTATGATTACCATATTAAAGAAAGCTCCTCCTTACAATATTGCGTTCCTTTGGCAATAAATAGTATGATCTGGTTGCAGTGATAAACAAAAGAAGCAGTAGAAGCGTACCTATCATTTCTAATTTGTTTTCAAACATCGCCGTTTACATTAAATATATAAATATTTTAAAATAACTATAGTTAAATAATGATTTGTGAGTAAACAGCTTAATTTTATTCGTTAAATAGTCCTAACAAATGCCACTCTTGATTTCCAAATTCTCTAGATAAATTCACTCCTCACTTCGTGAGTCGTGAATTTATCGATAATTTGGAAATCACTCGTGGCATTACTTATGATAATCTAACGATACCTTAAACTCTATTTTGACAAAAAGTAGCTTATCTGTTTTTTTACCTTGTACCCTTCATATGCAGTTTTCTTCCAATAATAAGAATTAATGTTTAATATTGTAATATGTTAAATTGCTGCTACTTATGAATGTTGTGAAAATGTTTACTCTGCCTGTATTTAGTTAAATTGTTTACATTTAATTCATTTAGCACTGGAATATAATATCTAGAGGACATTATATAATTTATCGCCCATCATATATATATATATATATATATATATATATATATTCAATGCATTAGAGAATAATATACCGATAGTTAATTCCATGTTTCACATTCTGCCAATTAATTAACAATAACAAACAACTGAACTATAAATAAATGAAAATCTATGAAAAGGTTGAAATGTTCAATTCCATTAACTTGGTTAAACCTCTCACCTTATATGAACTGTTTTACATGCCACACCCCAACCCGGCATTACAGAGGCACGATCTGTTGGGAGAGGGATTTTAAACAATCGATCACACATCAGCTCAATTTCAGGGCCTCCTACGAGACAACACAACATGAAGACGAAACATACCATTCACACACACACGAATGATTATGATGGATAGATGATGTTCCAGAACCGTTTGGGACTTAAGATACCTGACATTTATCATACAAGTGAGGAAAACTTAAAAAAAAATCATCACCAAGGAAACTTCTCCCTTCCGAGCCCTCTGCATACATGCTACCTCGAGACCACATTGGTTGACATGTTAAAAGATAAGATATGATACAGTTAAACGTGAAAAATATGTCAATCGATAACTTCGGATCAAGTTTTTATTTTATTTTATACACATGCTTACTTATTTCGCTAAATTGATACCTTCAACTGTATCCTCACATTTTATATCAAACGATTTACAACTCAATTGTGACAATTACGTCACTAGCATAACAAGAGAAATGCTTTACCTCATTTAAATAGGAAACGAAAGATCAAAACAACACTTGGACAGAAATGTTGTTGAAGGCTAGGAAATCAAAAATAAGATTGTTGATGTTATATTTATGACTGAGAAGAGAGTAAACAAAAAAAAGTTTATTTTATTTTGTTAAGGAAATGAAGTAGGAAGAAAACAATTTAATGCTATTTAGAAAATTTAAGAAACGCATTTAAAAATATGATACTATAGCCTATATCAAGCGTTAAGATTTAAATGTTTTTAGCGCGTTTACTAGTAATAATGTGCATATTTGAACGGAAACAGATTTTATAAATTCTGCGTTTTTTTACCATTAATTTGGTTGCTTTTAGGACGGCTTGATTTCTAAAAACGTAATAAAGGTTTTTAAATTAGGTCTTTCCTTCTCATTAATATACTCTAGTATATTTTATTTCACTTTTTTATGTACTTTTAAAACAACTGTTGATATAAATTTATATTTTACTATTTATATATACAGTGTGTCCCAGCAGTCGGGAAAATCTTGAAAACCGGGAATAAATCGGGAATTTGAAAGTAACCGGGAAAACCGGGAAATAGATGGGAATTCGTACAGTGACGTGCATCTATCTTGCATTCAAATCAAATGAATCGCAATCATTAAACCACATTCTAAAAATGCGTACAGATATTGGAATACTTCATGAAATATATGTTAATGAAACTATAGCATACCGGTATGTTTGGTGGAGTCAAGCTGCCTCTCTAAAGAAATGCCGACCCTTGCTAAAACGATATTGCATTACAAAACAATACTTAAGCAGACGTAGTTCAATAAGACAGTTCAACTCGGACTCCATGCATCAAGCTTACATTCAGCTTCTTGAACACACATTTTTAACGCAACTCTTGGCGAGTGTTTTTCTCTCGGTCTTTTGCTTTTCGTACACAAGCGACCATTTCTTCATATCATTAATATTTTATTGAAATCTATACAAATTGTCAAACGATTAAAAAATAATATATGAATACATTAATTTTAAGATGATATTGTTTGCAATGTTTTGTGGTAATACAGTTCATGTTCAAATAATAAAAAACATATTTTGCTATTCTTATTTAAGCCTTTACCATAAAAATAAATTATCCAGTATTCAAAAATATTTTTACAAAATCAGTTCTCTCGAATTAAAGTCAGTTTACATGCATGCATGCATGCATGCATGCATACATCATACATACATACATACAGACAGACAGAAGACAGAGAGACAGACAGACAGACAGACAGACAGACAGACAGACAGACAGACAGAAGACAGACAGACAGACAGACAGGAAGAGCAGACGACAGACAGAACAGACTGACGGACAGACAGACAGACAGACAGACAGACAGACAGACAGACAGACAGAACAGACAGACAGACAGACAGACAGACAGACAGACAGACAGACAGACAGACAGACAGACAGACAGACAGGACAGACGACAGACAGACAGACAGACAGCAGACGACAGACAGACAGACAGACAGACAGACAGACAGACATACAGACAGACAGACAGACAGACAGACAGACAGACAGACAGACAGACAGACAGAACAGACAGACAGACAGACAGACAGACAGAGCAGACAGACAGACAGACAGGACAGACAGACAGACAGACAGACCGGACAGACAGACAGACAGACAGACAGACAGACAGACATAGACAGACAGACAGACATAGACAGACAGACAGACAAGACAGACAGACAGACATAGACAGACAGACAGACATAGACAGACAGACAGACATAGACAGACAGACAGACATAGACAGACAGACAGACATAGACAGACAGACAGACAGACATACATACATACATACATACATACAGATCATACATAACATACATACATACATACATACCATACAGACAGACATACATACATACATACTACATAAACATACATACATACATACAACATACATACATACATACATACATTACATACATACATACATACATTTACATACATACATACATACATACATACATATACATAATACATACATACATACATACATACATACATACATACATACATACATGCATGCATACATGCGTACATGCGCACATGCGTACATGCGTACGTCCGTCCGTCCGTCCGTCCGTCCATCCATCCATCCATCCATCCATCCATCCATCCATCCATCCATCCATCCATCCATCCATCCATCCATCCATCCATCCATCCATCCATCCATCCATCCATCCATCCATCCATATTTACACGGGTGTCCAGAAAATATATATACGTGTGTGTGTGTGTGTGTGTGTGTGTGTAAAGTGATCCCACTAAAAGAGGCCTTGCGGTAGTAGGAAGTTAAGCCCACTTCCCTAGACAATCGGCACCTGATGTCACCCTCTGAGACAGCAGCCTTTACCCCCTGGTACTCATTTCCGTTAGAAGCTGTGTCGACTCCAGTGCCATGGTGTGGCCAGAAGATTTGTATCAGTTTAAAAATCCCGACCCCACCCGGACTCGAACCATGGACCTTCTGGTTTAACCAAATATGCTACGGCATGCCACTTACCCCAGGTTAATTTTATTGAGTACATATGTCATGTGATATTTTCGTTAATTTATTATATAATTAGTTAATTTAGTTTTGGGTTACATACTTGTAGTATATTTAAGGCGATTTTATGTAACGCAGTATATTTTTAAGTTTTTTTTGTTTTGTTTTTAAGATCAGATGTAATATTTTTTTATTTTTTGCCGAGTGGAAGAGAAGACTTAAAAACCTCAACTTCTAGTTATATTTTTAATAATCACGTACAGAAAGTAGGCCTACATCATTACTCAGCAAGGTGATGGTGATTTAACGCACTCCCCAAATACAGTAAGTTGTTATTCGTTACGTTATATTTCTGGGAACACGTCGTTCATATGACATCACACAACACACCACTCGGCTGTAATTTACAATGACGAATTGACAGCCCCCCCTGACATGACGTCATTTCTTTCGCATCATGAATGGCGTAAACCTTGGCAGTGCAACATTTCTGAATCACTGCATTGATTTTACCATTTAAAGTAAACCGAATTGATATGCAATAATAAAAATTATGGACTGGAGACATTACTTATTTAGACTTTCCTGTGTTGTTTCAACAATACAAGTACAACAAATACAAGTTGTACCTCGAAATAGTACCACGGAATACACAATAGTATTCTGAACCCGTACATCCATCGCCGAGCGGACATAAGCTCTCCATACGTATCTATCCCAAGCTAATGTTATCCAGTCGTGCACTGTATAATCTACTTCCTTCAAATCATAGTTAATGTTATTCTCCCACCTCATTATTGGCCTACCTACTGGACACTTTCACCTGAAAGAAGAATATTTTATAAAAATAATTAGGGATTCAAGTAAAGATGAAACTCGCTGAGTAGAATATCATTAACAAAATTAAAATTATTTTTCAAAGTTATAAAATTGTTACCTTTTAGCTCCGTCTCCACAACTTTGTAAAGTATTAATCACTGTAGGACTTTCGGGACTAGTTCCATCAGCAGCAGAAGATAGGTCTGTACCTATTGACTATGAATACAATACTATTGTCTTATCTGTGGTGCAAATTTGAAGTGAAAATTTAAGGCTTTTTCTTACACTTCCAGACGACAAATTACGTAAATACACAAAATATCCTCATCTCGTGTCCAACTCAGGGTCGGGTCGACGGATGAGATGAGATGAGCCCATATATTTAGAGGTCTGTGAATGACGAGGACGCCGGTCGACCACGCCTGACGCACCATCACAGGGGCAGATGAATGAAATGAAACGAGTACGGAGAAATGATGTAATTAAATTGTGGCAGGGGAAAACGGGAGGAACCCCGAGAAAAACCTGCCCAAGCTCCGTTTCGCCCACCACGAAACCCACATGGAGTGACCCAGACTCGATCTCGGGACCCCAGCTGTGAGAGGCGAACATCTAACCACTTGCGCCACGGAGCCGCCTAAATAAATACAGTCACGAAAAACTACAATTAAATTAAAAACACAGAGTACATAATCTTAATAAAAGAGGAATAACATAAAATGGAAGACTAATTATTTATTAAAGTATTTTAAAAGTTTTAAAAATAACTATTATGTAAAGTAAAGTGATCCCACAACAGGCCCGGAGGCCCTTGGGGTAGTAGGAGGTTAAGGCTCCCACTTTTTTCTAGACAATCGGCACTTTATGTCAGCCTGGTTGTCAGTCCTACGTGACGGCCGCCTTTACCCCCAGAACAAGCGCCTGGTATCAGTTCCGTTAGAGGCTGAGTCGACCCCAGGGCCATAGTGCCGCCAGAGGGTTTGGGTCAGTTTAAAAATCCTGACCCCAACGGAACTTGAACCCTCGACCCTCCGGCTTGTAGCTCAGTGCCTTAACCACTACGCTACGGCGTACTACAGTATATTTACTAAAAGTATCCAATACTCTTATTTTTCATCTGCATTAAATCGATCAGTTTGTTATACACTAGGCATACTATTCCAGACACAGTTACACGCTAAAAGGAGGAAGAGGCACAGGCTAAGCTATAGTTAATTTGATAAAAGAAAATTGTGGGCACTCGAAAGATTAGGGTTACCTTAGGTACCTTCATTATTATTCAAGGTTCTGAATTATTTGTGTTGATATAATGATGCCTAAAAATGTTTATGCTGATTCTCAGTTCAACGTTCAATTTTTTTCTTGATTCTATACAATATCATACGATGTAACTGAAATATAAGTCAGGGTTTTTAATTAATTTCTCGCATGTTGACAAGAAAGAGTTTTTACGAAAATGTCTAGAAAATCCTAATGTTACATACAAGTGAAAAATTATAATTATAAAAAATGTAGCCGATCCCTTAATTGTTAACTGGGGGTCTATTTCTAACTTAGTTGAGTGGTAGACAAGGCTTTAAGGCCTTAACTCTTCCAGGTAAAATAAATGTATTATTATTATTATTATTATTATTATATTATTATTATTATTATTATTATTATTATTATTATTATTATTAAAAATGATATCTTCGAAGAACTGCAGGACACACACTACTAGATCATAAAAAAATACGTCGTGGAACCTTTAGAAAATAAAATTTCTGATAATATGTCAAAATGGATGCAACATGTTCATCGAATGGAGTATCACAGGATACCCAAACAAATGTTAGCTATCAACCTGCAGACAGGAGCAGACCAGGACGTCCACTCAAAACACTTTTGGATGGTGGTTTTATTGAGGCCGATACAGGTCAACAAATTGTCTAAATACGTGAGAGAACTATGCGGCTCCGTGACGCAAGCGGTTAGACGCTCACCTCTCATCGCTGGGGTCCCGAGATCGAGTCCCGGTCACTCCACGTGGGTTTCGTGGTGGACGAAACGAAGCTTGGGCAAGTTTTTCTCGGGGTTTTTCTCCCGTTTTCTCCTGCCACAATTTCATTCCACCATTTCTCCATACTCATCTCATCCATTTCGTTTAATTTCATTAATCTGTCCCTGTGATGGTGCATCAGGGCGTGATCGACCGGCACCCTTGTCATTCACAGACCTCTAAATATATGGGCTCATCTCATTTCATCCGTCGACACCCAAACTTGAATTGGACACGAGTTGAGGATATTCATATTTATTGTTATTATCATTATCCATTTTTTAAATGTATCTTGGACATAGAGTTAATTTTACTTAGGTTTTGTTTACCCAAATTCCTTCATTTTTTAAAAGTAATTTATAAACATTGTAACATAAACATGGTCCATCGCTGAGATTTCGAAGTAGAGTCGCTGCCTCGTAAGTGGGTCCGGGTTTAATCCCCGGTCGGGACAAGATTTCTGTTGTATGATTTTCTCAGGGTTTTACCTCACCTATAAGACTGAAATCTCAGGAAACTTCAAGTCCCCATCGGTCCCTGAACATCATCTGGCCAACATAATCATCATATTCGCCGTGTTTAGTAGGAATGTGTGTTTTATTTTAATATTGTGTTATCTCAGAAGAAGCCCTAGATCCAGCTGATCATTCATTCGGAGAGGCTCCCCATGTCCTTGTATGGCCAAAAAAAGTATTTGTGTGATTTAAATGTATAAAATGCCTCTCCCGACGGTCGTGTCATTGTAAGGCTAACGCGGCAAGGGTCATGAAAAATTACTGAGATGTTAAACTACTATAGGTCCCGTGCCATAGCCAAGTGGTTAAGACCAGATGCCTTGATGCAGAGCTGCGGGACTTGAGCTGGTTCGAATCCACATGGGGGAAGACACTTTCTCAAGGGATTTCGACCAGTATAGGACTGGTGTCCATCCAGCATCGTGAGTAATTTGGGTAGCTACATTAAGTAGCCCCTCCAGATTGAGAAAACCAGCTGTAAGGGCTGGGGACCCGATATGCTAACCAAATACCACCCCGACACTGGCAGGATGATCGTTTACCTCTGGCGAATAACACATGTAGATGTGAGGCCAGCAGCCGGATGGTAGGCCAAGGGCCTTCTAGACCTATCGCGCCATGGAGTTGTGAACTACTATAGAGAAGAAAATAAGTAACTTAAACATTTTACTAGTTTTAAAATTTCCTTTGCTTATCTTTATCTCACATTCTCGAGCTAATTTCCAACTGCTGTTTTCACAATGATCAAGATATTACCTTAGGGATCCTGCAGGCAGCTACCAAGTCTTTCCCCTTTAAGTAAACATAAAAAAGTTACTTTGCTTGCACATTTTGTTTTAGAAAAGCTCTGCCTCGCGATAATCTCTCTCATATCCTGAACGTGGATGTGAAAGTGTATAAATTGTAAAAACACATGGGCTGATGCCAGACTCGTTCTCTTTTAACGATGTATTTTATTATCGGTGCAAATGGCAAATCTTTTATAACCTCGCTGTTTTGTTAATAAACATCATTTAATATCAAAACATGTAAAATATTATACGCCTGGCTTACTGATACTTAAGTTGTGTGACTCACCTGTATTCAGCAACTTTAAATTAATTATTTTCTAAAAAAAATAAGCATTAAGATATACTAGCTGCATTTGAAATTTTGTTTTGATAAACTAAGGAATTCATTTATTTCTTCACTTGTTTCCACTATAAATTTATCTCTCATGGAAAGTGTTCGGTTTTGGTGGTCTAATGGTTACCGCCCTCATCTCTGATTCCGAGATACGCGCTTTCAAACTTTGCCGGATTCTTAAGTGAGTAAAAATTCTGATTATGGCTTCCTGAGAAAATAAAGTAAATGCCATAGATTTAAGGCAAGTAAAAGAATCTCAATCCTGAAATAAAATTAATTTTATCAAAATGTCGGCCTTTGCACGCCCAGGTATAAATTGCGACGGCTGCTTGATTTGAGGTCTTAAAGACAGTCATTAAAAAAAATCTACCTACTTAAAGAAAATAAATTCAATCCCTAGAATTAGGCCTTCAGCTAATCCATCTCCATAAAATCTAATGTAAATTGTATTCTTCTTTGTATCTCGATTTCACGATCTAGAAACTCGCGTTTTCAAAATATAATTCCTTGAATTTATGAATTCTAATAAGGAAATGTATATGAATATTTTAATGTATGCAGACGATCTGGTAATTATACAGAAGTCAGAGGATGATTTACAAAGAACCATTTACACATTGAATCAATTATGACCCTATTTAATCTTAAAGTTTCAACCTCAAATACTAAAATTATGGCTTTTCAGGGCAATGTGCCAGTCAGAGCAAAAATAGTAATCAATAATGAAATAATAAAATAGATAGCACACTTTAACCATCTTGGTTCAGATATAGCATATAGCTATAATTGGGATATACATAATAAATTAAACGATATCAAATGATGTGTGAAACTCAGCTCAGATTTTATAAAATTATGACTGTTCCTGTTCTTTTATACGGATCAGAATCTTGGTTACTTACAAAAAAAGATACCTCACACATTCAAGCTACTGAAATGAAATTTTTAAGGTCCGTAAAAGGGTGTACACGCATGGATAGATTCCATAATGAATCAATAAGAGATGAACTGGAGACATTTTCAATACTCGACAAACTATAAGAGCACAAACATCGATGGAAAGAACATTTAGACAGAATGGGCAATACAAGATTACCCAAAACGATAACCTACAAACCGCATGGAAAATAAAAAAAGATCTTTGGGACGGCCAAGGAAACGATGGACTTGAGACCGGGACAGGCCGCATTGATCTAATCCTGGAAAGAAAGAAGAAGAATTTATGGATTCTAACCATTCATCTCCATGGCACGACAGGTCAAGAAGGTTTAGCTTCCCATATGATTTTTCGCCTGACATCCACATGTAATCGCCAAAATGGATCATCATCCAGTCAATATAAGCATAAGGATTACATGTAGCTATCATGTCGGTTCCCCAACTGGTTTTCTCAACTTATAGCTACCCAAATTCTTCACACTGATGTGTGGTACCAGTCCCATATTCTGTCTGAAATGCAATTAGAAAATATTTTCCCCTTAACGTGAATCGAACCAATGCTCATCCAATAGTTCTGTGACAAAAAAGAAAGGATGCAACGTTCGGTATATAATTAGGTAAATGCTATCTCCCTGTCAAGCATATCGATAACTCCGGGTGATGTTAGGCAACATTTTCAACGTTTCTCACAACCTATTATGTTCCTGATCATTTAATTCTCAAAAAATCTTACTACATGCACTTGTCTTGTCGGTATTGGTGCTCTCTATGTAAAGTGTTGCCTCGAGTCTCAGGGTAGCAAATTGAATGATCACATTGGAGGTCATTGAAATTGTTTGGCAGAAGTTCCTAGTAATCTAATCAAATTTCTACTAATTTTATCGACATATGGGTTTAATTAGATTTTTGTAACCTTTGAGGGATTCTACAGAAATGTGTGTTTAGGATATAATGGATGACAAGATTGAAGAAACATTTATTTTTTATAAATAGACCTTATAGTTTTATTCGTTTCTGCTTATTCTAAGAATTTATATTAATATTGGATTTTATTTTTATAATAACGGGAGAAGATAGATTATTTTGAATTTACGAAATATGTTCCATAAATAGAAATGATAACATGGAAAAAATAACCATAACAAAAATTTAAGTTCAAGCTTATATCTGAGGAAAAGGTTGAAAATTTCAAACACAAAATTCAATGCGAATAGAATCGAGCCTGGGCCCGATATGTGAGAGTTACCGATGTTACTTCAAGATCAAAACAATGGCTAGTTCAGTGTTAGGCCTAGTAGTAGCAGCAGTAATAAGTAAAACAAATAGATCAACATAGTGGTCAGCTAGTGGTGGTGGTGGTGGCGGCGGCAATAACAGTAGAAATAGTATTTTTATTTAACGAAGATATTAACAGGTAAGGTAATTAAATTTGCAATTCAAACCTGGGCCAAAGTATTTTGATTAGAAACCTCTCACTTAAGACTTCATGTTCTTTTACATGCAGAAAATTTACAACACGGGACGCACAGTTTTATTCCTTTTCCGAAAGAAAGCATCTCAGTATTTTATGCATTGAAAAAGTCTGTCGACCCCGGCCAAGTTTGACTCTGCAAACTCGGAACCAGAGGCGAATGTGGTAACCGTGAGTCCATCAGGGCCCACTTGGACAGTTAGTTTTTCTGATACAAATAAAATCTGAGTTACTTATAATATAACTAACTCACTGGCACTATCGAGCCCGAAGGTTCATGGCCTCGCAGACATAAGCTCTCCATACATCCCTATAAGCTACTGTTTTCCAATCATTCCCTGTATGATCCACTTCCCTGAAATCATAGTTAATGTTATTCTCCCACCTCATTCTTGGTCTACCAACTGGGCGTTTTCCCTCTGGTTTTCCTACAAGAAGCTTCCATGCACGTCTTTCATTCCCCATTCGTGCCATATGTCCTGCCCATCGCAGTCTACGAGACTTAACTGTTCTTATTATATGTGGCTTCCTATAAAGACCATGTAGTTCGCTGTTTAGTAGTCTTCTCCATTCACCTGTCTGTTCATCTCTGTTTGGTTAAAAAATAATCATTCCCTGTGTAATCTACTTCCCTCAAATCAGAGTTAATGTTATTCTCCCACTTCATTCTTGGTCTACGAATTGGGCATTTTCCCACTGGTTTTCCTATAGGAAGCTTCTCTTTGTTTTTGTTACAAATAACGTGAATTAATTTTCTAAATCCATTCACCGCGTCGTTGAAGTTCTTTTTTCCTTTGGATGCGCTGTTTCAGGTAATGAATATTGGCTGGAGGTGGTGCTGTCGCGAAATACTCAAAGAAATATCATACCTCAGGCAGAGTTCAAAACATATTCGATTACAATTACTAATATGTCCACCGCTGTCGTCTCGAGGTAGCGTACTGCCTTGTCACGCAGCGGACCCGGATTCGATCTCCCCTCTGGACAAGTCTCCTGGGTGAGATTTTTTCGGGGTTTTTCCTCACCTGTAAGACAAAATGTCTGGATACGTCAAGGCCCAAACTGTCCCCGAACATCATCTGGCCATCATTATAGTCAGTACCACATTCACCTCATTAGATTAAGTTTAGGTTTAAGGCCTCTCCTGGTAATCATTACCCATCGTTATCACTTATCACCCATCATATCATTGGGGTAGCGTAATCCTGCTTTCCAGGCGCTCCATTCTCAGAAGTGGGTTACAATACGCCAATGCCAGGAGAGAATACCTGAAATGTCGAATGACAAACAGGTGGCATTGAACAAAAAAAATTACTAATGTATTTTCCCTCCCTTTAGCTTAGTTTAACATCACCGATTTATATATACATTTGCATGTCCCACGTCACAAAGGCCTTTAAAGTGATATGACCTGTCATACTTTTTTTTAACCATGCAAGGATATGTATGAGTAATCATCTCAATGCTAGGGCATCTCCGAGACAACACGAACATTTAAGACAAGACACATGTTCATACTAAACAAGATGAATATTATATGTATGGTTATGATTGCCAAATGGCATTCTGGGATTGTATGAGCCTACAGTTTCCTAACATCTGTCTTATAGGTGAGGAAAACTCACGAAAAAAACCTCACCCAGAAAAAAAAATTCCTCAACCGGAGATCGACCTCTGACGCGTTGCATCTGAGGCAACGGCCTACTCTAGATCGCAGTGATGACTAAGATATTTTGTTGACAAATTATTATTTTTTTAAATATTTATTTATTTATTTAATGTCCCAGGTTGTCTTTTTGACATTTTTTATATTCTCTCCTGGTATTGGCGTAATTGTAACCCACTTCTGAGGTTGGGGCGGGGGTTACGCTACCCCATTGATTATGATGGGTGATGATGATAGTGGTGCACCAAGAGAGTCCTTAATTTTTAAGTTAATCCTCTTCTTCTTGTAAGCCCATGTTTCCCTTAACAGAGATTTAGGCACTCTCCCCCTACAGGGAAGAATTTGAACCATACTAATTTAGTTACGCTTGTTTTCGTATAGATGTCATTTGAGTGGTCAGTGGTCAGCGTTCCGCCTCATACTGACATCTAGGAAACCAAGGTAGTACTAGGACGGGAAAATTTTCTTTTACGAGCCTGAAAATCTTCAAACTCGGGACCCACAGCTTAAAGTCCCTGCCGGAGGACTTTCTCCTTCGATTTTTCCATCCTAAAAAATCCATCGACCCCGGCCGGGTTTGAACCCGCGACCCTCAGGACCAGAGGCAAGGATCATAACCACTAGTCCACTAGTTAATCTGATGCTAATTGAATGATGATGATTGCCATATGATGATCGGGGACCATTTGGGCCTTAACGTTTCCTGACATGTGTCTGTACAGGTGATGAAAACCCTTGAAAAACCTCACCCAGGAAACTTATCCCGACCCAGACTTGAACTCGGGCCGCTCCGTGATAAGGCAGTACGCTACCTCGAGACCACAGCGCCGGAATTTCCAAGTATGTCAGGCGTAATTTTATAATAAATATCTTGTTAATTTTTGCATGCGATTTGGTAGAATTACAGTATGTAGTGCTAATTATGGTTCAACCTACGAGTATATAGGCGTACATGATATTTATAGTATTTTGTGCTCTTATTTTGAGAGTCACAACCTGGCAGCATTTATACATCTACTTTATATGCCTATTTCGTTCTATCCAAGCAGATCTTGTTTTAAAAACTCCATTTCTCGTAGAGTCTTTGTTGACATAATTTGAATTATGCGTTTGCCTTTCTAAATTGTGCAATCTTGATCCTAATGTTTAATATATTCTTATTTTTGTTGAAAAAGTCATAATATCCATCGCAATAACTTTTGAAATACGCTCTATTTCTCACATATTTGTCTCACATGCCTCATAATATCTTGGAGTCACTCTTACATACATATATTCCAAGTACCAGTTTCATTCCAGTTCGCCTCTATATCCATGTCATCGACCTTTATTATATCTCGTACTTCCTTTATAACCTACAGTATGGATCAGTTATAGATTTGCATTGCTTCAGCATGTCACTGCAATTGGATTACTACTCTAAATTACCAAACTTGACTGTTTCATTATCCTACATCTTGGCGGTTACCTGTGCAATGTTCCGTTCAATTAACGCAGTTTAACCTCTCGCCTTATATGTACTTTTACGTGCCACACGCTACCTGGGCTTTACAATGTGCGTAATGTCCCTGTATTAGTTGCTGATTTATGTATAATTAAACTATTATTTTTTATTAATACAACGTTATTATTTTTTTATTGCGAATAAGTTAATGCAATACTACGCGAAGTACTTAGAGGCGTTTCCTTTGACTCCACATTTCCTTCATTTTTTTTTTTGGCATTGGGTTTTTCTTTCTCTCTCATGTCCATGTTGTTCCAGTTTTTTCTTGGGTTTGTCCTCTTGGTCAACCTGCCACTTGTGCACCTTAATTCTAAATCTATCTCTGTTTGTGATATCTACTTGTGTAATTCCTGCCAATTTTAACTCCTTTTTCACTTCTCTAATCCATTTATACATTTGAGTTCATTCGTTTATTATTATTATTAATATTATTATTATTATTATATTGCCCATTAGGAATCGGACGATGTCAAAGACATTAATCAACCGATGATCTATATATATATATATATATATATATATATATATATATATATATATATTTCCAAATGCCGAAGGTTTGTCTTTCGACATTCCTGGTTTCTCTCCTGGCATGGCGTACTTGTAACCCACTTCTGAGGTTGGGGCGCCTGGAAGGCGGGGTTACGTTGCCCCGATGATATGATGGGTGATGATGATGATGATAATGGTGTGCCAGGAGAGTCCTTAATCCTAAGCTTAATCTAAGATGAATATGAATGATGATGATTGCGATGGCCATATGATTTCGGGGACCGTTTGGGCCTTAAATTTTTCCTGACATTTGTCATACAGGTGAGGAAAAACCCCGATAAAAACCTCACCCAGAAAAACTCTCCCGACCGGGGATCGAACCCGGGCCCGCTGCGTGACAAGGCAGCACGCTACCCCGAGACCACAGCGGTGGTTATATTATTATTATTATTATTATTATTATTATTATTATTATTATTATTGTTATTATTATTATTATTGTTATTGTTATTATTATTATTATTATTATTATTATTACAATTTCTCTCTCTTTAACTTAGTTTAATATCTCCCTTATAGGTACTTTTACACGTCCCACGCACCCGAGCTTTACAGGGGCACGACCGTCGGGAGAGAATAAGAAAATTAATATTATCATGAGAAAAAAGTTTCATCCAACTATTATATTTAGTAATTCTGGATCACACACATACTTTTTTCACCACACAAGGACATAGGTTAGTAATTCTTGATCACACACATCATTTTTTCACCACACAAGGACATGGACAGCCTCTTCGAATGAGTGATCAGGTTAATTCCAGGGCCACATTCGAGACAACACGAACATTTCAGACAAGACGTGCTCAGTCATTCATACTAAATAAGAGATTATGAAATGATTAACGGTTGTAATGGTCATATGATGTTCAGGGATTAAATAATCCCTTGGCCTTAAATTTTCCCGACATTTGTCTTATAGGTCAAGAAAACCTCTAAAAACGCTCAACCAAGAAATTTATCCCGACTGGGGAACCAATTCGCGCCCGGTGCGTGCGAGGCAACGTCGATACCCCGAGACCACAGTAATGGACATTATTATTATTATTATTATTATTATTATTATTATTATTATTATTATTATTATTATTATTATTATTATTATTATCCAAAGGAATGTTTTTGGGAAGATCATTTAAAAGTTGGAATCAGAAAGTAACAGCACAGCCGGCCTAATACGTGGAAAAGATTATATTGATGATGACTTGTATATTTTAACTTAAGAATACAATCGAAAAAATATTTAATACAAAAATATTACCGGTAAAAAATAAACATGGGCTTGCCATCGATACATCATTGTTCCAAGAAGTTTGACTCAGAAATCTAGGCGGTGCCCAAGGTTATCGTGAGTTCGATCATTCGGGTGGTATACATTATCTTTTGTATCTGTGTAATTTGACAAAAAGACTATGTGATACATCCATAACCTTAAAGTGTTGAGATTAATGGTTCTTTAGGAATTGTAGTACTGTAATCTCACCATCTTATTCCGCTTCTGTGCACAACAAACTTATCTATTAATCTCATTATCGACTGCGGTCTCAGGTTGTGTTTCCGATATTAACGGAATACATAGGCCCTATTCCCTGTCTGTATTCTAGCAACACTCTTAACATTTCTTCTCCCAAATACAAACTACAGTCCAATTGGTTTGGTCTCTAAATAAAAAAATAATAAAAATTCTCAGTAACTGATTTATCAGATGTACTTTGTAAATTTATTTCTGTGTACGCCGCACTAGTTCAGGTGATAATATGACTGCCTCTTTACTAACGGGTCCAGGTTAGATTTCCGGCAGGGAATTATAATTCAAGTATGTTTGTAAACATCGTAAATGAATTAAACATTGAACTATTGAGATAAATGTTAATGTGTACATTAATCTAAACATGCTCATTTACAAAATAAAAAACCAATAGGTTATGGGTGATTAATGTGGTAAAAATACACAATTTATTTAAATGGTATTTTACATAAGTACACAGAGCCCTGCACCACACCCCAGTGGTTTAAGGCTTAATGCCTTGGTACAGAGTTACGATACTTGAACTGGTTCGGCCAGTATGGGACCGGGGCCCACTCCCAGCAATGTGAAGAGTTTGGGTGGCTACAATGTTAGGGCTCCATGTTAATAATAATAATAATAATAATAATAATAATAATAATAATAATAATAATAATAATAATAATAATAATAATAATAATAATAATGCTTTATTTTAGCTGGCAGAGTATTATAACGGCTGAGGGACCCGATTTGCTGCCCACATGTCACCCCCATATTGGCTCGATGATCGTCAGTCTCTATAACACATGTGGATGTGAGGCTAGCTACGGGCAGATATGCTAATGTCGTCTAGGCCTGTCGCGCCTGGAAAATTTTATATAACTAAGTCATTTTGACTGAAGTGATAAATTTTAAACAATGTATATATTTGAATGGTCTTCAGACTTAAAGAAGCTTCTCTATTTATAACTTTGAAGGTTATTGGTTTAATTGTAACTTAGAATCTTTTGAGCAAAATTTAGATGTTAATAACATATGTTCTTTAAGTTTTTACATAATAACATAACACTACCATAAGGTGCTGGATATTTCCTTCCTCAATATATCAGGGGTTGCCGCACACTTGGCACTTCTAAGTCACGCTTATACAAATACATGTTGTTAAATAATTAATTTTTCTTGACAACTAAATTTATTCTATGTCATTAATAGTTTTTTATCTGACTTTTCTATCTTGTACATTTTATATTTCATTCGTTAACACTAGATTGAATAAAAATATTTTGTAAATAATAATTATATTGTAGACGTGCCATGTATGTTTATTGTAATTTAGATGTAAGAATATTTGTTTTGTATTTTTTAACCTGGTTGAGTGGTAGACAATGCCTTAAGGCCTTAACTTTGCCAGGTAAAAACCAAGCTGTTATTATTATTATTAGTAGTAGTATTATTATTAATCATAAAAACACGTCAATTTAATTAATGCCCAGAGAATACAGGATATTATGCAGAATAACACATTGACCATAATTGTGTACAATATATAATTAACCAGGAATGTTGGATATTATGTGATATCCGGGGATTATGCATATACCCACATTTACCAGATTAACGTATACATTTAGCAAATGAATGGTTAAATGTATAATCGCAGTCGAAACTGTAACTTTTACAGACAGTCATAGCTTGTGAAATTCTAGTCTCGATAACTTATGTAACGAAAACAATATAAAAATTAACGGAAAATATATTTTCTGTGCGATAGTGCGTTTTGTCGTACTTACAGCAATGGCGAATATGATTAAAAGTTCAACTTCCTACATTTTCGGGGTTGCCAACCTAAACAAATATACTGTAATATTACATGTTACAAACCTCGTGCGGGAAGTAAAACCACTGCCCTCTGTGTATACTACGTACAATGTATATACGAAAATATATCCATTATACGAAAACAATCACTGCATGCATTTTCAATGAACTGAACTTCATTTGAAACAATATAAAACAGTAAATACGTACTTGCCGCTATTTTATTACTGATTGGTTTCACGGCCTGCTGTAGTCTCAACTAATAAACATTGCCCACACTGTAAACGTTAGTCAGTTGTTTATAATCAACGCAAATATTTCCAACAAAGATATTATTATTTTACTATTATTTATTATTTTGAAAACGCCATCGCGCAAAAAATAATATACAACGCACGTTTGTGAAGTGTTTTACAGAATCTCGGAAATTAAAAATATCGCTATAGCTTGGTTTTTAATCATTTCCTCGCTTCTGTAAAAAAACCGCTTCCCAACCTCGCATCGTAATATACTATGTTTTGTCAGTAATAAATCCTATCTAAGAGCAAGTAAAATGGGAGCGTGTGTTCCAAATGGCACCAATTGCACTTTTCGTGCTTCGGGTTCAGCACCAAGCGGATGTTGGTGTTAATGTGCTCTATCTTCAACTACCAAACCATTTCATCAGACCACGTTATGTAAGTGATGTGATTTGTATTGTGTAAAGAAAAGACCTTAGAATTATGTTTAATTTTTGGGTAATATGGCTTTGTTTGTTTGGGGGATGGTGAAAAAGGAGAAGGCGAAACTAGGTCCCTGGACCTAGCCTAATGATGTCGAAAAGAACCAAGCATACATCCAGGCTTAACATTCCCATCCGACGAACGAAATAATATCAACTGTACCATATGCCTTCTGAACATATTATGCGCTGTAGAGTGATTTAGAATTGAATACAGGCACTGGGTGCACAATATAGCTATTAAAAAGTACACGCTATCGCTCCTTCTAGTCCCGAGATTCAGAAATATATACATTTATACTCTTATATCCATCCATAGTAATTCTGCCCTAAGGCAGGTGTTTTACTGCAATCATAGCATTTTCACGCAATGCTTGCAGCTTAACTAGGGATTGTAGGTGTGGTAGCTTCCCGTTGCTTTCCACACCGGTGAAGGATGATGATGGCCATATGATTTCGGGGACCCGATAAAAACCTCGCCCAGAAAAACTGCCCCGACCTGGGATCGAACCCGGGCCCGCTGCGTGGCAAGGCAGCACGCTACCTCGAGACCACAGCGGTGGACTATACTCTTATATTGAAGGCATAAATTCAGTAAAATTTATATATAATTTAATTGGCTTAGGCCTGAGGGTGGCGCTGAAGTCGGATTCAGATGGTAAATAAACACCACAGATGTTTACACAACATTTCAAATTTCACTTTATTTATCTCAAAGAAGTTCACCGATTCTTCACAAATTATTTGCTATTGATAAAGTTTCTTGCTTCACAGTTTATTATCATTCAGACCACACTGGCTGACGATTTCATGTCGAACATGATCACGTCTTCGCTCTGGAGTTCACCTAACTAATCTGCACTCCGGGAACGACTGCAACTGGCTAGTCCGATCCTCTTATATATGCGATGGTCAGAACCATCTGGAAGCCACTCTAGACGTTTTTCAATTATTAACTCTCGAGAACCGACCTTTTGGAGGAATAGACGCATGTGGAAATTTCTCCGCGGGTTTCCGATTCGAGAGTTAACAGTTCACGAATTCTTCTCTATGATGCGTCACAATACTGTTTATATCAGATCATCATACATAATACTATTTCCAAAATTAAATCTTTCGGATAAGATCCAACACTTTAGTTGAACGAGAAGTAAAATACGCGTTAAAGTTACTACAGCGTAAACTGTTCGAACTGAATGGCGTAGCTTTGTAAATCGTACAGTAAATACAGAAGTACCGTACATAATACAATGAATAAAAAATAAAATTCCATGCATTAAATATATTTTTTGGATGATATGCGTTCTGTCGTACTTACAGGAATGGCGACCATGATCGAAAGTTCAGTTTCCTAAATGTCGGGGTTGCCAACCTACAAATAACTAAATAAATATAATGTAATATTAAAAATTACCTACCTGGGGCGGGAAGTTAAAACCACTGCCCTCTATGTATACTACGTACAATGTATATACAAAAAATACCTAAAAGGTAGTGTTAATATACATTATTCGAAACAAATTACTGCATTTTAAATGAACTGAACTTTATTTGAAACAATATAAAACAAGACATTTGCCGTCATTTTATATATAGTTGGTGTCACGGCCTGCTGCATTCTCAACTAAATTATTTTCTGCATTTACCGTATATACATTGGCCTAACTGCTAACCGTCAGTCGGTTGTTTATAATGAACACAAATATTTCTAACAAATATGTTAGTATTTTACTATTAATTATTATTTTAAAAACACCGTCGTTCAAAAAATAATGTACAACACACTTTTGTGAAGTTTTTTTTCAGAATCACGGAATTTAAAAAAAATCAATATCGCTCGGTTTTTAATAATTTCCTCACTTCTGTAAAAACCACTTCCCAACCTCGCATTGTAATATAATATCGCGTATTTTTCGGGATTGTTTGCCATATTGCAATAGTTCTGTAATACACAACTCCAAAGTTGAGTGAAGTTTATTTTAATACAGGGGTGATTTGAGACAAATGTAATTTTAAACACATTTTTTAAGAGGTGTAATAGAATTTTAATTGTAGCTTCAGTTAAAATCTTTACATTATTATCATTGCTGACAGTAATTTATTTACATTCCTCTTACGTAACTAAATATGTTGAATGTTAAGAATTCACTCAATTAAAAAATCCACATACTTAATGCTCTCGCACATTTGTATGGAAGAAGGAAAGGTGTGAAACTTGATTTTAATTACGGATCACGCCAATTTCGTGAAGCAGAACACCTTGATCATGATCGAATTTGCATAAGTATTCGGACCGTGACCGTGACGTTAACCACAAGTACAACATCGCTCAATCGCACAACCAAGAAGAGAAAGAGCCTTCAGCATTACATTATAATGTCTACGTTTTAACACATCAATGTCATTCCTAGATATCGAATTGAGATAGAAATGGATCTTCTTTCACTTGTCCTCCTGATATTTAATATTAACAAAATTAATACTAAACCAGCTTAAGGTAAGAGAATGTTCTGAAATGGTGAACATTTTTAAAGTTTTATTTTTTGTCTTGAAAACACTCCTTGACATTCTGTTAAATTGTTTCAGTTTGTGTATAACCTCGCAAGGCTTTTAAATGCCATTAAAAGGTAATAATTTGTGTTCGTACATGCTTGTTCTACTTTTTTCAAAGCTTTAAATGTATAACTTGTTTATAAGGAATGTACATACTTACTAGAAAATTAGAGTCACGCCGTAGCGTAGTGGTTAAGGCACTGTGCTACATGCCGGAAGGTCGAGGGTTCAAGTCCCGGTGGGAACAGGATTTTTAAACTGACCCAAACCTTGTTCTGGGGTAAAGGCGGCCGGCATGCAGGGCTGACAACCCTGCTGACATAAAGTGCCGATTGTCTAGAAAAAAGTGGGAGTCTTAACCTCCTGCTACCTCGAGGGCCTCCTGAGGCCTGTAGTGGGATCACTTTACTTACTTCTAGAAAATTATTACAAAACTGATTTTGTCATACTGTAGTTGGTTAAAGCAATAAGTTTCAAGCCGGAAGTTGGGGAGTTTGGATCCTGATGGGGTGAGGATTTTTAAACTGGCTTAAACCTTCCGACGGCACCATGCCCTGGGGTGATTCAGGCTCTAATGGAAATGAGTACCAGACGCTTTGTTCTGGGGGTAAATGCGGCCGTCACACACAACTGACAACTCGGCTGACATCTCATGACAATTTTCCAAGAAATGTGGGACCCGTAACCTGCTACTACCCCAAGGACCTTCTGAGGCCTATAGTGGTATTACTTTATCTTCATGTTATCTAACTTTTGATATGAAATATTAAAATTCTAAAACAGTAACATTGCAGGCTGTCAATTTATCAATAAAACTGCCAAAAAATGAGTTTAAAAGTGATTGAATTGTATACTTTTTTGCAAATCTCAAAATGTATTTCTTTCAGCACTTTTTATTAATTTCCTTTTTGTTGTTTCGTTACATATTTCCAAAAAAATTCGGTTACATTTTGTTTTCGAAAATATCGTAAATGTATTTTATTAAGTTTTTTTAAATGCAATATACATCTTCCTGTGCCCATAACTATTTTGATTTCATGTTCTTCTCCTACTCTTCTCTACCAGCTAATCCAATTTTTACAGTCTCTTTCCTTTGTGATTTCAGCAACATCCCCCATCCATGTTTTTCTCGGTCTTCCCTTTTTTTCTCTCCATTTGAACCTTCATTTAAACACCACTTAGAAATAATTTCCTCTAACATTCTTTCCACGTCTCCAAATCAATGTAATTGTTTATAAACAACAACATCTAACATAGAAATTTGAACATGCATTTATGCCTAATTTTTCATTTCCACTTTTTCAATTGGAATGTTTTGCCTATATCCCGCAAAGCTAATTGTATATATTTATATAATAGTTTATTCTTTTATTTGTATTTAAGTGCCAGAATTCTGTTACACGTGTTAGTTTTATTCGTAGTACTGATTTGTTATGTGAGTAATTTTTTGTGATTTTTTTTCCACAACTTATTTTAATTTCTGAACATCAATTAAATATAATTTCTTAATTTCATCAAGTTCCTTCCCATCTTTGGAAAAAAGGAAGTATGTATGTATATCCCCCCTGGATACACGGATGCTCCACTATTACCCGTTTAAGGAGTAAGCGCAGTTGTTGACGGAGGGCACTGCAGTCGTGTTTATTCAGGAATAGAACACGTGACACTGCTATCTATGAATGCAGAGAGGAATGGGACGTGGGTCGCTGACAGTGAACACTGCCTTAGATGACGTCACGTGTAGCAACAAAGAGAGCTTCACAATTCTTCCGCCTGCAGAGATATTTTGAACGACTAATAGCAGCAATTTATTGGCATAACAAATTAATATTATTTACTTACAGATGGCAGTAAGTGACATGTCTCAATGAGACATCTTACTAACAATTTTAAATATAGAGGTAAACAAATAAATGAAGGAGTAGGGAAAATTAATAATCTTAATATAGAACCCCCTAAAATAATTATAATTAATAATCCTACTATTCCTTGAATAATAAAATAAACGGAGTGAATAACATACAGTTAATCCTGTAGAAAAATAAAAAAGGAAAAAAACCAAAGTATTAGACAACTAAGGTGTTAGTTTGATAGGGAAAATCTGTTATATTTTGATCAGAGGCACTAATTTAGGTTAAAAATTGATTTGTCAACAGAATGTGGTGTTCTCAAGCAGTCACCCATCCAAGTACTAACCACGCCCAATGCTGCTTAACTTCGGTTAGTGGACGAGAACCAATGTTTTAACATGGTTTGCCAGTTGACGAAAAAAATAACTAATGCTTAAAAAGTCCAAAAGTAATAAACCGGATTGACCTAAAATCGTACATTTCTCAAACAAAGTTTTAAATGGGCGAATTTAAATATAGATAAATTTAAATTCTGTATTTTAAATCAGTAACGTTATTATTATTATTATTGTTATTGTTATTATTATTGTTATTATTATTGTTATTATTATTGTTATTATTATTGTTATTATCATTGTTATTGTTATTATCATTGTTATTATTATTGTTATTGTTAATGTTGTTGTTATCCGTTTTGAAACACTCACGACCATAAAATTGTATGGACTGTAATGAGATTTCGTGTTTATCCTTAAGCAACTCCTGATATCTAAGATATCGTTAAGTGCTATGAATTTTGTATCGATAATTCTGATCTAATATTCAATTCTCGATGGACGTGGAATAAAATAAGTTTTTATTGAACATATTGACTCATTTGAGACTCGCATGCAAGAGAGTTCCCGAGTACAAACCCTGTTTCCAATTAACCGAAGAGACTTTTTTTCCGTAAGTTAAATTGTCGTATTAATTTCCGGACCCATGTGTACAGGAACATTTTTCTCTTAATTTTTACTCCTTGCTACTACATTTTTTACCATCATTTTTTATTCACTATGCAAATTGAATGAGTGAATTACATTATTTCAAATGATTTTATTATTAATTAATAACAAAATTATAGTAATATTAATAGTAGAATGGTTCATGATAATCCATGCTATTGTGCTTTACAAAGGACTCTTATCTTCCCAACTCTCAAAAAACCTCTAAAACAAAAAATGTAAAACATTATTCTTCCAGTAATAATGATGCGAAACAAGAACTCTTGCTTCAAAGGAGGAGAAGAGATTACGAAAATTTGATTATAAAGTTCTTAGGAAACTTTTGGAGCTAAGAAAAACGAACATACAGGTGAATGGCTATCTAAGCAGTGAGCTTATGATCTTTATGGGAAATCAGATGTAATAAGAACAGTTAAATTTCGCAGACTATGATTAGCTGGACATGTAGCACGAGCGAGGAATGAAAGAGGACATTTCTTGTAGGAAAACCAGAGGGAAATCGCCCAATTGAGATGGGAGAATAAAATTAACCATGATTTAAGGGAGGTGAATTATACAGGGAATGATTGAAAACATTAGCTCAGGATAGGGATGTATGGAGAGCATATGTCCTTGCGGCCTGAACCTCGTGGTACGATAATGCTAATAAATTACTCATTTAGTTAAACCGAGTTCCAAAACGCACTAAAGAAGATAGACCAATGGACAGGAGCAGAACAAGAGGAAGACTAGCCAAGAGATGGATAGACAGTGGATGCACATCCAATACGTCTTCCTACGAGGAGTGATTTTGGAAATAAACAGGATGAAAATCCAACAAATTATGAAGAAGAAGAAGTTAGTTAAATGTCTTGGTAATAAAAATCCAACATGGAATTTGCTTTGATGTCAAGTAAATATCTAAATAATCTCCGCTAATATTTGACAGTCTTAGGATGTGAACCGGGATTTTCAAGTAGGTGTTTAAAATATTATCTTCTTCTCATTTACAAATAACTTAAACACAAGAATTAAAGCATGTGCTTTTATTTTGCTTTAACCTGCTATGGTGTTGCGGAATTATGGAGCTAAATTATATACGTTAATTCAGATTAGAGTTCATGGTAACAGGCAAGTCAGAGCGGACGAAAGCTGATATTTTGAGATTATTCTCGGTGTTTGTAATTAATATTCCATTTACTCTTGCCACATCTCGTCTGCGATACTTATCATTTTATTGTCCTAGATTCCACCCTAGAGGAAAATTCCGGTTGAATACCATCAAATATTCCACGTAGAGAAGATTAGAGGCAAATTTACATATTAAATATTTTTACAGGTACACGTCATGATATTCTATTATTTTATTCAATTATCTACACTGAAAACTCTTATCTTTCAAGTCCACTACCCAATAAACTAGATTATTTGTCAGGTGTGCAAATGATTTGCGTTTTGTTAGTGCTGGGATGTGAGACTTCCTCCTACATTCTTGAATACAGTGAGGATAGGACACAAAGTAGAGCAATTCTAATAAAACTTCGTGAAACTTATTGATCACTTGTAAATTTGTTCTTGAGTTTCTGATCAGCTCTAGATGCCGTATTTGGTAGGAAGAAATGTCGAAGATAGAAGTATTAGTGAAATGTAAATAAGATAATTGAAGAACCCGATTGTTTACTATCGTATCGGAAATTGACTTTACGGTGATAGAGGAATTCATATCACTAATTACTAATAAATAGTTTATCTATGCCTCTTCAGGGTCGGGCTGAACTTATGATTTTAACCGGTGATAGATAAGGAACTATTTAAGCAAATAGTGATCAAACTAATTTTAGGCGACGTGATAGAAGGATTTTATTAATGTTCTTTTCCCTCAATAGTATATTATACACTTTCTCTTATAACTTGGCTAAGAAAAGGTCAAAACCACGACTCAATTTTAATAATGCTTATCGCGGATCTTCCTTTTGTACGTTCTCCTAGTGGGAACACTCGCCCTACTTACTCGACTACTGACTATAAGGGAGCACTCGTCCCTCTCACTCTGTATGATCTACGGATAGGGCACTCGCCCACTTACACTTGACTATAAGGGAGCACTCGTCCCTCTCACTCTGTATGGTCTACGGATAGGGCACTCGCCCTACTTACTCTTGACTATATGGGAGCACTCGTCCCACTTACTTCATTTTTAACTTACATAACATTTTATATTAGATATTTAAGAAAGTCGTGGATTTGACTTACTTTTCCTTCGCCATTGAAATGTTTATACAAAATTTTCATTGGGTAAGATAATTCTTTTGACACACCTCTATAGGCTACATGTGCAAGTCGATATAGGCCTGCTAGATTTAGGGCGTTGCCTTTTACATGACTGTCTTAATTTCCAAGTTATTCGAGGTCAATAATATCTCTAGCTGCCCGCTATGTTTTTGGAGGCTATATATTTTTTTTTCAGTTTGAAGTTTCTTAAAAGCAATAAACCAATTTTCATCCCTCCTAACCGTATAGATGCTCCCCTTCTGAGTTTTAATCTTGAGTCTAAGACCGTAAAATAACTGTCTTTAATATCTACAAAATTTATGCAGACATTTTAAATGGAAAATTCAAAAGTTTCAGTGAAAAATTCCTTATGGAACGTCAAAATGGATTTATGAAAGGACGATCTTGTATTGATTCAGCATTTTTTGTTAAACTATTGCTTGAAAAAAGAAGAGAATTCAACTTAGAAACACATTTTGCTTTCATAGATTTTGAAAAAGCATTCGACACAGTCAAGAGATCAAAACTCTTAAATATATTGGAAGACAGAAATATACCAAATTTACTTCGGCAGAACATACAAAATACTCGTATTACAAAGACAACACCATAAAGATTAAATTGAATAACAGATTTTCTGAAGAAGGAATTATAAATCGTGGTGTGATACAAGGCTGCCCCCTATCCCAACACTCTTTGCAATTTTATTCAATGAAGTAATATGTTGCTGGAACAAAAAATATAAGTTTGGAATAAGAATATCAGAAAATAGAAAATTAAACACCATATTGTTTGCAGATGACCAAATAATAATAGCAAATTCCGAAGATAATCTACAGAAAGGTCTGTATGAACTTAACAAAATTACAGAAGAATATGGATTAAAGATATCTACAGAAAAAACAAAAATTATGGCATTTCAAGGTGTAGATCCTGTCAGAAGTAAAATTGTACTGGACAATAAAATTTTGGAGCAGGTGAATAATTTTACATATCTAGGATGCAATATCTCATATGAAGAAGAAAAGGATGTAAATGCAAAAATATCTAAATTTTTAAGAAGTTTAGGGTTAATAAATTCTATCTTCAAGCCACAGTTAGTCCAAAAGCATTCAAGACTGAAAGTGTATCAAACACTGGCTCTTCCAACTCTTTTGTATGGTAGCGAAGTATGGACGTTGAAACAGAAGGATATACATAGACTTAGATCTGCTGAAATGAGATATCTTCGGAGGACTGCAGGATACACACTACTAGATTACAAAAAAAATGAAGACATCTTAGAAGAATTACACATGGAATCTTTAGAAAACAAAATTTCTGATTATAAGTCAAGATGGATGCAACATGTTCATCGAATGGAAGATCACAGAATACCCAAACAAATGTTAAGATATCAACCTGCAGGAAGAAGACCAGGACGTCCACTCAAAAGACTTTTGGATGGTGTTTCTCTTGAGGCCGAAACAGGTCAACAAATGGCCTAAATTCGTGAATGTACTATGATGATGATGATAATGATAATATCTATCGACTTCCAAAATACGTAACATATGACCAGACAATAAACTTAACAGCTATTCATATTACTTCAGACACCCTCAAATAACTTAAAACGCCGCTGTCGGCAATTGTTTGTTTACTAGAACATATTACTTTATTTTTACAATCAAAAGAGCCCTCCAATTATACCGGTACACTATTATAAGATACAAATTAAAATTGTACCTCTTGGCAGGAGCCATCGTCCTCAACTTTGTTAAAATTATTTATTTAAAATAATATTTGGAGGCCTTTCGAAAGTTAAATTCCATCATCAGCAGGATGAGTGTGCGCTACTAGTTGATGTATCTAAAATTTTGTAGACGTTGATGGTCTTGATGGGTCGCTAGTAGGAACTGACTCGTTTTAACTATCTCTTATAGTCAGTTGCTACTAGCGACGCATCAAGACCATCAACGTCTACACCATCTTAGATACATCAACTAATAGCGCACACTCATCCTGCTGATGATGGAAGTTGACTTCCGAAAGTCCTCAAAATAATATTTTAAATACATCATTTTAACAGGTACATTTTTATTTTAATTGTTTTATCTTATGACCATTGACCTCAACGAAATTTGATATGAATTGTATTAGTATTGACTATACACTATTAGCCTATGGATAAGATCACCTACTTTAAGAGAGGAGAAAAGATTAGAGCATTTATTAATAAATTTAGTTAAAAATGAACCAAATATATAAATAAATATAGGAAACTATGCAACCTAATTATGAATTCTTCGATGCTTATGGAACTGAAATGTAATAAGTACAGGCAGTCTGGTATGGAAGGACTTGTGGCACGAATTGGGAATGTAAGATGAGCACGGAAACTACTTGCAATAAAACCAGCGGGAAACTTCTTTGTAGGTAGGCCAGAATGAAATAGGAGATTAATAATATTAACCATTTGAGGGAGGTGAATTATACGTTGAACGTTGGAAAACATTGAATGAGAATGGGGATATATGGAGAGCTTATGAACCTGCCGAATTTCATAATGCTAGTTATTAATTAGTTAACAAACTGAATTTGAGACTGTATCCATAGGATACCAGCGAGCTGACATAAAGGATCTCGAGAAATCTAGTTTGCCCTAAGAGGAATACGAATAAATTAAATTACTTTACAAGGCCTTCAAAATTTGGGATAATAAAAAAATGTATTTTTTTTTCAATTGTATTCAGATTAGAATACAATATAGATCGTCAACATTTTAGTTCTAATAAAAATTAGTCATATTTTTCTCTCATCGTCATATATAGAGCACGCATTAGTACATATGATCTGTTGCGGGCTTAATCCATATTTCATCAGATCGTGATATAGATATTCTGCCATTAAGTATGCACCGGAAGATTTATCTTGTTCTGTCCATTTAAGTAAATTTATGCAAGTATAGTACCTATATTCAAATGATGTAGATTTTTTTCCTTCTACGGTCCCATCTAGTATAACTTGCAGTTCTCATAAATAACATAATTTCTGCATGTTCTCGATGTATTTTGTGCCCTTCTGGCTCAATGCTTCACATCCAAATATTAGTATAGTTAGACTTTGTGTACCGATACCTTGTTATATGTCCTTAAATTGTTTATATATGGCAAATTAATCTAGCAATGTATAATTGTTTTATTAGAAATACAAGAAAATTGAAAATTAAATAATATCTATGCTGAAGGAGGAGGAGAAAACCACTAAAAATAAATAGAAATTATCTCTATCTATCAAGCGCTAAACGGAGATAACAGAAAATTGTATGAACGTGCATGACCGTGTGTTGTGTAATATATGCACTGTGTATATATGTTTGTAATGTATGTATTTATGTATGCATTTTTAAAATATCTTTTTCACTAACATGCTCCTTTACAATCTGCAATACTACATTCTGATAGTTTACATATTGTGCATTTTAAACTCTTAATCTACATTATATTATGTACACAGTTCTGTATTATTTATTTATGTATGCATGCATGTATACATGTAAGTGTGTCTTCGTATGTCCGTGATAAGTTGAGAGACAGATATATATCTACGTAGAAAATAGATAGATAGATAGATAGATAGATAGATAGATAGATAGATAGATAGATAGATAGATAGATAGATAGATAGATAGATAGAAAACTGGAGCAATAAAATAAGGGTTCAATACCATGCCGTAAAAATTAATTAAAATGCTTTCAGAAATATGTTTGACTTCCGAAATCACGAATTTAATAAACACAAGATAAGAGTAATAATTACTACTTATATAAATTAAATAAGGATGTATACACACATGTAACTATCTATATATATATATATATATATATAAACACGAAAAGAAAAATAAACGCATGAATCGGGATTTGAACCCGAGACCTCTAACTTTATACATTAGTGATATACCCACTAGTTCACTCAAGCTCCTAGTGTAAACCTTTATTTTTTTTTTCTTATATACAATTCTCTATCATTGCTCGTGCTGCCATCTTAAGGTTTCTATAACAAGTAAATATTGAAAGAATTGGCCTTTTTACTTTATAGCAGTAACGCATTTTTATTTAAAAGTTATAATCAAATTTTTACATCTAGCAATGAAGGTCAATATTAAATTAGTCATTTTGTAACTGGAACTTTTTTTAATAAATCATAATTTAAGCTCTTAGACGCTCGACTCTCACCGTGCGCTGGAGTCTCGAGATGATTCTCGGTCATTCCATGTGAGTTTCGTAGTAGATAAAACGAAATATGGGCGGGTTTTACTCGAGGATTCTCCCGTTTTCCCCTTAACCAAATTCCATTCCACCATTTCTCCACACTCATCTCATGCATTTCGTTCATCCGCCCCTGTGACTGTTAGGCGTGGTCGGCCGGCATCCTTGTCGTTCACAGGCCTTCATCTCGTTTCATTCCTCCACCCGTACCTGAGTTGGACACGAGTTGACAACATTATTTTATGTAATTTTTATATAATTATAATTTTAACATTTAACTAATAGTTTTAAACATAGATCGGCCGCGGTTGACTAGTGGTTATTCTCCTTACCTCTGGTCCAGAGGTTCACGGGTTCAAACTCGGCCGGGTTCTATGGATTTTTTTAGGATAGAAAAATTCAAGGAATAAGTCCTCCGGGATGGACTTTAAGCCGAGGGTCCCGAGTCTGAAGACTTTCAGACTTGTAAAAGATCCTTAAGCCTGAATAAAAAACCTCTAAGCAAATTTTCCCGACCTCAACATCCTAGTAATACCTTAGTTGCCTGCTAGATGTCTTATTGAGTAAGTATGTTGACCGCATGCCATTCATGTCATCTACGAGCAAGTAAGGTAACTAAATTAACTTGGGTCTGGCAACTCCTAACAAAGAAGAGACTATGGCTCAATATTGGGCTACGCCGTTATAGATTTAAATGTAGTGTTTTGTTTGTGATGGAGATATTTGTATGGAATGTGACTTTGGGATAGCAAATAATCTTTCCTATCTGTGTCTCATGGTATGCTATATCACACCTTTAAAGTCTTAAATGGGAGCTTAGTACTTAGTCCCAAGGCATTAGCTGATAAGCTTACCAGACTTCAGGATTTTCGGATAAGTATTAATGGTAGTTGCTGGTTGTTTCTTGAGTACTTTTCGATACAGAATGATTTTGTGGATATTATGTTACTGGTCAGGTTTCTACTGAAATACCTTTATCGATTCACTGATATCGATTTTCTTTCTTCTTGCCTTCGTGCGACCGGATTGAAGAGCCAGATTTTGTTTTTAGGTTTTTGTTTCCTAAGTAGCGTTTTATAATTAAATGTTACGTCCTCTAGAAGTTGTAAATTTTATGACTTTTAAAAATCTGGTTATTTATAGTCGCTTTAATCGGATCGTCCCTGATGACTAGTGGTTACCATGCCCGACTCAAATTCCGAAGTTCGCGAGTTGAAATCCAGCGGGTCGATGGATTTTTTTAGCGTGTAAGCCCCTGAGTGAAGATTTCTTCAGGATGGAAAGTGACGTTATAAGCTCCTTTACATATATATATATATATATATATATGACACATAAAGGAACTGAAGGCTGAAACTTGATTCATCTACAGAACCTTAGTTTGTCATATCACGCCTAGATTTGAATAATAATAATAATAATAATAATAATAATAATAATAATAATAATAATAATAATAATAATAATAATAATAATAATGAACTTAAAACAATATGATCTCGCTTTAATCGGTGAAGTCATATAAATATCTCACTAAAAAGGAAATGTTATCCGAATGGATATGTCTTTGGTTCGTTCTGGAATTTAGAAATTTAAATTCGAACAATCTGCGCTTTCGTTGAATGTGTTTGATATATTTTACGATAACATTTCTGGCACCGAAAGGTGAACTCCCTCTTTTTAAGAAAAAGCCTTCCATTATTTAAGATTTGTTTAATGTGTCACGCATTCCTGTTACACGGAATCGGCAGTTTTTAACTTCCTCTCCGAAGGAGGGAAAAATAACTTGGCCAAGACTAAATAGCCTATATGATATTTTACGCCATTTCATTGGCATGTCACCATGTGCCACCAAAACTGTCACTGAATGATTCATTAATACCCCAGTTTATATGTTACCCGAATAAATAAATTAACAGATATTTTATAGGATAAAATTAATTAATTTAATTTAACGTGTGGCACTTTAAAAAAACTTAAAAACGCAAGAAAGAAACAAAAATGAAATTTTATAAAGTAATGGCTGTTCTTGTATTGATGAATGGATCAGAATGTTAGACGATCACTAAAAGACAAGAACAAAGATTGGAAGCAAGAAGAAATGAAGATATAAGAAAGGATCTAAATATTTTCAAACTTACAGATCGAATAATTAAATATGGGAACGCCTGGAAAGAACATATTGATAGAATGCCAGAAGAAAGATTTCTAAAATGATTGATAAATTATAAACCACACGGAAGGAGGAATGTTGGACACCCACACAGAAGATGGTCTGAACAATTTTAACAATTCTAGCTTTCATGAAACCGGAAGTAGCCAACAGGCCTAAAAATGATGATGAAGATACTTTATCTATTACACGTCATATATTTAATAATAAGGTTTTAACTATTCATGTAAACTTTAAATGCAAGAATCCTGTTTTTTTACATAGGTTTTTATTCTGCGCTTTTTAGTATTTTTCGGAAGAGTTGTGCGCTTCAGTATAATATTATAATATATTTTATCATGTAATTTATTAGTATTAAATTTAAGCGTTTATTCGTTACTTTTATTACTTTCAAAACTATATTTCTCTGAAAAAAGGTAATGAGAATTGTAAAATTTACTTGTAGCATACATTTTCCAAAATTTTGGATTACCCATTTATACGAGTATTTAGCAGTATATTCCCTTTTCGAAAAAAGTCCTTGTGCATGTAACTGTACCATTGACATGTAATAATAATAATAGTAATAATAATATATAATAATAATAATAATAATAATAATAATAATAATAATAATAATAATAATAATAATAATAAAACGATTTATTTAACTATAATACCCTATGATCTTCTCTTCCATATTATCAGAGTTAAGTTACGAGCACATATTATTTTAACTTCTACTTTTATAGATGCTTTAACATCTAAGATGATATTACTTGTATTTATTTTTATTATTTTTAATGATACTATGAAATATGAAAATAATGGAATGCGCTCTGATGATGAAATTCCAGCCCGGATTTAGCCTTGTTAACTAAGAAAAACTAGCACCGGGATTTGAACCCGGGACCTCCTGATTACTAGTCTCAAATTCTACTCCTTGAGCGAACTCGTTCGATAAATGTAGTTTCTCAATTTACAATTTAATAAATACATTTCTGAATGCAGTTACAATTAAATAAATATGTATTGCAATTAATTTGAAATTACTTAGCATTAAGTATACTTACTTACTTACTCACTGGCACTATCGAACCCGTAGGTTCATGGCCGCGCGGACATAAGCTCTCCATACATCCCTATCCTGAGCTAATGCTTTCCAATCATTCCCTGTATAATCTACTTCCCTCAAATCATAGTTAATGTTGTTCTCCCACCTCATTCTTGGTCTACCAACTGGGCGTTTTCCCTCTGGCTTTCCTACAAGAAGCTTCCATGCACGTCTTTCATTCCCCATACGCGCAACATGTCCTGCCCATCGCAGTCTACGAGACTTAACTGTTCTTATTATATCTGGCTTCCTATAAAGACCATGTAGTTCATTGTTATGTAGTCTTCTCCATTCACCTGTCTGTTCATCTCTCTTTGGTCCAAAAATTTTCCTAAGAACTTTATTCTCAAATACTCGTAATCTCCTTTCCTCCCTTAAAGTAAGAGTCCATGTTTCGCACCCATATAATATAACTGGTAGAATAATAGTTTTATATATTTTCAGTTTAACGTTTTTTGAAAGGAGTTGGGACATCAAAAGTCTCTGCAATGCATAATAGCATGCATTTCCAGAATTGAGCCTATGTTTAATTTCTTTGTGCATCTCATTCCTATTTGTGATTATTGTTCCTAGGTATTTGAATTCAGCCACTTCCTCAAAATTTCCCTCATTTGTCATTAGCTGTCCATTTCCATTATATAATGTATTTCTACGTGTGACCATATATTTAGTTTTATTGATATTTACTTCCAGTCCTAATTTCTTAGTGTTACTCAATAGTGTGTGCGTGTTGGCCTTTAGTATCTCCTCGCTATCGGCCAGTAGTACTACATCATCAGCATAAACTAACAGCTTATTAATACCATTGAGTTGTAAGCCTTCCTCATTCTCTAAAGATTTAATGGCATGCTCTAGTACAAAATTAAATAGTAGAGGAGATAGTGCATCTCCTTGCTTCAACCCATTCTGGATTTCAAAAGTGTCTGAAAACTGTTTGCCTACACGCACCCTACTCTTTGTGCCATTTAGACACATTCGTATAAGTCTAACTAACTTTTTAGGAATTCCGAACTCCAGCAGGATACTATATAACTTCTCCCTCTTAATTGAATCATATGCTTTTTTGAAGTCTACATATAGTTGATGTACAGTACCATTATATTCCCATTTCTTTTCTAAAATCTGTCTTATACTAAAAATCTGATCTGTTGTAGACCTGTTTCTTCTAAATGCACATTGATGATCTCCTAGAATGTCATCAATATAGGGAGTAAGTCTGCTTACTAATATATTTGTTAGAATTTTGTACGAAGTTGAAAGTAATGAGATGCCCCTATAGTTGTTGCAATCAGTTTTATCTCCTTTCTTATAAATTGGTACGATAATTGATTCTTTCCATTCATCTGGAAGAGCTTCTTTTTCCCAAATCATACTAAGCAACCAGCGTATCTTGTCCATCAATTTTTCTCCCCCTGATTTTATCAGATCTGCTGGGATCTCATCTGAACCTGATGCTTTATACATCTTCAATTTTTCAATCGCCATTTCAACCTCTAATGCACTTGGTTCTGCGACTAGCATTTCTGCTGTCTGTAAATTATCCTCCTCAATGTCCTGTTCTGTATGTACATTTAATAGCTGATTAAAGTAACTTTTCCATCTATTTAATATAGTCCTGGAATCTGCAATCATATCCCCATTTTCATTCCGAATTATGTTTGTTCTAGCCTGAAACCCTTTCTTCTCTATACTAATTCCCTGATATAATTCTCTAATGTTCCTATTTTTTGCATTCATTTCAAGATCATTAATCTTCTCTCTCAAATATTCCCTCTTTTTACTCTTTAGTAACTTGGTGGTTTCCCGTCTAATACTACCCAATTGCTCTAAATTTACCTCATTTGGCTCGTGTAACCATTTCATTTTTGCTAGCTTTCTTTTCTTTACAATGTCGGCACATTCCTCATCAAACCATTTCTTGTTTTGCCTCTTTTTTAAACAACCAATGCTTTCTAATGCTGACAATTTAATAGTATCTCTTATAGCCTCCCATTCTTTATTTATATCAGTTTCTTCTTCGTTTGCCACATTGTCATCTGAAGATTCCAGTACTTCAAATCTATTAGCAATTTTGATTTGGTATTCTTGCCGCATTTCATCATTTTTCAAGTTTTTTAATTCAAATTTTACAGAATCATCTTTAGCGTTTGTTCCTCTCATAAGCGATAGCCGTTGTCTGATTTTCACCCTGACCAGATGATGATCCGAATTGCAGTCTGTCCCTCTAACTGATCTAACATCAATGATGCTACTGTGCCAGCGTTTGTCCACTAATACATGATCTATCTGGTTCCGAGTTTCTCCATCTGGGGACGTCCAGGTGTATTTATGAATATCCTTATGCTGAAATGTTGTGCTCTTAACAATGAGATTCTTTGATGTGGCAAAGGTGACTAATCTAACCCCGTTGTCGTTACTATCTTCATGAAGACTGAATTTGCCTATTGTTGGTTTGAATATATCTTCCCGCCCCACTTTTGCATTAAAATCTCCTAAGACAATTTTCATATGATATCGTGAAAGGCTATCAAATAAGCATTCTAATTCTTCATAGAACTCATCCTTGATCTTGTCATCTTTATCTTCTGTGGGGGCATGTACATTTACAATTATAAAATCATGTCGTTTACCCTTTAGAATTATGTATGATATCCTATCACTAACAAACTTAATATCTCGGATAGCGGATAGGATCCTCCTTCTGACTAAAAAACCCGTTCCAAATGCAGGTCTTTCTGCACCCCCGTAGTATAATGCAAAGCTTCCTGATTCCTGACTACCTTCTCCTGGCCACCTAACTTCCTGTAAAGCGACTATATCCAAGGGCGATTTATCCAATTCCCGCGTTAATATCTCTAGTGCCCCGCTATTGTATAAAGTCCTAACATTCCATGTTCCTAGGAACATGTCCCTGTGTTTGAGCCTTTGGCATGGGTTCCCTGAAGTAGTCCCCGCCCGGAGAACCGAATGGGGGACTATTTGACCTCCGGAAAATTTTACCCCAGTTGAACCCATGTCCGCATTTCTTGACAGTTGTATTTTTACGGTGAAAGATCGTCACTCTTTCGACCAAGGTACTTTTTTCGTCTGGCTTATCACCTTCGACCAGTCCGGCATGGGTAACCCTATCGGCAGCAATGCTACCGCCGGCATAGCTCTCAGGATCATTTAAGCACACAAGCCACTCCACCACGACAAGGTAAAGATACCATGAAGGGTAGCATTAAGTATAAAATATTATTCTATAATATCACCTTTTTTTTTACATATAAGGACGTGTTAAAATTACAGTGATTTAAGTCACGTTTCTTTGTTTTCCAGAAATTAACATGACGCAAAATGTACTGTAAAAATTCGAAAATAAAAATGTTTTACTTTTTTAATTCGAATCGGTTAAGGAGCACTTTCTTTAGCAGTCGATTTTGTAACAGAGCATACCATCAAATATTTAGAGGATTAAGAAGGCCTACAACTAAACTGTATTAATATGTTATTGTTTATGCTGATGTTGTAGTATTATTAGGCGATAGCGATTCGATACTTAGGGCCAACACGCACCCTCTAAGTAATTGGAACTGGAAGCAAACATCAATAAATCTAAATGTATGATCACACATAGAAACACATTATATAATGGAATGTACAGTTAATAACAAATAAGGGAAATTTTGAAGAAGTGGTTGAATTCTACGTAATACCTAGGAACAATATGTACAAACATGAATGAAATGCACAAATAAATTTAAAATAGGCTCAATTCTGAAAATGCATGCTATTATGTATTACAGGGACTCCTGTCATCCGAACGCCTCTCCAAAAACATTAATTGGAAAATATATAAAACTCTGTTTTTCTCTACTTACATGGATGCGAAACATGGACTCTTACTTTAAGAAGGAAGAGAATTTTACAAATATTTGAGAATAAAGTTCTTAGTAAAATTGTTTCTACCAAAGACAGATGAACAGACAGGAGAATTGAGAAGATTGCATAACTGAGCTATTTGATCTTTATGGGAAACCAAATGTAATAAGAACAATTAAATCTAGTAGACTGCGATGGGCAGAATATGTTGCACGAATTGGGAATGTAAGAGGGGCATGGAAGCTTTTTCTAGAAACCTAGTTGGGAAAATTCCCAGTTGGTAGACCAAGAATGAGGTGGGGGAATAAAATTAACCATGATTTGAGGGAAGTAGATTATACAGGGGAAAACATTAGCTCAGGATAATAATGTACGGAGAGCTTATGACTATGCTAATATGACCTAAGTTTTCGATAGTGCCAGTGAGTTAGAAATATTGTCATTTAGGAATGTCACCTTAATACATATATACAGAAGTTTGAACTTAATTGAATTTGTGGGCTATAAAGGTTAATATTTTACTGCTAGAGAAAATGACATAGCCTATACTATTGCAACTTTTATCCGTTCGTCCACCCCACACACCACACACACACACACACATGCATATAAATTTATTTATTTAGCAGGTTTCCACAAACTTTCACACTTCCCGCGCCCAATTAATATACCATCACCCTTCCTGCGCCCAATTAATATAATACTATAACTGTCCTCCTCATCCCTCTCTCATTTCAATTTCCATCGTCCAACCTGTTTTCCCCTCACGCTACTCAAAACATTTTAAATGTTTGTATTTTATGAACTCCAAAATTGAAATTTAAACATTCGTCTTTGTTTAATCACACTGTTTCTTACTTATCTCTTCTCCATCGTCCAACCTGTTTTCCCTCACGCTACTCAAAACATTTTAAATGTTTGTATTTTATGAACTCCAAAATTGAAATTTAAACATTCGTCTTTTGTTTAATCACACTGTTTCTTACTTATCTCTTCTCCATCGTCCAACCTGTTTTCCCCTCACGACTACTCAAAACATTTTAAATGTTTGTATTTTATGAACTCCAAATTGAAATTTAAACATTCGTCTTTTGTTTAATCACACTGTTTCTTACTTATCTCTTCTCCATCGTCCAACCTGTTTTCCCCTCACGCTACTCAAAACATTTTAAATGTTTGTATTTATGAACTCCAAAATTGAAATTTAAACATTCGTCTTTTGTTTAATCACACTGTTTCTTACTTATCTCTTCTCCATCGTCCAACCTGTTTTCCCCTCACGCTACTCAAAACATTTAAATGTTTGTATTTTTATGAACTCCAAAATTGAAATTTAAACATTCGTCTTTTGTTTAATCACACTGTTTTTACTTATCTCTTCTCCATCGTCCAACCTGTTTTCCCCTCACGCTACTCAAAACATTTTAAATGTTTGTATTTTATGAACTCCAAAATTGAAATTTAAACATTCGTCTTTTGTTTAATCACACTGTTTCTTACTTATCTCTTCTCCATCGTCCAACCTGTTTTCCCCTCACGCTACTCAAAACATTTTAAATGTTTGTATTTTATGAACTCCAAAATTGAAATTTAAACATTCGTCTTTTGTTTAATCACACTGTTTCTTACTTATCTCTTCTCCATCGTCCAACCTGTTTTCCCCTCACGCTACTCAAAACATTTTAAATGTTTGTATTTTATGAACTCCAAAATTGAAATTTAAACATTCGTCTTTTGTTTAATCACACTGTTCTTACTTATCTCTTCTCCATCGTCCAACCTGTTTTCCCCTCACGCTACTCAAAACATTTTAAATGTTTGTATTTTATGAACTCCAAAATTGAAATTTAAACATTCGTCTTTTGTTTAATCACACTGTTTCTTACTTATCTCTTCTCCATCGTCCAACCTGTTTTCCCCTCACGCTACTCAAAACATTTTAAATGTTTGTATTTTATGAATCACCAAAATTGAAATTTAAAACATTCGTCTTTTGTTTAATCACACTGTTTCTTACTTATCTCTTCTAGAAATTCTATCTGAACGTCTCCAATAGTATATTACGATGCGAGGTTGGGAAGTGGTTTTTACAGAATCCAGGAAAATGTTTAAAAGCCGAGCGATAGCGACATTGTACATTATTTTTTGTTGTACATTTTTTTTTGCGTGATGGTGTTTTCAAAATAATAAATAATAGTAAAATAATATCTTTGTTGGAAATATTTGCGTTCATTATAAACAATTGACTATCGTTAACAGTGTCGACAATGTTTATTATTGATAATACAGGAGGTCTTGAGAACAAATTATTGATAACATAGCCGCAAGTACGTATTTGTTTTATATTGTTTCAAATAAAGTTCAGTTCATTTAAAGTGCAGTGATTTGTTTCGTATAATGTATATAATGTAAAATGTAAGAAGTTGAACTTTCAATAATGATAGTCATTGCTGTAAATACGACAAAACGCAGTATCGCGCAAAAAATACTATTTATGCGTAATTTAATTTACTTATTACGTATTATAGATTGTAATTCCCACGTTTTTGCATTGTACTTACATGAACTTAAAACTCCGGAAGAAAATAAAAAGTAAGAATTTGTTTATCTTATTTTCAAAAATCTAGATTTGCTTATCATGCTATAATAATACCTCTTAAATACATAAATAGATCTAAATTGCTCTTATTTAGCCTTTAATTTATAAGAGAACACAATTAGTAATTGCCATATGATCGGATGTATATGCATGCTTTCATTTGAAAGAAAGCGAAAGTTCAAGGGAAGTTTAGACAGTTTTATTGTTAGGGCCTATATGCTTTATCGCAAAGTTGGGAAATAACTCTGTCATTTCTAAGAAAATGAGAACTGAAAAAGATATCACAGTCGTCGCACGTTTAACTGAAAATACCGCAACATTCATCACGAGATGGTCTAAGCAGATTTCTTGTGGTTACGTGTGCGAAATATATTTGTTTGCTCATTTCCGCTTCATATTTCGTTTCTGCAAGCCATGCGCTTTTGCTCTGGACTGCAGAATGTGCTGCTATTATATTTTTTACAACGCACATTTTGTGGTTAGCGGGTCGCACTGTAACTTTATTTTTAAAAACTGTGGCTTAACTTCTGAGATAACTAACACATGGAAGCATCTCCAGAGGTGATATTGTTTTCTACTAAAAGAACTAGCTAATACCCGGCGTGCGCTGCTACGTGCTACGCCTAAATAAATGAAAATTAATGTGCTTTTATGTTTAGTTGAATAAGTAATAGGAAAAATAATTATAAATTTATATTCTTTAGATACCCCGTGCTAATTACCCGACGTTGTCTGAAAATCTACTTATCCCGATCTTCTTGACATTAATGAGGTGAAATATGAAAATTAATGTGTTTTATGTTTAGTTAAATAAGTGGAAGGTAGAATTTATATCGTAATTATTTTTAGATTCTACGTGCTGTTTACCCGGCGTTGTCCAGGAATGTACTCATCCCGATCTTCTTGGCATAAATGAGCTGAAAGACAAAAATTAATGTACTTCTTATGTCTTAGTTGTTGAATAAGTAAAATGAAAAATAATTATAAATGTATATCGTAATTATTTTAAGGTTCCCCGTGCTGATTACCCGGTGTTGCCCGGGAATCTACTTATCTCGATTCTCTTGGCATGAATGAGCTAAAAGACGACATTCGTTATTGTGAGTTATCCGTAAAACCATACCCGCTGCTGTGCTTGCACAGGAATCTACGTACTTGTCTCGATATTCTTGGCATCAATGAAAGACAAACATGGTTATTGTGAGTTATCCGTAAGAGACAAACATAGGCTTATGCTGACTTTTTTGTAGAGCTTTTTGAGATATTTTATTCTGTGTACATTAATTTTGTATATACACAAATACTATTGTTATGGTTTAGGCAGCGTAAGCCATTTAAGCGTCCAAAGGGCTACTTTTTTCACGTTTTCCACTACAAAGGGCGATTTTTAAGTGGTGTAGGCGTTGAGTGTCACAACTCTCTTATAGCCTATGTTCATCCCGGGAATCTTCTGAACATTTGCAAAAAGCCCCATCACAATCGGATCAACGGTATGGCCGCGCATAAAGTACGAACAAACAAACATTAATTTTTGTATATTAGATAACGGATACTTTCAATAACACTGTAGTAAAAATAAGAGGTTTTAAGAATTAAATTAATGTTTTTATTACCTCACCTCATATCCTCTTTCTTCTAGACTGCAGTTTCGGAGCTTATCTCCACCATCAGTAGCCTCTGGTCGACCGGTGTTATGTCGTTTCTTGGCGGTTTTCTTCTTTCTTCTATGTCCGGTCGACCAGAGGCTACTGATGACGGAGATAAGCTCCGAAGCTGCAGTCTAGAAGAAAAAGGATATGAGGTGAGGTAATAAAATATTAATTTAATTCTTAAATTAAACCTCATAGTGTTTTTCTCCTGTGGAAGTTAAATAAATAAAGTTTTAAGTTAATTCATAGTATCGAAGTCATTATATGAACTTGCATTTAGGCCCCTAAATTTAAATATGTTATAATTTTCTTCATGATTTGTTCCCAGAGGTCCCGAATTTAATTTCCGGTTTTATTATAAAGCCCTTTCATAGTCTATAGAGTCTACTTCAAATACGTCGTACATAATCCCTGTTAAGAAAATTCGAGTGAATTGCACAACCGAAGTCTAAACTACGCCGCCGGTTTTTTCAATTTTTATTGTTTTGATAACAACTATAAATAAACTGAAAATCCACAGAAATTGTTATGAAAGTATAGTCATGTTAACTCAGACGTGTCTATCCCGGTGGACGTTAAGTTACATTGTACGTCTCTGTTTCTCTAGTCAATTCATTTTTCTTGACACAAAAACCCCGAAAATAGCTTCCTTGAAGAAAGAAAAGTCCTAAGTCGTAGATTAACGGAACGTAAAAGAAAAACAGGCCTGAAATAAGAACTGTAGAAATTACCACAATAATAATAATGATAATGATGATGATGATGATGATAATAATAATAATAATATAATAATAATGATAATAATAATAATAATAATAATAATAATAATAATAATAATAATAAATACAATAATAAATCCTTGACAAAACAGCTCCAAAGAGCCAACTTCGACTTAGATGGTTCTGTTCACTCTACAAAAGATTTTATAGAGAATCACGTGGTCAATGTGACAGTTTTTGCATTTATTTTTACAATTAACAGCTATAGATTTTCAATGTTATGGTTCTTGTGGAACATTATAAAAATGTTTAAAACCAGGGACGTGGTTTATACTTCGATTATGCAATCCACTCTAAAACTACGATTAAAGGGTTGTTCACGATACTTACTTACTTACTGGCACTCCATACATCCCTATCCTGAGCTAATGCTTTCTAAACATTCCCTGTATAATCTACTTCCCTCAAATCATAACTAATGTTATTCTCCCACCTCATTCTTGGTCTACCAACTGAGCGTTTTCCCTCAGGCTTTCCTACAAAAAGCTTCCATGCAAGTCTTTCATTCCCCATACATGCAACATGTCCTGCCCATCGCAGTCTACAAGACTTAACTGTTCTTATTATATCTGGCTTCCTATAAAGATCATGTAGTTCATTGCTATGCAGTCTTCTCCATTCACCTGTTTGTTCATCTCTCTTTGGTCCAAAAATTTTCCTAAGTACTTTATTCTCAAATACTTGTAATCTCCTTTCCTCCCTTAAAGTAAGAGTCCATGTTTCGCACCCATATAATATAACTGGTAGAACAATAGTTTTATTTATTTTCAGTTTAACGTTTTTGAAAGGAGTTGGGATATCAAGAGTCTCTGCAATGCATAATAGCACGCATTTCCTGAATGATAATCATATGAATTCATTACAGTTTTTTATTAGCCCATGATAATGAATTGAGTTTCTATGGCTGTTCATGACTTCTGTTCCATTGATTATTTTAGGTTTTTATTTGAGTGGCGCAAGCGGGTAGACACTCGCTTCTCACCGCTTGGGTCTCTAGTTCGCGTCTCGGTCACTCCATAGGTTTCGTAGTATACGAAAGTGAGTCTGGGTAGATTGTTCTCAGGAATTCTTCCGTTTACCCCTGCTACAAATCTCATTCCACGATTTCACCACACTCATCTCATTAATTTCGTTACATTTTATCTGACCCTGTGATGTTGTGTCAGGCGTGGTCTGTCGTCACCATTGTTATTCACAGATCTTTAATGTAAGGGGCTTCATCGTATCACATCTCTCGACATGGCCCTGAGTCTGACACAGTTGAGAAGGTTTTTATTTGTATAATTTCATTCGGTTTTAAGGAGTTTCATTGACATAGTCTGAATGTCTTCCTTCTATGATATCAAGGATTTTCCTTATAACCCAAAGGAAAAAACTAGGAATAATTTTATATTCGTGTGAAAGGATATGAATTCTAATGCGATCTATAACTCGACTGTTAGATAACTATCATGTTTCAGTTACCGCGATGTACAATTTTAAAACAGTTATGTTCTTTCCCATTATGTTCCATATTATAATTTTAATTGGCTCAGACGGTAGCATTTGAAACCGGGTTGAAACTCCGAGCCAACCACTTCGAGGTTTTTTCCCCGTTTTTTTTTTCTCAGTCATGGCAAATAATGAATTGCAATTTCATTATCTGGACCCATTTCACCATACCCTTCGATATTTTCATATCTTAAGAGAACTGAATGACTATTCTTGACGTTTTAAATAAGTGATAATAGGAAGATAGATTTTAAATATAATATTTTATTTCTTTTACCATAATACAGTTTTAGAGAATTAAAGTAAATTTGCTTTGTTTTATAAAATAACTGAAATGTTGTATTTGTATTCATATTTAAGCTTAAGCAGATGATTAAAAAAATAGATTTTACTTAATGAAAATTTTCTTATTTTATAATTCCTCTTTTTTTCATTAATTTTCTTTCAAAAAATTTATTTTCTTCTGTTTTGCTACTCAGATTTCTTTAGAAATATAACTCGTGTGTTGTTGTAGTACAGTTTTCAGTTCACAAAATGAAATGCTGTTTTATTATATATTGTCTTTTTTTATAAGGTGGAGAAAATTACATAGCTTCATTACCGACTCAGGACACCTGACGAGGAGAGAAAAAGAAGCTCATTTCCTGGGTTAAGTTCCTTAATTTAGCGGAAGGATGAAAAGAGACTTGCTCAGTATGGTTTCGCTCCAAGTTAAATTGTCAACTCTAATACTTGGGAGAAAATATGTCGTTTATAATTGTTTTTCTCTTGCCCTTGTCACATCTATTACTTTCCGTATTCAAGTAAGAAAATCCACTGACCTAAATATTCGCAATACTCTGCTCTTTTTTACCTTCAGCACGTAAAAATTCATAGTAACTTTAATTAGTGGAATGTTAGTTATATTCACATCTAGCGACTTGGAAATTTTTTTTGGCGTAAAAGTCTTTGGAAAGGGATTTACGGTATGGAAAAATCCAGAATTCTGGAATAATGACCCTAGAGCAGATATTGTCGGTGCTTTCATAGAATTGCGGCACGAAAAAGAAACTCGGTCCTAAAATAATGATGCCTTAGAATAAAACGAGTCTGCACTTTCACGCCCACCTAATTGTTACAGAGCGTCGTTAATATTATATTATAATGAGAGGTTTGCAAGTGGTTTTTACAGAACAGTTCTATAAAACTCTTCACAAACGTGCACGATGGCGTTTTCAAAATAATAAATAATAGTAAAATAGTAACATCTTATTTGGAAATATTTGCGTTCATTATAAACAACTGACTGATGTTAGCAGCCTGGCCAATGTGTATACGATAAATGCCGAAAATAATTTAGTTGAGACTACAGCAGGCCGTGACACCATCAGATATAAAATGGCGGCAAGCACGATTTTGTTTTATATTGTTTCAAATAAAGTTCAGTTTATTTAAAATGCAGTGATTTGTTTCGTCATCATCATCCGGTATCATGACAACTGTAGCCGTCTTCCGGAAACCAAACGCCATTCCTATCTGTCCATCCATCGATCTCTCTCTAATCCTCTGATAATTATCATAGCCGCTTGCACACCTTCTATCCAGGTTTTCTTTGGTCTTCCTTCCTCCTGTCCAATGGGATCCATTCCATAATAAGATTAGGTAATCTTTGCTCTGGCATTCTTTTGACTTGGCCATACCACTGTAATATTTTCTATAATGTCTATGATGTCCGGCTCTTCTTGTACATCCATAATTTCCCTTATTTATTTATTTCGTATTCTATCCATTCTAGATTTTCAAGCTGATCTTCTTAAAACATCCATTTCTGTGCTTAATTTTTTTTTAATTTCCCTGGTAGGAATTTGTCAAACGCCAGCATCATATGTTAAATTGCTCAGAGCTAGACTTTGATATATTTTTAATCTTCTATTTTTTGCAATATGTTTACTCCACCAAACAGAGTTTAAAGCATTTGTTTCGTATAATATATATTAATACTACGTTTTGATACATTTTGGTACATACATTGTACGTATACATAAAGGGCAGTGGTTTTACTTCCCGCCTTAGGTAGGTCATTTTTATATTACAGTATAGTTATTTAGTTGTTTATAAAAGTCTAAGAAATTGATCTCTCAATCATGGTCGCCATTCCTGTAAGTACTAAATAATGCACTATTGTACAAAAATTGTGTTTTCTTTATCTGTTGTTAAAAAATTATCCAGTCTATTTGATTAGATCGAGACTCGAAAATCCGTAATATTCGAATAAGAGCCGCATCTAACCGAACTGAACTCGTATATAATAGTATATTAATATTTTATTTAAAGTCTTTAATATATCATATCCTCACGTCATAGCCGAGCGGTTTATGACATCATGCCTTGTTGCATAGCTACAGGATTTGCGCTGGTTCAAATTTCCATGGAGAAAGAAACTTTTTCATGGAATTTCGGGCAACGTGGAACCAGTACCAACTCAGCATCGTAGCGGCTTCAGTTTGAGAAATTCTACTTTAACGTTATAAATATTACATAGGTTAATTGTCCCAGAAAAAAATATCTAAATGATGACGAAAACTCAATTTAAATCGGTGAAGTAGTTTTTTAGTCCATAACGGACAGACAGACAGACTCACACTCATTTATATAAAGATTGTGTTAGTTGAATGTTGTTTTTCCTTATATTTTGACATAGCGTACAGCTTGAAAGGCGACAGCTTAAGACAACAAATATATATTAAATAAATAGAATGCGGTGAATCATACGATCACGTTTTAATTGTAGTGTGTGTCATGTCCGGTACTTTCAAGCCACAAATAAATTTCTGGACATCGTATTGTCGCCAAGCTGAACAATAGCAGTGGTTACGTCATGAATATATTGAATATATGTGCAATATACATTATACTCTTCACGAAGCTCCGATAAATTAATGCCTAAATTGCTCTAGCAATTGTCATTGTATGAAGTATTGTTGGCACCGTTATAATTCGACAGAGAAGTACGGTACATTAATATATAGCAAACTCAGCTAATTTCGTGATACTAAGCGTTTAGAGTATTATACCTTAATATACGAACATTTCTGGTTAGAGTGTTAGGAATATTAAGGTTAAGGATATATGAAAGAAATGCATATGCTGAGTTGTCGAACATATTTTTGTTACCAATATGACATAAATTATATATCAATTTTTTCTCGAGGTTTGAAGAACTCTGTTAAATTCGAGATAGCATTAGAGTAAATTCGTGACAAACTTTTTAATCGCTCTCCATGTTACATCCAATGGATTTGAAATCCAATTATAAAGAGTAGACCCTTTACACTTTTCATGGAACTACAGATAACAATTTTGACATTGTATCCGTTCACCTTTAGTGTCGAAGAATATCTATTCAAAAATGTTCTTCAAATACAGACAAGTATTAAATCTAACAACTCCTGACATGAATGAAAATATTTCCTCTACGAGTTAACATAAAATACACCCAGGGAACACTGTTATCACAAATATGAAACATAGCAAGAAAGTACACTTTCTCCTATCTATGAGACAGTTGGACCCGTCATCACCCCTAGGGATACCTCGGGCAAAGCCCTATACTCCCTAGTCAATTGCCTCGTTCTCCCTTGTCTACCTCGCGAAACCACTTCAGAACTGTATAAACTTAAGACCAACACCCCGGGAAAAGGTGTTGGAGTTACCAATTCGGGTAAATTGGTTTGAGCTACATAGTACGTCAGGCCGCTCGGTCCTGACGACCCTACAGTTGGTTCACGGGCTCCATGAGCCTGGCAGGGAGGACTGCTTTACTTAGGATCATCGCAGATCCACCGACCATCCCCCTGTTGCTATCTACGAGACAGAAAAAGAAATTGGTTTTCTTGCCAGTACAACTTCGTTACAAACAAAAGAAAAAATACAACGAAATTATCTGTGTCACGAAATTAGCCAAGTTTGCCCTATAATATCGTCAACTCATATCAAACTTGGGGTCGTGGCGTCGAGGGTTGAGATGATGTCCCTATATTTAAAGAGGTTTGTGTGCGCCGTAGCCGAGTGGTTAAGCCATGATGTTTTGGCGCAGAGCTACGAGACTTGCGCTGGTTCGAATCTCCGTGGAAGAAGATATTTTCTCATTGGATTTCATACAGTATGGGACTGGTGTGCACCCAGCATCGTGAGAAATTTGGGTAGCTACATTAAGTGGCGGCTGCAGGTGATAAAGTCAGCTATAATGGCTGGGGATCCGAAATCCTGACCATATGTCAACCCTTACACTGGCAGGATGATTGTCTACCTCTATGATTAACATATGTAGATGTAAGATCAGCAGCCGGTTAGTAGGCCCAGGGCCTTCTAGGCCTGTCGCATTTTTTTTTTTTTGTGATGGACAAGGGTGCTGGCTGACCATGCTTGACGCATCGTCATAGGGTCGGATGAACTAAATGAAACGAAATGGATAAGATAAGTTTGGAGAAATGGTGGAATTAAATTTGTGACATTGGAAAACATGAGAAACCCCGAGGAAAACGTGTCCAAGCTTCCACGAAACCTACACTGAATTACCGAGACTCAATCTCGAGACTTCACCGGTGAGAGTGGGGCATCTAACCGCTTTGTGGTACATTAAAGGAGATAATTATGACCCTAGTAATCTTTACAGAAATAGGAGTCCATCCCTCTGATATTACATTTGAACTCTTATTAAAAGGACAAGGAGATCCTACTGCACACCTTGGGATGCATTTGAGATAGTAAGACTCCCACATTTTTAGACAATCAGTACAAGATATCAGCCGAGTTGTCACCCCTCTGTGACAGCTACCTTTAGCTCCAGAATATGTGTATGCCGTTAGAAGTATTGGTGCTACCAGAAGGTTTTTAGGCCAATTTAAAAATCCTGATCTCATTCCGTACTTCTCTTCCGAGAAGCTTATTGAGCTCATACCAGAAAATGATAATTATCATATTATAATCTAAAACCCAAAAAACAAAGGAACGAACATCGAGCGAATTATTTCAGGTGTAGCGTTTGATACTTGTTTAAAAAAAACAGGGTTCAAATTCCTGGGTTGACCAATCGACTGTGGTTTTTTCCTGGTTCTAATCAGTCGCTAATATAAATTCTGGATTGCAATCTCATACCAGGACTCATTTCATCTTATTCACTGCATCATATCATTAAAATCTCAATTATGTATGCCGTATCGTAGTTGGTTAACCCTTAACTTTGCAATGTATCTTATAAGATACACTGACTTCGTTTATTTATTATTGTTTATAAAACAATAAAAAAACAATTGATTATAAATGACTTAAATTTATGTCATATTATGTAATAATGCACAATAATAACTTAGTTTTGCATGATTTTGTTTTCTTTGCGGCCCGTAACATTTGAATAACTGGCACGAGAAATTATTATTTTGCCAATTTAAGGGTTAAGATCAATCCGATACAAATCCGAAGGTCGCGGTTTCGATTCCCGATTCGGTTTGCGGTTTCGATTCCCGATTCGGTTTGCGGTTTCGATTCCCGATTCGGTTTGCGGTTTCGATTCCCGATTCGGTTTGCGGTTTCGATTCCCGATTCGGTTTGCGGTTTCGATTCCCGATTCGGTTTGCGGTTTCGATTCCCGATTCGGTTAGCGGTTTCGATTTCCGATTCGGTTATGATCTTTAACCTGGTCTGAAACTTTTGGCGGCACAATGTCGCTAGGGTCGACTCAGCCTCAAAAAGATGAGTACAAATCTACATTCTTGATAAAGATGATCTTCATGCAGAGATAACAAATCGGTTGACACCTCGTGTCGATTTTCTAGAACCTCCTCCTACCCAAGATCCTCCCAGATCTGTGGTGGAATCAATTTACCTTTATTCTATTAACATTGACGTCTGTGAACATGATATTACAAATGCAACAATAAACACACATAAATTACTGACTAATGTAGTTTCTACATTACGTTATGAGAGTGAAACTTGGGTAATGACAAAAAAAGTATAAAGTAGAATACAAGACGTAGAAATGAACTTCCTCAGAAGAAGAAAATGCTGCACAAGAAGATTGGACCGAATAAAGAATGAAGGATAAGAACAGAGTTAAATATATATCCACTGAATGAAAAAATTAAAGAATACAGAGATAAATGGTATAGATATGTGGAAAGAAAGAATGAATTAACAAGATTACCGAAAGCAGCATTTAACTACAAACCAAGAAGATCAAGGAATGTAGGAAGGCCAATGGAAAGATGAACAGAACAACTGCCTAGCCCGTGAAGTGAAGAAGAAGAAGAATACGAAGAACTTATTGACTGCATCTAAAGATTCTAGACACGATGTAACCTAGATGTAAGAAACTTATATTAAAAGAATGATGTAAAAAAGGAATAAAACAGTTGATTCGTGTCACCTTGGTTGTTTCTTTTCAGTGTTACGATAAAAAAAATCCCATTTGCTAATGAACATGAAACTTGTTTCGCTTTTGCGCTGGAAGTTGAATAAATGAATTGTTCATTAAACAACTGATCGCTAAGTGGGAGGCTGAGAACTGCGTGTTGTAATTTCCTAATGGACTTCTTTACAGTGATTGTGTCTGCAGCAATTCGCATTCATCTTTGGATTAGCTAGTTTTATTACAGAAATTCACAAAACATCTTTTTCCAACGAATTGGCTCAGCTGGCAACGTTTCAGACTCGCATTTGGAGGGCACGGATTCAAACCCCGATGATGACTAATCCGATTAAGGTACTAGTTCTCCTCAGCCCTCAAGGTAAATGTTGGACTAGAATTAATATCTTGTATACCACTACAATCATTAACTGGTACTAACGAACCCTTAGGTTCATGGCTGCGCGGACACAAATTCTCCAGACATCCCTATCTTGAGCTAATGTTTTCCAATCATCTCCTGCACAATCTACTTCCCTCAAAAATGGTTAATGTTATTCTCCCATCTCATTCTTGATCTACCAACTGGCATTTTTCCTCAGGTTTTCCAACAAGAAACTTCCGTGTCCCTCTTCTATTCCCCATTCTTGCCACATGTCCTGCCCATCGTCACTATAATAATTTTTTAAAAATAAATTTAAAATGTCCACCGCTGTGGTCTCGAGGTAGGGCCGTGCTGCCTTATCACGCAACGGGCCCGGGTTCGATTCCCGGTTGAGGCAATTTTCCTTGGTGAGGTTTTTATCGGGGTTTTTCCTCAGCTGTAAGAACAAATGTCAGGAAAACTTTAAGGCCCAAACGGTCCCCGAAATCATATGGCCATCATCATCATCATCATCCTTATCATTATCATCATCCTTCACCGGTGTGGAAAACAACGAGAAGCTACCTCACCTAAAATTCCCTAGTAAAGCTGCAAAGCATAGCATGAAAATGCTATGATTGCAGTGAAAAACCTGCCTTCGGGCAGAATTACTATGGATGGATGGAATTTAAAATTACAAATCAGTGAAACTGAGAATAGAATACTAAAAGCAGCATACAGCTATTCACCATGAGCGAGAAGAAGTTTGGGAAGACCAAAGAAAGATGGAAACAGCAGCAATTTGGAGCCGGAACAGGCTAGTAAATAAGCCTAAACCGTGATGAAGAAGAAGAAGACAAATTAGTGAACTTAAAAATAAAACATGAATAATACGGGATAACGCAACTATGAAATAAAACCAAATACGTGCTATAGACCTGATAATGACCTTAGATGTCTATAAATTAAAACATTTTTAAAACACTGGAATTGTAACACCTAGAAAGTAATACCTTGATAATTTATTACAGAATTTTCTTCAATATACGTTTTAATATTGTTAATTCGATTCTGAAATTCAGCACTCAAAGTTTCTATGTGAGCTTATCCAAATTTTCAGAAAAAAAAGTTGGTCCACCAGCTCACAGTCACGTGTGGAAATTGCAGAGCTGGACGATCATCCAAACACTATGGGAGTGATATACAGTCAGCATGTCAGGAAACCTAATTGTTATAGGCTGACTGGTTTTCTCAATCTGGAGCCGTTACTTAACGATGCTGGACACCGGCCCCGTAATGACCGAAATACTATCAGAAAATATCATCCCACATGGAGACTCGAACCAACACGCTCCCTTAAGTTCTGCGCCAAGAAATGATCCTTTACACCGCTCTCCTGCGGGGCGGAACAACAATAACTATAATAATAATAATAATAACTATAATAATAACTATAATAATAATAATGATAATGATAATAATGATAATGATAATAATAATAATATAATAACAATAATAATAATGATAATGATAATAATGATGATATAATAATAATAATAATACTTACTTACTTACTTACTTACTTACTTACTTACTTACTTACTCACTGGCACTATCGAACCCGTAGGTTCATGGCCGCACGGACATAAGCTCTCCATACATCCCTATCCTGAGGTAATGCTTTCCAATCATTCCCTGTATAATCTACTTCCCTCAAATCATAGTTAATGTTATTCTCCCACCTCATTCTTGGTCTACCAACTGGGCGTTTTCCCTCTGGCTTTCCTACAAGAAGCTTCCATGCAAGTCTTTCATTCCCCATACGTGCAACATGTCCTGCCCATCGCAGTCTACGAGACTTAACTGTTCTTATTATATCTGGCTTCCTGTAAAGACTATGTAGTTCATTGTTATGTAGTCTTCTCCATTCACCTGTCTGTTCATCTCTCTTTGGTCCAAAAATTTTCCTAAGTACTTTATTCTCAAATACTTGTAATCTCCTTTCCTCTCTTAAAGTAAGAGTCCATGTTTCGCACCCATATAATATAACTGTAGAATAATAGTTTTATATATTTTCAGTTTAACGTTTTTTGAAAGGAGTTGGGACATCAAGAGTCTCTGCAATGCATAATAGCATGCATTTCCAGAATTGAGCCTATGTTTAATTTCTTTGTGCATCTCATTCCTATAATAATAATAATAATAATAATAATAATAATAATAATAATAATAATAATAATAATAATAATAATAATAATAATAATAATAATAATAATAATAATAATAACAATAATAATAATAATCCCTCCATAGTATCTTTACCTTGTCGTGGTGGAGTGGCTTGTGTGCTTAAATGATCCTGAGAGCTATGCCGGCGGTAGCATTGCTGCCGATAGGGTTACCCATGCCGGACTGGTCGAAGGTGATAAGCCAGACGAAATAAGTACCTTGGTCGAAAGAGTGACGATTTTTCACCGTAAAAATACAACCGTCAAGAAATGCGGACATGGGTTCTACTGGGGTAAATTTTCCGGAGGTCAAATAGTCCCCCATTCGGTTCTCCGGGCGGGGACTACTTCAGGGAACCCATGCCAAAAGGATCAAACACAGGGACATGTTCCTAGGAACATGGAATTAGGGGACTTTAGTACAATCGCGGGGCACGAGGGATATTAACGCGGGAATTGGATAAATCGCCCTTGTATATAGTCGCTTTACAGGAAGTTAGGTGGCCAGGAGAAGGTAGTCAGGAATCAGGAAGCTTTGCATTATACTATAGGGGCGGGTGCAGAAAGACCTGCCATTTGGAAAGGGTTTCTTCGTTCAGGAAGGAGGATCCTATCGGCTATCCGAGATATTAAATTTGTTAGTGGATAGGATATCATACATAATTCTAAAGGGTAAACGACATGATTTTATAATTTTAAATGTACATGCCCCCACAGGAGATAAAGATGACAAGATCAAGGATGAGTTCTATGAAGAATTAGAATGCTTATTTGATAGCCTTTCACGATATCATATGAAAATTGTCTTAGGAGATTTTAATGCCAAAGTGGGGCGGGAAGATATATTCAAACCAACAATAGGCAAATTCAGTCTTCATGAAGATAGTAACGACAACGGGGTTAGATTAGTCACATTTGCCAAATCAAAGAATCTCATTGTTAAGAGCACGACATTTCAGCATAAGGATATTCATAAATACGTCCCCAGATGGAGAAACTCGGAACCAGATAGATCATGTATTAGTGGATAAACGCTGGCACAGTAGCATCATTGATGTTAGATCAGTTAGAGGGACAGACTGCAATTCAGATCATCATCTGGTCAGGGTGAAAATCAGACAACGGCTATCGCTTATGAGAGGAACAAACGCTAAAGATGATTCAGTAAAATATGAATTAAAAAACTTGAAAAATGATGAAATGCGGCAAGAATACCAAATCAAAATAGCAAATAGATTTGAAGTACTGGAATCTTCAGATGACAATGTGGCAAACGAAGAAGAAACTGATATAAATAAAGAATGGGAGGCTATAAGAGATACTATTAAATTGTCAGCATCAGAAAGCATTGGTTGTTTAAAAAAGAGGCAAAACAAGAAATGGTTTGATGAGGAATGTGCCGACATTGTAAAGAAAAGAAAGCTAGCAAAAATGAAATGGTTACACGAGCCAAATGAGGTAAATTTAGAGCAATTGGGTAGTGTTAGACGGGAAACCACCAAGTTACTAAAGAGTAAAAAGAGGGAATATTTGAGAGAGAAGATTAATGATCTTGAAATGAATGCAAAAAATAGGAACATTAGAGAATTATATCAGGGAATTAGTATAGAGAAGAAAGGGTTTCAGGCTAGAACAAACATAATTCGGAAGGAAAATGGGGATATGATTGCAGATTCCAAGAGTATATTAAATAGATGGAAAAGTTATTTTAATCAGCTATTAAATGTACATACAGAACAGGACATTGAGGAGGATAAGTTACAGACAGCAGAAATGCTAGTCGCAGAGCCAAGTGCATTAGAGGTTGAAATGGCAATTGAAAAATTGAAGATGTATAAAGCATCAGGTTCAGATGAGATCCCAGCAGAACTGATAAAATCAGGGGGTGAAAAATTGATGGACAAGATACGCTGGTTGCTTAGTATGATTTGGGAAAAAGAAGCTCTTCCAGATGAATGGAAGGAATCAATTATCGTACCAATTTATAAGAAAGGAGATAAAACTGATTGCAACAACTATAGGGGCATCTCATTACTTTCAACTTCGTACAAAATTCTAACAAATATATTAGTAAGCAGACTTGCTCCCTATATTGATGACATTCTAGGAGATCATCAATGTGCATTTAGAAGAAACAGGTCTACAACAGATCAGATTTTTAGTATAAGACAGATTTTAGAAAATAAATGGGAATATAATGGTACTGTACATCAACTATATGTAGACTTCAAAAAAGCATATGATTCAATTAAGAGGGAGAAGTTATATAGTATCCTGCTGGAGTTCGGAATTCCCAAAAAGTTAGTTAGACTTATACGAATGTGTCTAAATGGCTCAACGAGTAGGGTGCGTGTAGGCAAACAGTTTTCAGACACGTTTGAAATCCAGAATGGGTTGAAGCAAGGAGATGCACTATCTCCTCTGCTATTTAATTTTGTACTAGAGCATGCCATTAAATCTTTAGAGAATAAGGAAGGCTTACAACTGAATGGTATTAATAAGCTGTTAGTTTATGCTGATGATGTGGTACTACTGGCCGATAGCAAGGAGATACTAAAGGCCAACACGCACACACTATTGAGTAACACTAAGAAATTAGGACTGGAAGTAAATATCAGTAAAACTAAATATATGGTCACACGTAGAGGTGCATTATATGATGGAGATGGAGAGCTGGTGACAAATGAGGGGGGTTTTGAGGAATTGGCTGAATTCAAATACCTAGGAACAATAATCACAAATAGGAATGAGATGCACAAAGAAATTAAACATAGGCTCAATTCTGGAAATGCATGCTATTATGCATTGCAGAGACTTTTGATGTCCCAACTCCTTTCAAAAAACGTTAAACTGAAAATATATAAAACTATTATTCTACCAGTTATATTATATGGGTGCGAAACATGGACTCTTACTTTAAGGGAGGAAAGGAGATTACGAGTATTTGAGAATAAAGTTCTTAGGAAAATTTTTGGACCAAAGAGAGATGAACAGACAGGTGAATGGAGAAGACTACATAACAATGAACTACATGGTCTTTATAGGAAGCCAGATATAATAAGAACAGTTAAGTCCCGTAGACTGCGATGGGCAGGACATGTTGCGCGTATGGGGAATGAAAGACGTGCATGGAAACTTCTTGTAGGAAAGCCAGAAGGAAAACGCCCAGTTGGTAGACCAAGAATGAGGTGGGAGAATAACATTAACTATGATTTGAGGGAAGTAGATTATACAGGAAATGATTGGAAAGCATTAGCTCAGGATAGGGATGTATGGAGAGCTTATGTCCGCGCGGCCATGAACCTACGGGTTCGATAGTGCCAGTGAGTAAGTAAGTAATAATAATAATAATAATAATAATAATAATAATAATAATAATAATAATAATAACAATAATAATAACTGAGAGAGGGTATTGAAATCTGGACACTCAAAAAAATATTTAACTTTATTACTCGTGTTTATTTATTTTTACTCATACACATGTATACTGAATGCTGGAACTTTACAGGACGAGTTACACTATGATACTCGTATATTATGTCTGTCTGTAAAACATACATTTCCACGTGAAGCAAGAATGCTCTCTTTTGAGAGTTACTTAACGTAATTTAATTAAGCTTACATTTCTACAGATGTCAGCGAGTGACAAGTTGTTAGCTTATCGCCTCAAAAGACTACTAATAGTTTTTTATATATATAACTTTATTGCTAATTTACAATCTGTCTTGAAAAGACAATAAGTAAATTTGTTAAAAGACATAACTTGTTAGGAGAATACTGCCCATTGACAGCACTCCATTAGACAACATTTTACGTGAAAATGAAAGGAAGTTCTAATATTTTATTTCTTTTTAGTCTTCCTATTTCTTCGCTGTTGTCTAGAAGATTGATTGCAAGATGGTTAGGATGAATTTCTAGTCGCCTTAGATATCGAGTGCTGTACTTTTCTATTTCTTCTTTTACAGTTGCTATTTTTAAATCATGATGAATGGTGTCGTTGTTTACATACCATGGAGCAGCAACAATAAAGCGAAGGGTCTTAGATTGAAATCTCTGTAGAATTTCAATATTGGAATTGCTGGCAGTTCCCCATAATTGGATACCATAAGTCCAAATAGGTTTGAGTATAGTTTTATATATTAGAAGTTTATTTTCTAGACTCAGTTTTGATTTGTGACCTATGAGCCAATTAAGTTTTGATGTTTTTAGTTTTAATTCTGTACGTTATTGTTGAATGTGTTTCTTCCATGTTAAACGACGATCAAGATGCATTCCCAAATACTTGACGGAATCATCTGTTGGAAGAGTTTTATTATTTAATGTTACAGTAGGACAGTTACCAGTTCTGGTTCCAAATGTAATGTGAATAGATTTATTTTCACTACTTCGTATACGCCATGTAGTTAACCATTTCTTCTGTCTTATTAAGTTGTTTCTGGAGGTGTACAGATGCTTGTCTAGCATCTTCATGTGAATAGAGCATTGCAGTATCATCAGCAAATGTAGCTACAAGTACTCCATTTATTTGTGGAAAATCAGCTATATATAAAGTATATAACACAGGCCCCAATACAGAGCCTTATGGAACTCCAGAAAATATACTGTAAAAACCAGATAATTCATCTTCATATTTGACTTGAAAAATTCTATTACTAATATAAGAACAAAGTAACAAGTAATATGGTTGTGGGAGATATAACTTCAGTTTATACTGTATTCCTACATGCCACACTTTATCAAAAGCCTGTTGAATATCCAAGAAAACAGCAGAACAATATTTCTTACTTTTTATAGTGTTCTCAATTTAATTTACAACTCTATGAACTTGTTCTATTGTACAATGTTTGTTACGAAAACCAATCTGATGATCTGGCAAAAATATTACTCTCAAGTAGAATTGGTTTTAGTCTCTTTAAAAGAAGTTTTTCAAATAATTTCGATAATATTGGTAACAGGCTTACTGGACGATATGAGGTCACTTCGTTTGGAGGATTACCTGGTTTTAGTATCATAATTATTTGAGAAACCTTCCATTGTGAAGGAAAGCAGGATGTTCTAATAATGCTGTTAAAGAGTATAGTGATAAAGACTACAGCTTTTCTTGATATTTCTCTAAATATTTTAGCTGTTATTAAGTCATAACCAGGGCATTTCTTTAAATTTAAATTCTTTTCAATTCCATTCTTCACTTCACTGGGTGTGAACGCTTTTATGGATAAAGATATTGGAAGTGGAATATTGAGAAACATTTTAATTTCTTATTCTTTTTCATCAGTGTCAATATCTTGTGTTAGTCTTGAATACCTCAGAAAGGTGATTTGCAAAAATTTATGCCTTTTCTAAATAATTTCTAGCCCAACCATCCTCTTTTTTAATAGGTGGAATCAATTTTTTTGGACGCTTTAATGACTTGGCAAGTTTTCATAGTGAATATTCATCTTTATTGTTAGGACTAAGATTTGATATATATTCATAAAATGTGTCGTTCTTTAAATCAGAAAGAAGTTTTTTCAGTTCTTTTGCATTTTTATTAAGTTTAGTTTTATCTTCAGGGCGTCTATATGTTTGCCTAATCCTTCGAAATTTTCTTTTTTCTAAAATATTTTCCTTATTTCTTTTGAATAGTTAATACAATTTTCTTCCTTTGCACTTAAACTAGGCGTCGATTTCCATGTAGTTTCTTGGAGTAATTTCGTAAAATACTCTGTTGCTACATCAATATCGTCTTCGGATTTTAGGGAAATTTTTATATTAATATTGTTGTCTAACCACCTCCTAAATGAATCCCAGTCTGTTCTATTATTATATAGTGCAGGAGATTGTGATTTTCTGATGATCATTGTGCTTATTGTTATTATAATAGGAGTATGATCAGAGTATACATCTAGACAACATTATATGTCAATATAGTTATCATTAATGCCCTTGACAACAAACATATCTAATAAATCAGGTATTTTGTTTAAATCTGTTGGGCAATATGTAGGTTAACCTGTAGAAATATGTTCCACATTTATATTTATTAGACATTGTTGCAGTTCTCTCCCTCTGGGAGTAATAAGTCTTGATCTCCATATTTGATGCTTTGCATTAAAGTCACCCCCTACAACAAATCTATTTCCTAATTGTTCAAAATAATCTTCAAACATTATACGAGTAATTTTGTGTTTAGGCGGACAGTACACAGCTGAAACGCGTAAAGTTCCCATTCTATATTCCAGTATGACGTTAGTTGCCTGAATATGCTCCTTTTCATATTTAAATGATTCATAACGTTTTAAATTAGATTTGATTATTACTGCAGTTCCTCCATGTGCTGTTCCATCAGGATGCTTTGTATCATAAACATTGTATCTTGGAATAGAAAAATAATTTTTATCAGTGAAATGTGTTTCAGAAATAAGTAATACATCAAGATTCTGATTATTTAGAAAACATTCAACTTCCTGACGATGGTTAGCCAGGCCATTGGCATTCCATAATCCAATCCGGAGTGTCTGGGCCATTATTTCAATTTTGAAATAACAGTGGTTAGAAGGTTTATTAGAGCCATTGTTTGTTCAGCTTGTGTTTTCAATACTTCTTCAAGCTTATTAAAGGAATCTAAAATTGCTTTAATATCATTATTAGTTGTCTCATGGTCATTGTGTCCAGTCCTACTGGTACCAGATACAGTCTGAGAATAAGACATCCTGTTAGACATCGGTCCAGGGTTTACATTTGTCTGTAATTCCTCAGCTTGTGATTGTCGTGTATTCATGTATTGAGTACTATTAGATGGAATAGTTTTTCGTCTTTGAATTTCATGATATACCGAGCAACCTTTATAGTTTGAAGGATGAGGTCCACCACACAGCGCACAAGTTGCTGTGGTATTGTTGGGCTTAGTACATGTGGTAGTTTCATGGTCTTTACCACATTTAACACATCGGTAAGACTTCTTACAATAAGATTTAGTATGACCATACAATTGACACCTCTGACATTGTACAATATCTACACTTTTTCGTGGTGATTCAACTCTAATTTTAGCATGTAAAAGAAATTCTACTTTATATATATTCTTATTATTTTCATTTGGTTCCAAATCAACAAAATGCAATGGCAGCGGCAACTTTGTGACTCTATGTCTAATATGCATTATATTTCGAACTTTGTATCCAAGCTCTTCTATTGCAGTTTTTATTTCATCAATTGGGGTTGAAGGGTATATATTTCTCAATACAATGCGATAGGCACGATCTTCTTTAAGCTGATAAGTATGAAATTCAGCCTTTTCTTTATTGAGAAAATGTATTAGCTTTCTGTAGCAATCAATTGTTTTTACCATTATTTTTATTTCATTGTTGCGCAATGTTTTGTATATAACTTCATTATTTGTATCTATTCCATTAGCGGATAAATGATGAATTAATTTCACTATATTTGTAACTCCAGGAATAAATACAGATGGAGGACGTGGTTCATTACTTGTTTGTACATTGTGATTATTGCTAGAATTCATATCATTACATACAGGTTGAGATTCTCTTGAAGAATCGTGTTGAGATTATGATGGATTATCTTGTTGCATTTCATTTTCATTTAACGTAGCCAGAACAGCATATTGATTGGATTCTTCCAAATGTTTTCTTTTAGCTGGATCTTGTAATTTAGGATATCGATTTCGTGTTCTTTTCATATTGGGTTTTGTTATCTGCCATCCATCATCAGAGTCAGATTCACTATCAATAATTGTAGAATTTAATTCATGATTAGGTAACTGGTCTTGCGAAACTTACTTACTCACTTACTCACTGGCACTATCGAACCCGTAGGTTCATGGCCGCACGGACATAAGCTCTCCATATATCCCAATCCTGAGCTAATGCTTTCCAATCAATCTCTGTATAATCTGCTTCCCTCAAATCATAGTTAATGTTATTCTCCCACCTCATTCTTGGTCTACCAACTGGGCGTTTTCCCTCTGGCTTTCCTACAAGAAGCTTCCATGCACGTCTTTCATTTCCCATACGTGTAACATGTCCTGCCCAACGCAGACTACGAGACTTAACTGTTCTTATTATATCTGGCTTCCTATAAATACCATGTAGTTCATTGTTATGTAGTCTTCTGATTCACCTGTCTGTTCATCTCTCTTTGGTCCAAAAATTTTCCTAAGTACTTTATTCTCAAATACTTGTAATCTCCTTTCCTCTCTTAAAGTAAGTGTCCATGTTTCGCACCCATATAATATAACTGGTAGAATAATAGTTTTATATATTTTCAGTTTAACGTTTTTTGAAAGGAGTTGGGACATCAAGAGTCTCTGCAATACATAATAGCATGCATTTCCAGAATTGAGCCTATGTATAATTTATTTATGCATCTCATTCCTATTTGTGATCAGTGTTCCTAGGTATTTGAATTCAGCCACTTCCTCAAAATTTCCCTCATTTGTCATTAGCTGTCCATTTCCATTATATAATGAATTTCTACTTGTGACCATATATTTAGTTTTATTGATATTTACTTCCAGTCCTAATTTCTTAGTATTACTCAATAGTGTGTGCGTGTTGTTCTTTAGTATCTCCTCGCTATCGGCCAATAATACTACATCATCAGCATAAACTAACAGCTTATTAACACCATTCAGTTGTAAGCCTTCCTCATTTTCTAAAGATTTAATGGCATGCTCTAGTACAAAATTAAATAGTAGAGGAGATAGTGCATCTCCTTGCTTCAACCCATTCTGGATTTCGAAAGTGTCCGAAAACTGTTTGCCCATACGCACCCTACTCTGTGTCATTTAGACACATTCGTATAAGTCTAACTAACTTTTTAGGAATTCCGAACTCCAGCAGGATACTATATAACTTCTCCCTCTTAATTGAATCATATGCTTTTTTGAAGTCTACATACAGTTGATGTACAGTACCATTATATTCCCATTTATTTTCTAAAATCTGTCTTATACTAAAAATCTGATCTGTTGTAGACCTGTTTCTTCTGAATACACATTGATGATCTCCTAGAATACCATCAATATAGGGAGTAAGTCTGCTTACTAATATATTTGTTAGAATTTTGTACGAAGTTGAAAGTAATGAGATGCCCCTGTAGTTGTTGCAATCAGTTTTATCTCCTTTCTTATAAATTGGTACGATAATTGACTCCTTCCATTCATCTGGAAGAGCTTCTTTTTCCCAAATCATACTAAGCAACCAGCGTATCTTGTCCATCAATTTTTCTCCCCCTGATTTTATCAGTTCTGCTGGGATCTCATCTGAACCTGATGCTTTATACATCTTCAATTTTTCAATCGCCATTTCAACGTCTAATGCACTTGGCTCTGCGACTAGCATTTCTGCTGTCTGTAAAGTATGATACCCTATCACTAACAAACTTAATATCTCGGATAGCGGATAGGATCCTCCTTCTGACTAAAAAACCCGTTCCAAATGCAGGTCTTTCTGCACCCCCGTAGGTCTTGCGATAAGCTTGGTTTATTTTGAAGTAGAAATAATGTTTGATTTGATATTCCTTGTGCCAAATTTAATTCATTCGTGTTCATATTGAAAGCATTAGTAGCTATTATGAAATAACTAGATAAAAAATAACAACAATAGGTTGCTAGGGTTATGTTTACCCTAGCAACAACAAGCTCTTAAATATTAACACTATTAATAATACAAATACACACATAATTCCTTATTTATATACACTTATCAGTCTTAGACAATATTATTGAACGATAGAAACACAATTTTTCATATTAATAACATATATAACTTATTATTTCACTACATATATTAAGACAATTACTATTTGCTTATTGCCAAATTCACGGCCTTCTTGATCTCTTACTAATAGTTAACCATTAAATTGCCAATACACTAATTTCTCGTGCCAGTTATTTAAATGTTCCGGACCGCTAGGAAAATAAATTCGTATAAAACTGTGTTATTATTATACATTATTGCGTAATTTGACATACATTTAAGTACTTTTTTCTCGTTTGTTTTGCCATTGATCTAAAAACTATGTTAAACACATGAAATTAATGTATCCAATAGGATACATTTTTAATTTAAGGGTTAACTAAGGTGTTACTTGTATGGGAAAGGCAGATTAAATTTTGCTCAGATGTTTTAATTTATTCTTCAGGTTCTTTTACGAGCTCGAAAATGTTCACACTCGGTACTCTACGGCTTGGAGTCCTTTCCGGAGGACTTTCCTCTTGGATTTTTCCATCCTTTAAAAAAATTCACCGACTCCGACGAGTTTGAATCTACGACCTTTGATATTGAAGGCAAGAACATAACTTCTAGATAATCGAAGCCAATGGTATATCTAATATATAAAATGTATGTTTGTTTGTATGTATGTATGTATGTATGTATGTATGTATGTATGTATGTATGTATGTATGTATGTATGTATGTATGTATGTATGTATGTATTTTATGCGCTGTCATATCGTTCACCCGATTGTGATGGGGCTTTTTGCAAAATGTTCAGGAGATTCCCGGAATGACCACAAGCTATAAGAGAGTTGTGATAGTAAACTCCTACACCCTTACAAACTACTCTTTGCAGTGAAAAACGTGGAAAAAAGACCTTTTTTGACGCTTAAATGGCTTATTCTGCCTAAACCATAACAAATACATCAAATTAATGTACACAGAATTGAATATCTAAAAAAACTCTATAAAAACTACGCGACAGCATGTGTTTATCTTTAACGGATAACTCAACAATAACCATTTTTCTCTCTCTTTGATGCCAACAAGATCGGGATAAGTAGATTCCCGAGCAAGCATAGCAGCTCACGGCGGGTATTCTTTTACGGAAACTGACAATAAACGAATTTTGTCTTTCAGCTCATTTATGCCAAGTGCATCGGGATACGTAGATTCACGGACAACGCCGGGTAATCAGCACGGGGTATCAAAAATAATTACAATATGGCTTTATTTATTGTGATTGCTTGAATATTACACAACGAAGGAATGGCGTCTGTATCCATATTGGGCGGCCACATCTTCGTCAAGTCAAGTCTTCAACGGTCAACAGGGCGACAAGGAATAGCACAGCTAAACTTGTAGGGCTTGAAGAGCGGAAGAAGCAGCCCTCTCTTGGGGGGTGGATACCCAGAGGAGCATGTTTGGAGGCTCAGAGGAAGCAGCCCTTCCACCATCCTTGTCCTGCGAAGCGCTCGTAACGCTTCCAGGAGACATTTATCTTACTGAGAAGCTTCCTGGAAATCAGCCGGATTGTCATAAAAGGAACCGACCCAAGCAAGATAAAAGGATACGATTTGGAATAAAGGACATTTTGAAATTAGGAAATTGGAACGTAAGGGGAATAAAATACAAAAGAAGAAGAATTAGAAAGAGAATTAAAGAAAAAAGAAATAAATATAGCAACAATAACAGAAACAAAAAAGAAACTAAAAGGAACAAAGGACTTAAAACACTATACTATGTTGTATAGCGGAGTAGAACAGACAACAAGAGCGCAGTGTGGAGTAGCAATTTTAATAGATGAAAAATGGAAGAAAACAAATTGAATAGCTATGAGTTTATAAATGAAAGAATCCTGATAGCCAGATTTAAAATTGAAAGAGGATATATGATGATAATTGCTGTGTATGCCCCAGAAGAAGGTAAGAGAGAAGAAACAAAAAAAATTATAAAACATTACAAACATTAGTTGATAAATATACAAAAGATCATCATTTAATAATAAGTGGAGACTTAAATGCCAGAGTAGGCAATGTCCCTATACCTAATGTAATAGGAAATAATGGAGAAATAACAATAAATGATAATGGACAGGATTTGAGACAGTTTTCAGCCTATAATCAATTAAAAATAATGAATACCTATTTCCGAAAAAAGGACATACATAAATATACAAGAAATGGATATAACTCAAGATAAATAATTGACTATTTAATCGTAAACAACAAACTAGGAGCCTTGGTAAAAGATGTGAGAGTACATAGAGGCAGCGATATATACTCTGATTACTATCTCGTAATAAGCAAAATAAACATAATAGCTAAATGGCGGAAAAATAACACAAAGAACAAAAGAAACCAAGAAGAAGTATATAAAGTATATTTATTACAAGATCAAAGTATTAGACAACATTATGAAACCAGAATGAATAAAATATATATCAGAGATAGAGACGTCAGAAGATATAAATATTGAATGGGAAAATATATCAAATGTAATACATAAAACAGCAAATGAGATATTAGGAAAAAAAAATAGAATAAGAAATAGGAAGGGCTTGAGAACTTGGAATGCGAATATACAAAATGCAGTGAATGAAAAACAAAAAGCATATCATACATACTTACGACTGAAAACAGAAGAATCTTATGAAGAATATAAAATGAAAAGGAGAATTGCTAAAAGCATTATAAGAAAAGCCCATCAGGAGTCATGGGATAAATTTATAAGCTCAGTAGAACATGATATGTATGGAAGACAAGAAATAGGTTATAAATTAGTGAAACATCTAAATCAGACTGAGAAAGATTCTGCCAGATTGAATATAATCCCAGAACAAGAATGGATCCAGCATTATGAAAAACTTTGGAAAAAGGAGGAAATTGAAGGAAAAGAGAACAATGAGGAAGAAATAAAAGTGGAAAATATTGATGTAATAGACATAAATGAATTAGAAATGGCTTTGAAAACCACTAAGAATAGGAAAGCAACAGGATTAGATAATATAAATATGGAATTAATCAAATATAGTGGAATATTGTGTAAACTACGAATACTTCATCTAATTAATATATGTTGGCAGACCTATGGGATTCCAACCACTTGGAAAACAGCAATTGTCAAGAATATATTCAAAAGAGGAGACCGGAGAAATTGCGAGAATTACAGAGGGATTAGCTTAATGAATACTGGCTACAAAATATATACGAAAATAATAAATAATAGATTGAGAAACATAACAGAAGTAATAATAAGTGAAAATCAAAGTGGATTCAGAAAGGGAAGGTCATGTATAGACAATGTCTTTACACTGAAACAACTCATAGAAAAGAGAAGAGAACATAACTTAGAAACTCACATAGGATTTATAGATTTGGATAAGGCCTTCGATCGAGTAAACAGACAAAAATTATGGGAAATATTACGAATGAAAGGATACCCGCTGTGCCTTGTTGAAACAATAAAGACATTATATGAAGACACAAATATAATTATAGATACCGGATTCAAAAGAACAGATGCAATCAAAACAAATACTGGATTACGACAAGGATGTAGTTTATCACCCACTTTGTTTAATATATATATAGACGATATTTTTAATAAATGGAAAGTTTTAGTAAATCCAGGAATAAGAATGGATAATAAAATGTGCATAAATAATCTTTTATTTGCTGACGATGTAATCATAATACAGAAAAATGAAGACGACTTACAGAAATCAATGCATGCATTAAATGAAATATGTAAATTATACGATCTAAAAATTTCTGTAAGGAAAACGAAGACCATGGCTTTTAGAGGAAGAGATCCAGTGAGAACCAAAATTATTTTAGAAAATCAAAGTATAGAACAGGTGTCTAGTTTCAAATATTTGGGCTGTGATGTTGGCTACAATGTGGAAAGAGATATTGACTCCAAAATAAATAAATTTCAGACGGTGTGTGGAACAATACAGAGAACATTCAAAAATAAAATTAGAAAAGAAACCAAGATAAAAATGTATAATGTTATGGCGGTTCCCACAATATTGTATGGATGTGAAACTTGGGCTCCAGTGAAAAGACAGAAGGATAGAATACAGACGGCAGAGATGCGGTTCCTAAGACAAGTAAAAGGATGTACAAGACTTGATAGAATAAGAAATGAGGATATAAGAGAAGAATTGAAAGTACAGCCTTTATTGGATAAAGTCACGAATTACAGACAGAAATGGATTGATCACATGGATGGAATGAGCAAGGAGAGATATCCATTGTTAGCCAGAAATTATCAAGCAAGAGGAAGGCGTGATGTTGGAAGACCTAGAAGACGTTGGGCTGATGCAATATGAAGTCGGAACGGGCAATTGCCTAATCCCTGGAGTGATGATGATGATGATGATGATGATGATTGAATATTACATTTTTAGGATTAAATTGTATTTACTATTTGGATTGTATGAAAGGTAGTTTGGAAATAGAATTAATTAGTTTATTGGTTGTTTTAGCTGCAATAACGAGAGAGCAAATGTATAATTATTTTTCCATTTACTTATTCAACTAAACATAAAAACACCATTTTCATCTTTCAGCTAATTTATGCCAAGAAGATCGGGATAAGTAGATTATTGAGGAACGCCCGGCAATCAGTACGGGGTATCTCAAAAATAATTATATAAATTTAAAATTATTTTTCCTTTTTACATATTCAACTAAACGCAAAAACACATTATTGGTTATTTAGGCGTAGCCCCGTACGCCGGGTATTAACTAGTTATAGATAAATATATATGCATTTATTTAGGGACAAAATTAGACCATTCAGGTGATAACACTGTGAAAATTAAAAATAGAATCGCACAAACAAAACAAGCAATAAATGCTTTAAGCTCTGTATGGTGGAGCAAGAATATTAGAAAAAATATAAAATTACAAATATATCAAACCATAATTCAGAGCATTTTAACATATGGTGCTCAAGTTTGGCAAATTCCTACCAGAGAAATGAAAATAATTCTAACTACAGAAATGGATATTTTAGTAAGATCAGCTGGAAAATCTAGAATGGGCAGAATACGAAATAAAGAAATAAGGGAAATTATGGGTGCACACAAGAGGAGCCGGTCACCATAGACATTATAGAAAAGAAAATATTACAGTGGTATGGCCATGTCTAAAGAATGCCAGGGGAAGGATTGCCTAAAATTGTTATGGAATGGGTCCCAATGGAAAGGAGGAAGAGAGGAAGACCGAAGAAAACTTGGATAGAAGAGCTACAAGCGGCTATGAATATCAGAGGATTAGAGGAAGATCAATGAATGGACAGAGAGGAATGGCGTTTGGTTTCCGGAAGACGGCGACAGCTGCCATGATACCGGATGATAACGATAGATACAATATAATAACATTAATAACCTATATTGCAGTTTAAGCTTCCTAATGCAATTCTCATTGTATCCTCAACACTTAATTTAATTTTGAAAATGTATATTTAGTAAATTTACGAGTGAGGTAGCAGTCTTGTTGCTTTTAACTCTTGACAGTATTAAATTATGATCCGTATTTTCTCGCTTCATGTAGATACAAGTTGTTATGTGTCATATTTATTTCTTTGTAACGTTAAAGTGTCTCCAGTAATTAACTAAACTAACACACTGGCACTATCGAACCCGTAGGTTCATTGCCGTACGGATATAAGCTCTCCATACATTCCTATCCTGATCTAATGTTTTTTTCAATCATTTCCTGTATAATCTACTTTATGTTTGTTATTCTCCCACCTCATTTTGGTCTACCAACTGGGTAGTTTTCCCACAGGTTTTCCTAAAATAACCATGCATGTCCCTCTTTCATTCTCCATTCGAGCCACATGCCCTGCTTATCGCAGTCTATAAGACTTAACTGTTCTTATTATGCCTTGTTTCCCATAAAGATCTTCTAGCTCACTGGTAAGTAGTTTTCTCCATTTACCTATCTGTAAAATGTCTCTAGCAGTCATCTGGACTAGCAGAAAAGTTATAAGGAAGTAAGAAATATCTGTGTATCAGCCGCGGTGAACTAGTGGTTATGCTCCTTGCCTCTGGTCCCGAGGGTCGCGGGTTCAAATCTGGCCGGGGTCGATGGATTTTTTTAGGATGGAAAATTCCAAGGAGCAAATACTCCGGGAGGGACATTAAGCCGTGGGTCCCGAGTCTGAAGATTTTCAGACTCGTAAAAGAACCTTAAGCCTGAATGAAAAGGCCTCTAAGCAAAATTTACCTTGGTTTCCTAGATGTCAGTATGAGGCGGAACGCTGACCACGGACCACTCAAATGACATCTATACGAAAACAAGTGTAACTAAATTAGTATGGTTCTAATTCTTCCCTGTAGGGGGAGAGTGCCTAAATATCTGTTAAGGAAAACATGGGCATACAAGAAGAAGAAATATCTGTATACATTTCCTTGGATAAAAGGAGTGTGTTACGATGGAATATTAAGGTCATCATCTGATTTATTTATTGATTAAACTTAGAAAACCTGTCTTCATAATTCTTGTACTAATTGCACCTTGAAGAAGCTGGTGATCAGTAATTGATATCTTCAAAACCCAATTTGCAAGTCTTAAATTATGTATCTACTAGTTAAGATCAAAACTGAAAAGTGATACAAGTGCAAACTGTATTTGGTTTAAAGAGAAAAAAAATGTTGAAAAATAAGAAGACTATTTTGTAATTAGAGGATGTAACGATGTTGGTGGTCCTGGTGGACTAGTTATTGCTGTTTTGCTTCTGGTTCTAAGGTTCGCGAGTTCGAAATCCGTGGCGTAAAAATCCTGAGTGTGAATTTCTCCGAAATAGAACTAACGTCGTGGGTCACGTGTAAGATTTACTAAAAGAATCTCAAGTCCTAATAATTGGCCTCTGAGCAAAATTGATCGGTTCTTTCACTCCCCCCCCCCCGATTTGAATTGCGATCCGATTTTACTTCTTCAAAAATGTTATTAATCAGCATAGAGATACATTAAATAAAACAATAGGCTAACAGGATGTAACTGTAAAGTGGCATCTAACTAACTATCTCATTGGCCCTATCTTAAACTAAACTCAAAAATTAATTAATAATAAAAAATTAAAGAAAAGTTTTAAATTCAATTTTATTTCTATAAAACTATCTACAAAATTTCTATAAAATTACTCTGCTAAAGATTTTCACATACGGCGGTATACAAACTATAGGCTTACTATCGAACCTGTAGGTTCATGGCCGAACGGACACAAGTTCTCCATACACCCTATCCTGAGACTTTTCCAATCATCCCCTGTATAATCTACTTCCCTCAAATCATGGTTAATGTTATTCTCCCACCTTATTTTTTTTATCTACCAACTGGGCATTTTCCCTCTGGTTTTCCTATAAGAATTTTCTATGCACCTCTTTCATTCCCCCATTCGTGCCACAGGTCCGGTAAATCGTAGTCTACGAGATTTTTTAACAATTCAGATTATATCTGGCTTTCTATGAATGACCATGTAGTCTCACTGTCATGTAGTCTTCTTCGTGTCTGGGCAGCTGTCTTTGGTCAAAAAGTTGTCCTAAGAACTTTGATCTCAAATTCTTAGTATGTCTCCGTTCCTCCCTTAAAGTAAGAGTCGAATTTCGCATCCATATTATATAACTAGGCTATAACAATTTTATATATTTTCAGTTTGACGTTTTTTTAAAGTACTTGGAAAGATAAGAGTTCGGTTAAGTATCTGAAAGAGAAGTTTGGGATAATGAAGGACGATGAAAAATTGAAGGCAGGAATGTTCATCGGACCAGAGATCCGACAGTTGATGTGTGACATGACGTTCAGGACACATCTAAATGTTCTGAAACTCAACGCTTGGGATTTATTTGTACTTGTGGCAACAAGGTTTCTAGGACATTATCGGGGGAGCTGAAAACTCTGCTGATCTAGTAAATAACATGCTTAGAGTGAATTTCAAGAATGCAGGTTGTCGAATGTCTTTAAAAATGCACTTTTTTAAATTTTCATCTTGACTTTTTTCCTACAAATCTCGGAGTTATGAGTGATTATCATGGGGAGAGGTTCCATCAGGGTATATCAACGATGGAATCCAGGTACCAGGATATATCAACGATGGAATCAAGGTACCAGGGTCAATATGGCCCGAATATGATGGGTGATTTCTGCTGGTTTCTGCAGCGATCAACTACATTACAACGTAAGTGGAAAAGCAAACGCCCTAAGCACTTTTAATAGATGTTTTAGTGCTTACTACTATTTGTAAGTTTGTATATTCTTATAAATGTATTTAAAGTAATATAATTTAACTATATATATTATATAAGATAAACTCAATTTATACCACTGACTTCACGATAAATGACTATATCTAAATATCTTCGGATAGTAAGATTTCCGATTATTTTAGAGTCACATATGTCAAAAACCTGACATGCTAGGATAAATTTGATTACAGATCTGGAATCTCTTTCAGTATAAAATAGCCAGAATTTCCTCAGTAGCAGACAAAAATTATTTTTTGTTGACCAGTGTTATAATCAACATTACAGGTTATTCATTTATTTTTAGCAAATAACTGAGTAAAATCGCGGAATCTATTCATTATTTGCTATTGTCAATGTATTTGTTGGAGAAAAATAATGCTCTGACCTGTTCATAATATTAAAAATGAGAAGCGTTCTTAATCACAAAAGCAGGAGCTGTGCATTTCACTGCCACATTTTATCGGATAGGATTTGTCCTGTTCTATAAAACTTAAGGCTTATGTTGTGAGCAATATGGCAATATGATAAATGGTGAGGTTATACTAAATGTTTTGGTTTGTATTTTCTCGTGTGAACGTAAATTCTGAATCATAAAAAGGATGTCAAAATAAAAATCCATTACGAAGATAACGTTGCATTGCGTTTGCAGCATGCTGTTAATTTAACTTCTGTGCAGCACGTGATGAAAAAAAGACCGCATAACAAAGGGAAGCTTTAGCGAACATATTGTTATTAACGAATGCTGTTAAATGCTTTATAGGAACAGTCAATTAAATTAGCATTTGTTTGTACGTAATCCGCACATCAGACAAAGCACCTGCTACTCCCAAAGGAGGGAACTAATTGCCGTGTATGTGCCAGCTATTTTCATAAATCATAAAATGGTATACTATTATAGTTATCTTGGCTTTAACTATTCAAAATCTTTTTTTTTTTTACACAAAGGGGAAAAGGTCGTAACGAGATAATGTGTAAATAAAATCAAAATAATAGAAACCATATTCACAATCCTCTCTTGTTAGTCGACAAATGGCTTCCACATTCAACACTAAAAGCTCCTTATTCGCGGATTTAAAAAAATGAGACACAGTTCTTGTATTCACGGTTAAAATTTTCTTTATTCGCGGATCCAGTCGGTATATTAAAAGGATTAGTATCCTTTATTAACACATCGGCAACTTTTTTTATTAGAGGCACGTGCCAAGGCGACATTTATTACAAAGAACGATTCAAACCAAATGGACAAATCAATATGAAAGTAAAAGAATCATTATTGTCAGTAAGCCTAACGTTCGTTGTTAAAAGCCACCGCCGCCGTCGTATTTCACGCGCCGATATGCCCGTTATAACTGCCGCGCTCGTCACCATCGGTGATCTATTGTTTCAACTTGCCATTCGTTGCATTAATTTTCATTGAATAACACGTGTCTCTTCTGCTTTGTTGCCAATTTATATTGTCGAGTAAAAGGAAAGAAAATTAGTTCCGAAGCGAAAAAAAGTAGTGTTGCAGCTTAAGGTAAAAATATAAATGTTTGACCGTTTACGCGTTGGCGAGTCGTTTTCGTCTATATCACGCTGTTTCAATATGTTAAAGAATCAAGAAATCCGAAGACAAAATAAGGAATTCTATCGCAGAAATCACAACTGAATACTTACTTACTTACTCACTGGCACTATCGAACCCGTAGGTTCATGGCCGCGTGGACATAAGCTCTCCATACATCCCTATCCTGAGCTAATGCTTTCCAATCATTCCCTGTATAATCTACTTCCCTCAAATCATAGTTAATGTTGTTCTCCCACCTCATTCTTGGTCTACCAACTGGGCGTTTTCCTTCTGGCTTTCCTACAAGAAGTTTCCAGGCACGTCTTTCATTCCCCATACGTGCAACATGTCCTGCCCATCGCAGTCTACGAGACTTAACTGTTCTTAATATACCTGGCTTCCTATAAAGACCATGTAGTTCATTGTTATGTAGTCTTCTCCATTCACCTGTCTGTTCATCTCTCTTTGGTCCAAAAATTTTCCTAAGTACTTTATTCTCAAATACTTGTAATCTCCTTTCCTCCCTTAAAGTAAGAGTCCATGTTTCGCACCCATAATCACAACTGAATATCAATCTTAATTTAAAGATATTTTAAAAGCGGCAAAACAGGAAAAAAATTACTAAGTTCTTTATTCCCTTGCCTAAACCTGACAGTAATAATTAATATAAATTGTTCAAAATCTATCATTAATTGGTTTTATTTTGATAATTTTATTTTATTTCGGAACCTTGGAATGTATCCCCTATATACATACAAATTACCATTCCATATTCGCGGCATGTTTGCGGAACATATCCCCCGCGAATAAGGAGCTTTTACTATATATGAATAACTCTGTAAATGCAATAATTGATTTCAAACTAGCTAATACCCGATGTGAGCTGCTACGCCTACATAAATGAAATGTGTTTTTTTTATGTTTAGTTGAATAAGTAAAAAGAAAAATAATTATAAATTTACATCGTAATTATTTTTAGATACTCCGTGCTGGTTACCCAGCGTTGTCCGGGAATCTACTTATCCCGATCTTCTTGCCATAAATGAGCTGAAAGACAAAAATGGTCATTGTGAGTTATCCGTAAGAAAATAGCCGCCGTGCGCTGCTACACTTGCCCGATGTTCTTGGCATCAGTGTGTTGAGAGACAAAAAATGTGTATTGTTAGTTATCCGTAAAAGATAGACATATGCTGTTGTGAAGTTTTGTAGATTTTTTGAGATATTAATTCTGTGTACATTACTTTGTTAAAGTTTTTTATAATTGTTGGTACATTACGTTGGTGTATGTTTTATGGTTTAGGCAGCGTAAACAATTTAAGCTTCCAAAAAGCTACTTTTTAGTGCACCTATGCATTTTTTCCTTAGCTCTGGCCCTATAATATGTAGGGTAATATGTTATATACGTTAATTGTCCCAGAACCATTATTTAATTATGGAAAAAATACCCATTCATATCGGTCAAATAATTCTTGAGTCCATAAAATACAAAGAGACTCACACTTATTTTTATATATATAAAGATGAACAGATTTTGTCTTATCTTTCCTTTTTATGATTCAAGGCAAAAAGAACCATTTGTTTACAGTGTTATTAAAATAATAGCTTTAAAGTTGATTAATACAAGGTTACTGAGTCTCGCTTTTACATATATTATTGGCGGATTTGGTTATTTTTAAGTGTGCTAAAATGCAATTGCTATTAACTTGGTAAATCTGGCTTGCGAATAGGCGCCATGGGAAGACAGACACAAGACTCGGTTATCTTAGGCTGACCTTGCAGTCATATGAAAAGTGAAGCGAGAAATTAAACTCCATCTGTGTATCTTCACATCGGCAAAACAAAACAGTAATTTTATACCCGGAAAATATCAATTTAATTATCTGCTCTTTTTTTCATATTTTGACTCAAAATACACTAATATTAGCAATTATCTCTCAAAGTCTTCCGTCAAAGCACTTATTTCCAAAACTGATTTCATAAGATGTAAAAATATTAATTCATAAAATGATTGACGTAGAACTACTCTATAGGCGAATCGAAATTTCCTTTCACAAAAGGAAGAGAGATGGGAAGAAATTTGATTCAATATTATTTCATTTTATTATACTGCAAATACTTAAGAATTTGGTTAAATCGTTTAGACATGGATCGGTTGAATGTGGTGCCAAATTCCATAGTTACAATTTTCTTGAATTTTAAATAATACCAGCAAATACTCATTATTTGCCTTGAATATAATTTACTATAGTTTTATAACAGTTCCCCGCCATAGCCGAGTGGTTAAGGCAAGAAGCTTTGGTGCAGAGCTACGAGACTTGCGCTGGTTCGAGTCCCCATACGGAAATATATTTCTCATGGAATTTCGGCCAGTATCATGAAGAATTTGAGTAGCTATGATAATTAGCGGCTCTGGGTTGAGAAAACCAGCTATAAAGGCTATGGAATCCGACATGCTGACCACATGTCATCCCTATACTAGCTAGATGATCGCCTACTTCTGTGATTAACACATGTGGATGTGAGGCTAGCAGCCGGCTGGGTAGGTGAAGGGCCTTCTAGGCCTATCGCGCCATGTATTTTAGTTTTTATAACGGTGAAAAAATGTACTGCAACCGTCATTTCATTCTGTATTTACTCTTTTTTTTTCTCCAATTCTTCTTCAAATAACTACTGATTATTTTGGTAAAGACTTAACTTGTTTTATTAATTTCTTCAAGACATCGTAGAGGGGACTGAGTTGATAATATTTAGAATTGGAAACCATGTCCGGAAACTTACCGTTTCCGTGCTACAGCCGTTTGAAAACATTTTTTTTTAACGCGACCACTTTTCATAAGTAATGCCACGAGTGATTTCGGAATTATCGATAAATTCACGACTCAGAAGTGAGGAGTGAATTTATCTAGAGAATTTGAAAATCAGTAGTGGCATTTGTTAGGACTATTTAACGAATAAAATTAAGTTGTTTACTCACAAATCATTATTTAATTATTTTAAATATTTATATATTTAATGTAAACGGCGATGTTTGAAAACAAATGATGAACGATAGGTACGCTTCATCTGCTTCTTTTGTTTATCACTGCAACCAGATCATACTATTTATTGCCAAAGGAACGCAATATTGTAAGAATGCTCTCTAGTGGAGAAAAAATGAAACACATCAAACTGTATATTAATTCATTTCCGATGTCTATGGTGTAAATATGGCAATTATATATTTCTGGATTAGGGCCTATTACCTGGGAAAAAATACATTTAAGAAAGTGCAAACAGTGGTTTTTTTTTGGTGATATAATAAATTGCTACAAATGTTTTATATTAACTCCTGCAAGCGCTATGTGTTGACATCTATGAACTATATATACAATCTGGTAGCCGTATTTCTTGTGGGCTCAGTCACTGCAAAATAATGGTCAGACCTGATCAGAATATTAAAAAGGAGGAGCTTTCTTTATTATGGTAAATATAACACTGATAAATATTTCGTGAAACACGACTCTGATTGGTTGTAAAACAGAAATCATTGAAATGTGATTGGTCATTGACTCCCATTTGGGGCATGAGTTAAATAGTCCAAGTAATTTATTATGAGGCGTGACACATTACATCACTTGTTTTACAACTCAACTCATTAATAACCAAAGAAACAAAATGGAAACTGAATCATGACTTGTATTAATAATCCCGGATACACCCTCCACAATCAATACTTGCAGTTTTCAAAATCGAAAAATTTTGAGATTTTTTTTTAAAAAGCACGAAGTCTTGCAATTTTCGATTTAGACGAATCGCGAAGATATTACTTCTTGACACATGTGACATACGTTCAGGCAATGCTTGTTTTCAAACGCTTGTAGCACGGAAACGGTAAGTTTCCGGACAGGTTTCCAATTCTGAATATTATTGACTCAGTCCCCTCTACAAGTTCTAGAAGTTTGTAAGGGGAATTTTAAAGCACTCTGTATAATTTCCTAGTAAAGCTACAAAGCATAGCATGAAAATTATATAATTGCAGTGAAAGACCTGCCCTAGGGCAGAACACTATAAATAAATAAAAATATATGAATAAACATAATGCAATTTAAATAAAATAACTTACATTTAACACGTTGATGAGCAACAAATTGTGACAGTACCTGTAACAAGAGAAGCTGTTATTGTATTGTGCAATGTGTGTGTGCAGTTCACTCATTTTATTAAACAGCAGATAGGCTAGGCGTTATCAGAATATGATCCTCATACCCTGACGCGCTGTGCCCGATGGCTGACCTATTTGCACAGTTCAATGCATCTACTCAACAGTATAGATTTATTACCACACACCATTCCATATCGTTCCAACACAGTAGGATACTTCATCAACTGATCACTTTGTGCGTTATTTATTTATTTATTTATTGAAAATAAACCATCTCATTGGACCAATCGACAAATGAAAATATTTCAAATGCTACTTAAGTTCTTTAGTGTAAAACTTTCTTCATAGCATGTTTTTATGCGGTTTTACATAATAGTAGAAAATTCAGGAGAGTTTTTTATGGTTTAATATTATAATTAATACTATTATTTGTATTACAAATACAAGTTGAGATATACATTATAATTTCTCTATATTACTGTGCTTTCATTATTATTGGGAAACCCTTGAGAAAAAGAGTATTAGCAAGTATATATGGGAGCTTAATATCCAGATGAATCTTAAGGAAAGATAAACTGCATATTTTAAACATGAACTGAATTGAGTTTGCTGACGATAGGGACTAGTGGAAGTCTTAGTGACGTGGCAGTAAACCTACAGATCCCGTAAGTCTTTCAGTTAGTTAAACCAAGTAGGTACATATTATTTTATTTAATGACGGTCGTTAACAAACCATGTCTTTAGCGATGCAATTATTCTAATCTGTGCATGAAAGGATTGTAAGATTATGTTCAAATATATTATTAAATTCGGGTTTAAACTAATTTTACGTTCTACAAGTACCGCGCGGCCATGAACCTACGGGTTCGATAGTGCCAGTGAGTAAGTAAGTACAAGTACCACTTTTTAACTCTATACAGAGTGTTTCAAAAGTGATAGCTAAAAATATAGACACATTATGTAAAAATTAAGAGAAGTAACAAAAAAAGTGAAATAAAATTAATCGTTGTGTTAATGTTATATATTTTTTTCTTAGTCCGGGTTTGCTGGATACTACCTAACTCACTAACTCGCTGGCACTATCAAACTAAAAAGTTTATGGCCGCCGCGGACAGAATCTCTTCATGCATCCCTATCCTGAGATAATGTTTACCAATGATATCCAGTATAATTCACCTCCTCAAATAATGGTTAATATTATTCTCCCTTCTCATTTTTGACCTGTCTACTGGGCGCTTTCCCATTAGTTTTCCTACAGTGGGCGCTTTTTAATTTGGTTCCCCTATGGAAGTTTCAGTACCTCTCTGCCATTCAATTCGTGCTACATGTACTGCCCACACCAGTCTACGAGACTTGACAATACTTATTACATCTGGCTTCCCATACCTCTCTTATGAAGTATACTCTCTTCACCTGTCTGTTCGTCTCCCTTTGGTCTAAATCATTCCGTAAGAACTTTATTCTCAAATACTGTAAGTACTTAATTCCAACGAAAGTAGTATTGGAGCTTGTTTTAATTTACTTTTGTGATTAAACTGCATCGACAAAAGTTTTAAGTAATAGTGAAGTTTGTGAATAACAAGGTACATTGTAGTAAGAATATACTAACTCAATAATTAATTTGTGGACCCATTTTTTTATTTTTGAGATTTTGTAGTTGTTTTTGTATCCACATGAAACGTGTATTCATCTCGTGATCGATACTTAAAATTAAAATTGCCATTGCTCTGTTGAAAAGATTACTTAGTATTCAACGAGCCCCAATCCTGGACCCAAGTTCATTTAAACATTTTTTATTTTTTCATTTTTAATTATCAACTATACATTTCGCACAATCACATTTAAAACGTCCTGTATGCAAAGCAGTGGATTTTCAGAATTTATAATATATCTGGAGGCTTCAATTGCTAGACCATTGGAGTAATTAATTACCAGTGATCTATACAGATTAACCGAATTAGTGAGAGAGATATGTTCTATGTATTAAATGCCTGTATTACCTACGGATTGTTTCTCCCATTATCAGTAAAGCTAGAACAAATATCTCTTTGATGAAAATATTGCGCGGTCTCTATTACAGATTCTCCGTCACGAATGGTAGATGACGTAACTCAAGTAGGCCCTACTTGAAATATAAACAAAAGGGACAGGGGTGTGTAAGAAGTTAATTCAGTAATACAAGTGACAAGTACTGATTTACCAAATTTTGAAAAAAAAATGAAAATATGTTTACGGTAACCTTTTTCACTAAGTTAATAGAATTTATTTTTAGGTCTGTCTGGCGCAAGTAATCCTATAATTGAATCAGTCATTTCGAAAAGGTATCATCTACGGCTGATCAAATTTTACAGGAGAGGGAAAAAAATGATTCAACTTGTTCAGGATAAAGCATTGAATCTGAAATTGCTACTGAATAAAGTAAAAAAGCGGTAAAGGAATAGTGTATTTGATCCATTCTCATACGGAAACGATGGAAGTAAGTAGTAGTAGTAGGACTTTATTAGACAAAAAGTAAGATATTCACAATATTATTTACAAATATGGGTCGCACGGGCAGTAAGCCGTACGTGCTGTTGGCAGTCCGTTACAATAAAGTAATAATTGGTACTAGTGTAAAGAAAAATAAACAACAAAAAATCAATAACATTACAATTACATAAAGAAAACACAATAATATTACAACTAAATAATAACACAATAGCATTATACACTAATTAATTTATATATAATTATTAAGAATTAATGGTATTGCATTTTGATTATTTATTTATGAATGAGTGTTGTCCTTATTTTCCGCGTTTTGTCCAGAAATTTACCGAGCTTTATCCAATTTTCTGGATTTACCAATAACTCGTAGCATGCCAATCTTTCCCGATTTGAATTTAGAAATCTTTCCGGTAATAACTGACGTCTCCAATATTCTAAATCATTACATTTTCCTAATATATGTATCTCATCTTCAAAGTTCCCGCACATTGGACATATTCGCATATCGTGATCGTAGCTAATTTTTAGAAATTTCCATGCCCCTAGCTTAAACTAAGCAAGCCCTGATCTCTCCTTAAATCCTAGGTTGAGTATATACGATTCTTTTCCCCAGACGTGTTTTAGGTCTCTAAACATGGAGTAATGAAAGAAGTGAATTTCAGAAAAATTGGAGATGATCCCTTTTCGAAATGACTTATTCAATTACATTTGCAACAAATCTCCAGACAAAATCCTGAAAAGCATCTATTAAAATCCAAATTCTATTTCAATCCACAGAATGACTTTTTTTGTCATATAACCTTGCTATAAGATTTAGGTACATATTCTCGTGTAGTTGTTACATTGGAAGGGTTCCGCTTAGTGTAATTTTTAATTAAGTTTATACATTTTCTATGGCCTTCTTCTTGATATAGTGTGTTGATACGTACAATAACTTTATACATTTCTTTTAAAAAAATCCGACTGATGTCATAAATGTTCGTGCATTTCTTATTCTTCTTTAATTAATGATGCAATAACTGTTTATTTTTAGTAATGCATTGTTATTTTTTATTCAAATGCCCAAGGTTGTCATTTCGACTTTTCTTGTATTCTCTCCTGGCAATGGCATAATTGTAACCCACTTCTAAGGTTGGGGCGCCTGGAAGGCAGAGTTACGGCTGCCCCAATGATCACAAAATGATGGATGGTGTTGATGATGATAGTGAAGCGCCAAGAGAGTACTTAATGCTAAACTTAATCTAAGGCGAATATGATGATGATATTATTATGATGGCCATATGATGTTCGGGGACCGTTTGGGCCTTAAAGTTTCCTGACATTTGTCTTACAAGTGAGGAAAAAACCCGAAAAAATCTCACCCAGGAAACTTGTCACGACCGGGGATCTAACACAGGTCCGCTGCATGATCAAGGCTGCTTCGAGACCACAGCGGTGGAATAGTAATGCATTGTTCTTTCCACAATTTTCGTTTCCTTTTATAACCTCTGATTGTAAAAAAAAACAACTTGCACTGTATATTTTCGCCATCTAAATGTAATATGATTATTAATAAATTCTTCTAATAACTGATTTAAATTAACTTCACATGAGGTTGAATTCATGGTTGTCCTGAGCTGAAAAATATAATTCAATTATCTGTACCTTTGAACCAATGCCACAGCGTATTTTGTTTATTCCTGGATCTGAATGCAAAGACGACGTCAAACAAATTAGACGCATCGCATATAACTTATGGAATATATTTCCTCGCTAAAATTATCAGTAATGATCTCTCCATCCTTCGTTTCATATATACAGTATATACAGTAAAAGCTCTTTATTCGTTTTTACTTTAAGCGGTAACACTTTTTTTCCACTTCGGAACTAATTTTCTTTTCTTTTACACGTGTTATTCAATCAAAATTATTGCAACGAATGACAAGTTGAAACAAAAACACCGATCGTGGAACGGGCGGCATTTATAACGGACATAGTGGCACGTGAAATAGGACGGGGGTGGCTTTTAACAACGAACTTTAGGCTTAGTGACAATAAAGTTTGTTTTTCTTTGATATTTATTTGTCCACTTGGTTTGAATCGCTCTTTATAAAAGTCGCCTTGGCTCGTGGCTGCAGTGAAAATATTGCAGATGCGTTAATAAATGATACTAATCGTTCTAATATTCCGACTGGTTCCGCGAATACAGGATCGGTGTCGCAAATGTTTAACCCGCGAATGTTGAAATCGCGAATAAGGAGCTTTTACTGTACAGTAGTTTAAGAAGGCAAAATGTAATACTGTTTTTAGCTATGAATTTATGAACGAATAATGGAATCTCGGACGATGGAATGTTGTGAAACAGTGATATTCTCTGGTGGAAAATATTAAAATTGAAATACCTACTAAACAAAAAAACAGAACGTTTGCGGAACAATGGATGTTGTACTAAATTAATAAGTACTGCATGACATAGACCCTGCATTCTAATTCAGCAGTTGTAGTTTTTCAACGCCATGTAATATATCACGTCTCAGAATTTATTTGTAAATTCATTAACATCATGTTTTTACGCAAATAAACAATTCATGCTAGCTAATTTTAAAAAATCCTGTTGTGATTAAATAAAAACAGCGTCTAATATGCATTGTAGCAATGTGTACATTGTGTCGTACGAGTTCATTTGTTTTCGTGAATATGAACGTTTTATACATGGTTCATAAATTGTAACTAAATACAATCATGAGTTTTCCTTCGTAGATTGGTAGGAGTACTAGGAGCTTCTTGAAATACAAATCTCAATAATTTATTATTCTCTTCTAAAAGCTTTTCTTCACTTATCCATCGCATTGTTATCTTCGTACTTCATACTGACATTCCTCTTTTTTTATCATGCCTGTTTTTACCTAATTTGTATATTCATTTTTCCCCCGTTACTTTTACCGTATCCTTTATGAAACAAATTCTCTTGATTTTAGTACACTACTACTCTATAACAAACACTATATTTGTGGTCATAGAAAATGAATGTAGAATCACTACTTATCACTATTTTTCAGGCAAACGTTATTTCAACCGATAACATGCAATACTATTAAACGATGCCAAGAATCAAACATATTTGTAACTCGGAAAGTATTGGAGTCCTGGGTTACGAATATATTCACAGTGTGCAAAAGGTTTGGGAGTTGATCACAGTATACTTAAGTCATTTTGGTCATTTTTCGATTAACAAGTTATTCTCTGTGATTATATATATTATACCCTATCTATCAAAACGTAATTGGTATTTTGTCCTCTAGAACCTCGTGGTACCACCTCTGGCTGCTATAACCGCAGCTACCTTGCTAGGCATGCTCTCCACTAGTTTGTGTAGAATATTCACCGAAATGCGTCGCCATTCCTCTTGCAACATGCCACAAAGTTGGACAATGGAAGTTGACCGTATTTGCGAGACCTAATTCACCGGTTCATTTTGTCCCAAAGGTGCTTAATGGGATTGAGATTAGGACTCTGAGCGGGCCAGTCCAACCGGTGAACATTATTTTCTGCATACCACCGCATAGTATCCGCCGAAACATGGCACCTAGCTTTATCATCCTTGAAGTAACAAGGGTCCATTTCATAAAACCACCACAGTGTAGGGAGCATTTCGTTTCCAGAATTGTACAATATGCCTCAGAGTTTATTTCACCACGAATAACGACCAGTGGTCCTACATCGTAGTACGAGAAACACCCCCACACCATCACTTTATCACCGTCAAATTTCCTGATAGGCACTATACACTCTGATAGGCACTATACACTCTGATAGAAGCCTTTCCCCTGGTAGGCGCCACACCCAAATACGTCCATCAGATCGAAATAATGCGAATCTCGACTCGTCACTTCATAGAACCGATTTCCATTGCTCCAGGGTCCAGTTACGATAGTTCAAACACCACCTGAGTCCCTGAGCTTTATTTGTCTTTGTGATATGCTGCTGCTCTTCCGTGGTATCCGAGTTGATGGGCTTCTGTTCGTAAAGTTCCAATGGAAACAGCCACGTTTGTTGCTGCTTGAAACTCTTGTCTGAGGTAGCCATCGGTTGTGTCCTGTTCTTTATCATCTCACGTTTGAGGATTCTCCAATCTCGGTTGGTCCATCGACTTTCCACTTACGTAGGATGAATGCGACTATTGATTTGGGCCTGTTTGCCTTAGCGGCTATTGCCCTGCTAGACAGTCCACTGAGGTGGCAGCCCACAATTATGCCCTTATTAAGTCCGATAGCTCTGCGCCATCTCGTTCTCAACTGGTACTCTGACTCACTGCATCACATACCAACCACAACAATCAAATAATATACTAAAGTAACCAAACCCATGGGTGCCCAATAACTTTTTGATATAGGCCTATAGTGTATTATACACTGATTTTAAGATTTTTTCCAGAATAATTATATAAGCTAATTATGGCTATGTCTTACGCCGTAGCCAAGTGGTTAAGGCAAGAAGCCTTGGCGTAGAGCTAATGGGACTTGCGCTGGTTCGAGTCCCCATGGAGGAAGAAATTTTCTCATGGAATTTCGGTCAGTATGGGACCGGTGCCCACCCAGCATCGTGATGCGTTTGGGTAGCTACACTAAGTAGCGACTCCAGGTTGAGAAGACCAGCTATAACGGCTGGGGGACTCGACATGCTGACCACACGTCACCCCTATACTGGCTAGATGATAGTCTACCTATGTTATTAACACATGTGGATGTGAGGCCAGCAGTTGGATGGTAGGTCTAGAGTCTTCTAGGCCTGTCACGCTTGGTGAAAAAAATTATGGCTACATTATAGTCTAATATAGTTTCAAACAGCTTCCCAAAAAATGTTGTACCAACAACTATTTTCCAGGCAAGTATGTACTCATAATTATTTGAAATGACAATTAATTGAATACATTTTCCCACATTCCAAAAGGCGACATATGTGCAGTTATTACAGAATCTTGAAAATAATCCATGATTAAAACATAATGCATATACTACTACTACTACTACTGCTACTACTACTACTACTATTATTATTATTATTATTGTTGTTGTTATTATTATTATTATTATCATTATTATGTCCACCGCTGTGGTCTAGAGGTAGCGTGCTGCCTTGTCACGCAGCGGGACCGGGTTCGATCCCCGGTCGGGGCAGTTTTTCTGGGTGAGGTTTTTATCGGGGTTTTTCCTCACCTGTAAGACAAACGTCAGGAAAACTTTCAAGGCCCAAATGGTCCCGAAATCATACGGCCATCATCATCATCCTTCACCGGTGTGGAAAGCAACGGGAAGCTATCACACCTACAATTCCCTAGTAAAGCTGCAAGCATAGTATGAAAATGTTATGATTGCAGTGAAGGACCTGCCTTCGGGCAGAATTACTATGGATGGATGGATGGATTATTATTATATTATTATTATTATTATTATTATTATTATTATTATTATTATTATTATTATTATTATTATTTCAATCTTGGGGTTTTTTAGCAATATGCATTTTTTCAAACGAATAGGGATGCGTAAACCCCAACCAGGAGATTTTGGAGGCGTTCAGCTGGAATTTATAGAAGAGATAAAATAGGAAACAGCATAATTAAACAAAATATGTTGAAACTTCAATTGTGGATTTTATGAAAAACAATTAAAATGATGTGGTTATATAAAAAGAAAACATCCCCAAGAAGAATACTAGAATGGGTGTCACTTGATAAAAGAAGACGACGACGGCAAGAAATAACTTGGATTGTAGGTGTTTTAAGCAACATGAGGGAAAAGGATTGGACGATGGAGATTGGAATGACAGAGAGATGTGGAGGAGAATGGTAGTAGATTAATTGGTCGCAGGAAGATGTTAAACATTTTGAAACCTGCTAAATAAATAAATAATAGGCCTACTGCGCTGCTACGCCTACATAAATTAACATATGTGTTTATGTTTAGTTGAATAAGTGAAGAGAAAAATAATCATAAATTTATGTTTTTTAGATATTCCGTGCTGAATACCTAGCGTTGCGCGGGAATCTACTTATCCCGATCTTCTTGGCATAAATGAGCTAAAATACGATAGTTAATGTGTTTTATGTTTATTTAAATAAGTAAAAGAAAAATTTATATCGTACCGGTAATTATTTTAGATACCCCGTGCTGTTTACCCGGCGTTGCCCGGGAATCTACTTATCCCGATCTTCTTGACATAAATGAGCTGAAAGACGAAAATTAATGTACTTCTTCTGATTAGTTTAATAAGTAAAATAAAACATAATTATAAATGTATATCCTAATTATTTTCAGATTTCCGTGCTGATTACCCGATGTTGCCCGGGAATCTACTTATCTGGATCTTCTTGGCATAATGAGCTAAAAGACAAAATTCGTTATTGTGAGTTATCCGTAAAATATTACCCGCCATGTGCTGCTATGCTTGCACAGGAATCTACATACTTGTCTCGATCTTCTTGGCATGAATGAAAGACAAAAATGGTTATTGTGAGTTATCCGTAAGAGATAAACATATGCTGTCGCGGACTATTTGTAGAGCTTTTTGAGATATTCAATCCTGTGTACATTAATGTTGTGTATTTGTTGTGGTTTAGGCAACGTAAGCCATTTAAGCGTACGTAGAGCTACTTTTTTTCACACGTTTTCCACTACAAAGGGCGATTTTTAAGGGTGTATGAGTTGAGTATCGCAACTCTCTTATGGCCTATGTTCATCCCGGGAATCTCCTGAACATTTTACAAAAGCACATCACAATCGGATCAACGGTATGGCCGCGCATAAAGTACAAACAAACAAACAAACATTCATTTTTATATATTAGAAGATTATTTCTTGATGTATCTGTCTCCATTAGGAGTCAGAATCAAGGAATCTTCACAATTCGAAACTACATAATATGTTTTGCGCGATAGTGCGTTTTGTTGTACTTACAGCAATGGCGACAATGATTGAAAGTTCAACTTCCTACATTTCGGGGTTGCTAACCTAAATAACTATACTGTAATATTACATTTTACAAACCTCGTGTGGGAAGTAAAACCACTGCCCTTTATGTATACTACGTACAATGTATATACAAAAAAATATCCAAATGGTAGTGTTACTATACATTACACGAAACAAATCACCGCATTTTAAATGAACTGAACTTTATTTGAAACAATATAAAACAATAAATGTACTTGCCGCCATTTTATAACTGATTGGTGTCACGGCCTACTGTAGTCTCAACTAATAAACATTACCCACACTGTTAAGTTAATCAGTTGTTTATAATGAACGCAAATATTCCCGACAATATTTTACTATTATTTATTATTTTGAAAACACCATCGCGTAAAAAAAGTGTACAACGCATTTTTGTGAAATGTTTTACAGAACCACTTCCCAACCTCGCATCGTAATATACTATTATCGTTATTCTAATTTTGTCAGTTACTAAGTGTAGGAAATTAAGATGGGGCGGTTATGCAGCTCGAAATGCTTTAAAAAAATCTTGAGAAACCCCAGAGGAAAGACCATAAGGAAATTCTAAGCGTAGGTGGCAGGATAACGATCGGATAGATCTTAAGGACCTGGATATCGGAGATATAAATTGAACTGGAGTTGGCCGACGATAGGCATCATTGCACGACTTAGTGAGATTCCAACATTAAATGCTATTTCTTGGATAAATCGCTCAGTTGAAGCATTTTATTCTTGTTCTTGTTATAATTGACTCAGTTGCTCTATCCAACCCATAGGTTAATGGCCGCGCGGACATAAGCTCTCCATAGATTCCTATCCTGAGCTAATGTTTTTCAACCCTTGTATAATCTACTTCCCTCAAATCATGGTTAATGTTATTCTCCCACCTCATTTTTGGTATACCAACTGGTCGTCTTCCCTCTGGTTTTCCAGAGCTTCCATGCACTTATTTAATTTCACATTCGTGCCACATGTCTTGTCCATCGCAGAGTATGAGACTTACCTGTTCTTATTATATGTCTTTATTATTATTGTTGTTATTATTATTGTTATTGTTGTTGTTATTGTTGTTGTTATTATCGTTTCATTATGAATGTCTGATAATAATACTTCAGTATTCAAAATATAAGCGAAATTTCATTGCTTCCGGATCGAACTTGGATATTACGAGAAATAGCCTAGATTATAAATTGTACGTTAGAGTAAGGTTTGAGAACATGAGATATATTTCCCAGCCAGAGAACCAATGTGAAAGAAACTGGTATGACAGCCAGGAATAAGCACCCCCATTCGTTTAACAGACAGTTCTATTTTTCAAGTTTCGAATGCATTTCTACTTACATTAGACGATATATCAAAATGCATCGATCTTTACGATCCAAATAAAAATCAATACGATAAAGCTTTCACTTAAGTTTACTTTTCTCATTTCTAACTCGGAATTAAGTTAAACTGTTTTAATTACTTTAGGCCTATGATATATTAAGTACACTGCCGTTCAAAAAAAAATCGAGTGGACGTTAAAATACAGAAGTTTTAGCGCGCGATTCACAAGAGTACGAATTGTATTATACCGAACATGACCATCACACCGTAATGTTAAGCTGTTTTTTTTTCAGTGAAATACACCCATTTAATGACACTACGACAGCATAACATTTAGCTCAGTGCTAGAATGATTGGTTCGTATACACGAAGTCTAGGGTTCGATCCGCAGTCAACTTTTTTTTTTGTCTTTACCATTTTATTTCTTTGCCTATTTTAAAGATAAAGCACTATTGGTTATGTGTAATTGTTTATTGCCCTACATTTGATGACTATTATGAGACCGGACACAGCAAATATATAATCATTGTCATGTTTGGAACTAGAACACAAAAATAAATAGACGAAAATAAATAAATAAATAAATAAAATTAATAAAAAAACTGTGAAACTACGAATAGCTCGTCCACGCGTTAGCTTGCGTCTGTCACAGCACGCATTCCCCGCGGCATGGAGTTCACGACATTCTGGAAAAGTTCTTCATCCAATGCCACCTCTTCCCATGTATCAACAACTTTTTTTCCGCAATTCGTTCTGGTCCTGCCCATTTTGAGTAAAAAGCTGTCTTCCGCTCTCACCCACACATATTCTGTCGGGCTCATACCAGAGGAGATCAGATGGTGATCCAAGAGTTAGATATCACGCCTCCCCGAAACCATATTTAAGCCGAAGAGCATGTTGTGTCGGATGGTTATCTTGTTGGAACACAACCACTCCCTCAGGATAAAGCTCCCGAACGGAAGGAATTAAAAAGTTCACCAACATATGGAGTTGTACCTCCCGTGGATACGTTCTAGAACTCCTGCCCTATCAAACAACATCCACTCTCAACATAATACGCCTCGCAACCGGATACATATACGAGTAACAAACATCATATCGGTAGCCATACATATGATGTACATGGACAGGACCGCCTTTCGTACTCGAGACGGTAACTTCATCAAAGAAAATTAGATTGCTCCGATCGAAGCCCTCTCGAAATAATATTCTTAATCCAACATCGAGGTCGCAATCTTTAATGTCGATATGAACTCTCAATTAAAATTTTGAGAGCGAAGGCTAGATGATCCACGATCTAGTCATCATCCAATCTAACCTTCCTGGTAGCTCGACGGGATCATAACACTCCACGTTATCTTCCGCTGCGGCAGAGGAAAGGTTAGTGTGAATGAGTCTTACAAAAAACAAGCTAGATCTTGTTCCCTCCGCCATTTTCAGGGATTATGAAGAAAATAGACAGTGCAGGGAAGAAGTATAAATTATTATGACCTAAGTCAATATCCATCCATAGTAATTCTGCCCGAAGGCAGGTCCTTCACTGCAATCATAGCATTTTCATGCAATGCTTGCAGCTTTACTAGGGAATTGTGTATATGTGGTAGCTTCCCGTTGCTTTCCACACCGGTGAAGGATGATGATAATGGTAAGGATGATAATGATAAGGATGATGGCCATATGATTTCGGGGACCGTTTGGGCCTTAAAGTTTTCCTGGCATTTGTCTTCCAGGTGAGGAAAAACCCCGATAAAAACCTCACTCAGAAAAACTGTCCCGACCGGGGATCGAACCCGGGCCCGCTGCGTGACAAGGCAGCACGCTACCTCGAGACCACAGCGGTGGACTAAGTCAATATATTAGTCTAAATTATGTTTATTTATAAACTTTCTAAGAGATGTCGCCAATTATTATCGAAAATGTGTCTGTAATTATATTTACGAAAACTGGAAATGGAACATTATTCTGCTTTATGCAGCCAGGTGGTTTTATTTAAAACTAAACATATCCAGGATTGAGCAGTTTAATATAATGTGTAGAGGAATCATCTTTTTGCAGAGCGAAAACTTATAATTTTCTAGATCTATGTTGAGAAATCTGTTTATTGAAAAAAATAATGCACGGAATTCGAACTGGAGACCGATGTAGTTAAGTATCTATTGTGGTTCTTGCGTTAACTATCTATCTACGCTATCGTAATGTCGATAGCCTACTCTGTATTTCTTGCCTTCTTATTCATACGCAAAATACAACCAACTTTGCATACGGTATCTCTGTTCAGTTCATACAAATAATACATTTTTTCGGAGCCTCAGCATACACTATCCGGTCTGATCTGTAACATATTATATATTATAAGGCAACTTTATACTCCAAATGGGTAAGACCAGAACAAATTGCGGAATAGAGTTGTTGATGCGTGGGAAGAGGTGGCATTGGATCAAGTACCTCACTCACCAACAAACCATTAGGAACATAGGACATACGGAAAGATTAAATTTTTGTTGAAATTATACTCCCAAATACGTCGTTTATAAGTTCCGCGAATTGATGAAGGTGCGCTCCTCACCACATAATGAAGGCCTTTCATACTTTCACTCCCGCCCAACAGAATTTCACAGTCTTGTGATGGATTTGTGCGTTTAGCCACATATTTAATATTGAATTTATCACTTCCCACTTGATATTAATATTAAATATCGAATATTAGCTTTACTTGCTAGAAATGTAATATGTTGATTTCCATTTTAAAGTGCTCTTATTTAAGAGACCACTAGATGGCGTTAGTGGAACAAAAAGTTCACTGCCACCTGGCGCACGGGAATCGTACTGGTATAAGAGAAAAATCTATGTTTAAATCGTGATAGCTTAAATCGTTAAAGCACTGGTGTACAGAACCAGAGATATTGGGTTCAAATCCCGATTTAGGCATATATTTTTCTCTTTAAATTTAATTTAGGCGCACAAACATATCCTGCCGTGCTCTACAGAGTTCGACGATCGTTGCTGTAATGGTATTTTGCATGTTGTCTAATGAGACACAGGGAAGACTTCACGAATTGTAAACAGTTAGAACTTGAATTTCAATAAAATACGCGTAAGTATGTATAATTTTTTATGTATTTGTTTGATTTCATGTCCGAATCTTTGCTGGTAAACACCTTGATCAACGTGCAGAACTCATAAACGTTGAAAAATAGAAATTATCCTCCCAGCTAAAATAAATTATTATTATTATTATTATTATTATTATTATTATTATTATTATTATTATTCCAAACTTCGTGGCGCGTCAGTTCTAGAAGGCCCTTAGATTACCAGCTTGATGCTGGCTTAACACCGAAACAGAAGTGTACGATCATGCAACCAGTATAGGGGAGACATGTGGTCAGCACGTCGGATCCCCTTGACATTATAGTAGATTTTCCCAACCTGCAGCCATTACTCACTGTAGCTACCCAAATTTCTCACGATCCTGGATGACCATCCTTCTTCCCATATGGCCGAAATTAAATGAGAAAATGTCTTCCTCCATGGGGACTCGAATAAGCTCAAGTCCCGTAGCATTGCACCAAGGCATTATGCCTTAAATCGCTACAGTTCCTAACAGTTTGTCGGTGAGTTTATGCAGAATTCTGTATATTTGGCTCTGGTCAGTTAAAATTTCGTTCGCCTTCTCTAAGATAAAATATTATTTTTTTACTCTTAATTTTAAAACAATGAGAAGAAATAGGCCTATAATAATGTATTACTGACAATTTATTCAACTTGTTATAATTAACTAATTGGCACTATAGAGCCCATAGGTTCATGGCCGCGAGGAACTATTTTTTTTTAATTATTTAGATTATATCAGTTTTAATAAGTCCTGAATCTTAATCTTATTAACATAAAGGAAGCACACGTTCGTTTATTATCTGGAAATTGGTAGGCCTACAACAGATATAAAATAAATTATGAGTAGTACATTCATTACGTAGAAAACAATAAAAACTGTTTGGATATTTTTTCACAATTCTTGTGTTTAAAAAAACTGTACGATTCAATATCGTCTTACATTGAATGAAAATACGTTCTAGTGCGACAGTTTTGTGTTTTACAAGAGCATTATTATATCAAGCATAGGTTAAACACAGTAGCCTATAGATCAATACGTGACACCCCGAGCTGCTAATAATTTAGTTTCCAGTCAGCTCACATTTAGATAACTCTGCGTGTTGCACGCTATGTTGAATCCAGTAGTTCTGGAGTCAAATACTCGTTCTAGTTGTCGCTACTGTGCTTTTAACACGGCGCGGGAGCGAAAAAAAAAAGTCAAAACATCCGAAATAATATTTTACATTGGAATTTTCTCCGATCTTATCCGAAAAATCATCAGAATGAATTCAATCGAAGAGACTTATGTTCAGAATACTGTTTGATACATTTTTCTTGTTACTATGCATTACACTTCCTATTAAAACACCTGGTTTTGTATTTTAATATTGATATAGGGTTAACCTGTACCGCTCTATTTATGAGTTAATATTGTATTATAATAATAATAATAATAATAATAATAATAATAATAATAATAAATAATAATCCATCCATCCATAGTAATTCTGCCCGAAGGCAGGTCCTTCACTGCAATCATAGCATTTTCATGCTATGCTTGCAGCTTTACTAGGGAATTGTAGGTGTGGTAGCTTCCCGTTGCTTTCCACACCGGTTAAGAATGATGATGATGATGATAAGGATGATGATGGCCATATGATTTCGGGGACCGTTTGGGCCTTAAGGTTTTCCTGACATTTGTCTTACAGGTGAAGAAAAACCCTGGTAAAAACCTCACCCAGAAAAACTGCCCCGACTGGGGACAATAATAATAATAATAATAATAATAATAATAATAATGAGCCTAATAATAATAAATATATTAATGATTAATTACTCATTAAAATATGCACATCACATATCGTACAAGAGCTAAGATAACTTTTGTATCTAAGTTAACCCTTGAATAACGAAACACTAATTAAATGTGTCGGAGCGGAGCGCAGTGAAAACAAAATCACATATAAGTGTAATTTATAATTTATTACTGAATATTGTATAATTCAGTACAAATTTAAATAATACCTACTCATTCGTTTTTCTACTATTTTATTTAAAATGTTAAATAAACCAATCCATCTTAGAGTTAAATCAAACATGACATCAGATTTATTTTAAACTATTCTAACGTCTGACAGTCCCTGATTTCCAATGGTATGGTGTCGAAATATAAAGAATCTTGAAAGGAGAACTAGACAGTTAAATTTTCTCTCATCTTGGAGACGGAGCATGACAATTCTGGGGAAAATGGAAAAATGTGTCTTCAGACATTAAACTATGAATTTAATGAACATACTGTATTATGAACAGACAAGATTTTTCTAACAGTCCGTCGCTAATATCGGTTAGTAAATCGCCTCAATAAAATGCAGCAGCAGTAGTGTTTGGGTTAAAATTCTTTTGAGAGTTGTAGGAAGATAGTTTTTCGAGATACTTTAGGAAAGAAAATGTAGAGAAGAATTTTTAGATATTTGTTTTATTTTGTTTGGAGTTTCAATTTAGATTATAACCGAGACAAAATTCTTAATTGTTAATAATATTACCATATGGAATGTTATATAATCTGTTGACCGGCATTTTGATATTATATATGGAGTATAATTACTTTGGATGTCCAATAATTATTGTTTTCGTCTTAACTACACTTTTCTTTAGTCTAAATCACGAATATATATGAGTTTTAATGGTTATTCTGCACTGTTATATTAACAATAATTATGATTCATTTGAACTGGAATAGTTAAGGACATAAGGCTTTCTTAGTCCAAGATCCGGCTGCAAGATTACTACGTTCATCGAGTGTATGAACAAAGTCAATATTTTTCATAAAATTGTGAATTATTGAATACATTTTTGCCGAGTTGCTTATTAAAATTCGGCCGCCAGTAAGTTTAATTAAAGTATAATTAATTTATTCATTCGAAATAATTTGATTCACTTGTTATTAACATAAGTATAATCCAGTTCGCAGAAATTGATGTATAGAGCTTGAAAAGTTGTGGTTGCCATTGCACACTTGGCCGTAAACCTCCTCGCCGCTACAGCAGGCTGTGACACAATCAGTAATAAAATGGCGGGAAGTATGTATTTGTTTTATATTGTTTCAAATAAAGTTCAGTTCATTTAAAAAGCCGTGATTTGTTTCGAATAATGTATATTAACACTACCTTTTGGATATATTTTTGTATATACATTGTACGTAGTATACATAAAGGGCAGTGGTTTTACTTCCCGCTGCGAGGGAACAATATAAAATAATAAATACGTACTTACCAACATTTTATTACTGTTTGGTGTCACAGACTGCTGTAGCCGAAAGGAGGTTTACGGCCAAGTGTGCAATGGCAACCAAAACTTTTCAAGCTCTACACATCGATTCTGCGAACTAGATTATAATATATTTTAATAACAATTGAATCAAATTATTTCGAATAAATAAATTGATTATATTTTAAATAAACATACTGGCGGCCGAATTTTAATAGGGAACTCGGCAAAAATGTATTCAGTTATTCACAATTTTACGAAAACAATTATATTTTTTTTCATACACTCGATGAACGTAGTAATCTTGCAGCCGGATCTCGGACTATCTCTTCCACTCGACCAGCAACAAATACTAAATATTAAATATAAAAAACATTTATCGTCTCCTATACAATTATAAGTGTATATTTATACAAATTGAACTAATGTTATGAAGAACCAAGTCAATATTATTAGACAAGCAAAACATCAGAAACTATTATTTAATTCACTGAAAGGCCAATTACAAATGTACGAGATTTAAATATAATTGTTACTTCTTGTGGTATATAGTTCCAGAGTTTAGCACTGTATACAGAATAGAAGTTAGAATAACGGGATGTTCTGTGTTGTGGGATATGAAGTAGGGGTTCTGGTGCGATCGTGTACCCAAATTATGGAGGATATGAGATGGAAGCGAGAATATATATATATATTGGTATAGAGTTATTATAATGGAAATAGATTATTTAAACTTGCTTAGCAGTTAATTCATTCTATTCAAATAATGGATATTTTCTTATTCATTAAGGCACCCTGTAATAAACATGTCTACAACTAACTAACTCACTGGCACTATCGAACCCGTAGGTTCATGGCCGCGCAGACATAAGCTCTCCATATATCCCTATCCTGAGCCAAAGTTTTCCAATCATCCCCTGTATAATCTACTTGCCTCAAATCATAGTTAATTTATTCTCCTATCTCGTTCTTGGTCTACCAACTGGGCGTTTTCCCTCTGGTTTTCCTACAAGAAGTTTCCATGCACGTCTTTCATTCCCCCTTCGTGCCACATGTCCTGCCTATCGCAGTCTACGAGACTTAACTGTTCTCATTATATCTGGCTTCCTATAAAGACCATGTAATTCACTGTTATGCAGTCTTCTCCATTCACCTGTCTGTTTATCTCTCTTTGGTCCAAAATTGTTCCTAAGAACTTTATTCTCAAATACTCGTAATCTCCTTTTCTCCCTTAAAGTAAGAGTCAATGTTTCGCATCCATATAATATAACTGGTAGAATAATAGTTTTATATTTTTTCAGTTTAACGTTTTTTGAAAGAAGTTGGGAAGTCAAGAGTCTCTGTAATGCATAACAGCACGCATTTGCAGAATTGAGCCTATGTTTAATTTCCTTGTGCATCTCATTCCTGTTTGTGATTATTCTTCTCCTAGGTATTAACATGTCTAGAAAGAAAATATAGTATACCTGAGCAGGTAATTGAACCAAAATATCCAGCTTAAAAACAGAGTATTTTGTGCTTGCTCCGGGATATGTGCCTAATAGCTCAATGATAAAACACAAGCCCATAAATCTGAAGATATTGGGTTCAAATCCCGGCTTAGGTATACATTTTTCTCTCATAGATGTGTTAACTATGGCCTGCAGATGGTTTATCTGCAAAAAAGTAGTTTCGTATTAGTTTCGTAATTAGCTAATCTTACGGCATATGTGGCTTCACGCAGTAGTAATATCCCTATTATGTCTTGTGAACAGTTTTAATCCCTTGATACAATTTTGTGGGCATTTACAGATAATGAATCTTAACAGGATTTGAAGTCTGTCACTAGGTTTTTATGCTTCCTGTAGTATTGACGTGCCCGAGATGAAAGTGGAGATGCCGATGACATAATGTTAGCTTCATTCATAACACAGGATCGCGTGTAAATAAACACTTAACCAGTTTATGTGCGTTAGTCATATGTCCTTCAAACCGCTCTACAAATATGGCAAATACAGTGTGTTGCATTTCTGGCCTCTAACTGCACCCCTGCAAGTAAAACTGTCATTCTTAATTACTCATCAAATTATATGACATCAACTGCATATTCACAAGCGCCTAATTTGATAGAGAAATTTATCTGCAATCAATTCTTCATATTTTGATATACTGTACCTCATGGAGTAATAAACCCAAAAATCATGATTAATTAATAAGTTCGCTATCTGTTTGCACGGGGATGTAAATCTAATACAGTAAAACTTGTTTAATCCGGAACTTGAATAATGCGGGAATTTGTCCAATGTGAACACTTTATTGGTCCCAGCGAAAAATAGTAGTTTTACGTGTATTTATTTTGCATAAAACGGAATCTGTCCAACGCGGAGACGGAAGGATATTTCTACACAACTCTTGAAAAAAACTTTTTATAAAGCGGAAAGATAGAGAAATAAATTAGTTTCCACTTCATTGAATTCCGGTTATGCCAAAAAATAAGGAATGATTCTTGCCTCCGGGTGAAGTAGAGATTCTACCTGTACCTGAAATTTTATTTCGGTCTCAATGCACACCCGTAATGCGAAATACATATACCTGTCTTACAAATAACCAGTGCACTGTAAAATCTTAAATATTAATTTAAGTTCTGAGACCGATGTTTCAAAGGTAGCGTTATGAATTTACGGATAAAAGATGGCTAAAACGTATGTATCATTGTCATTAGATGAAAAAGTGAAAGTGATTGAAGATACATCTTCAAATTTTCGGATCGATGCTCCAAAGTCAAGCTCTTGCTGTTGCTATATCCCTGGGGAATAACGATTTGAAGGTATCTTCAGGTTGGCTGGACAGTTTTAAAGACGACATAATGTAATGTGGAATATAGTTTTTTTGGAAAATCAAAGGATGTGGACGAAAGTGTAGTTAGTGAGCGAAAACCGAAACTGCATACTTCAATTTTAGGACACGCGCCTAAGAGACATTTTTAACGCTGACGAAACGATACTTTTTTTTCGCGCATTATCGTGGAAGTTGCTCATACATACTATAGTTCACTTTTTAAAGGCAGCGGAATTACAATTAATCTAAAGTACGTAAAAAGACATATACGGTACTCTATAATGTAAGATTATTAATAAGTTTTAGTTTTTTTATAATGCGAAATTTTGTCTGTGAAAAAAAAATTAGTCCCATGCGATTCCGCTTTGAGCAAGTTTTACTATATTATTTTTAATATTAAGAAATTCCGGGCTATGTGGCGTGGTCCATGACTGGTGTTTCTTCCACGGTCACATAGCCCGGAATCTCTTAATATTATGATCACCGGCCGTGAAATCCTGCATTCAAACTATTTTTTTTTCTTAGATGGCATCTCCCTTGTAGGTACTTTTAGGTGCTCTAAGTCTCTCGAACGAAAATATAATATTAATTATGTAATGTTTATGTAAAATACCGATAAAAAAAAGCCCAGCCTTTAGCATTTCCTTGTAATTATTATTACTACCAGTAAGTATAGTAATAGTAGTACTGTAATAGTTTTTGTATCTATTTTTTACGCAATGAGAATTGATCATTATTATTTTGTTTCGGGCAGTTATTAAAATGAAATTGATTAATACCCTTGTTCGAAACCAAAACACACCTTATACTTCCTGTTATGCTTACTTGATCAATGACAATTAATTATACGTTCGGTTGAAACTCTTTGCAAATAGGCTACAAAATCGTTCACTTCCCAAATAAAGAATATGTTTACTAGAGAAAATTGTACCATTTATAAACTGTAATTTTGGTATTTATGAAAGTAAATAAATATATATTGATTGCATAATCTCATAATCCTAAAAATGTGTTTTTTTATTTTCATTCTGGTCTAATAATGCCGAAACTCATTATTGTTGTTTTACATAGTTTTTTTTAAATGTTTTTATATTGCTAATTAATAAATTGGCCATTAAGAGTTTGCAGTGTTTAAAAAAAATAATAAAAATTGCCAAACTATTAAGCCTACTGTAATGTTAAATTTATTTTAAATACACTCCCATAAAAAAATATATATAAACATATTAAGAGTTTATCTTATGAATTTTGTGCATTTCTGTGCTTTTACTCATTCGCGAATTGCAAGAGATATGTTATTCAGATTTGTATTCTCAAGGCAAATGGTAAATTGAAATTAGCATTATCCAATTCGTTATCATATTCATTAACAATTGCTTGTTGAGATAAAATTGAGAACTTCGCAGAGATTATTATTTTACTCTCATTCTGCAAAACATGTCATCTTACAGTTCGTCAGTTACCGATATAAACCCGTATATTTTAAGTATAATTAAATTATTAAAGATTTTTTCTATTAAAGAAAATAATATTTATTATATTGAATAGAAAAAGTAGTGTCGTACTATCTGAAGGATAAAAATAAAAGTTAAAACGTATATTACGTCAGTTTTCAAGGAATTCACCTAGAGTAATATCAAGGTCAATAACTGGTTTTGTAAATGAAGTTTTGATATGGGAACAAAAAGACAAAATAATATTGAATCAGTAGAAATAAGAGTTCTGAGATTTTTGGCTGGATTCAGAAGATTGGCTAAGGTATAAAACAGGATCAAAGGATTCGGATTTGTAGCCGATGTCCGATTTAGAGAACAGACCAAAATGGATGAGATCAAGAGACAGGCCAAGGATAAGATAAAACAAAGATTTTGAGACCGGTGCATGCTGATTTTCTGCCAAATCCGTAGAGTCAAGAAGAAAACGATAGATTATTTTCAAGTTTAGTTAATGATATAAAATAATTATCATAGATTTTGAAGTTTATATCAATTTGTTATTTAAGGTTGTTTAATAATATCAAGAAATATACTGCTTATAAGTGTATTTTATTACAAATTAGTTCCTTATTTTATTGAATGGGAGGTTGTGACGATTATTTCAAATAGCAGTGTAGTAAGTTTTTTTCTATTTAATTGAATATAATTATTATTTATGAGATTTGTATTGTTTTATTTCTTCTACTCTATTTCATCAATTAGATTTCATAGCTCCATCATACGCGTAAAACTAAATAGCCACATAATTAAAATTAAAATTTCACACAAAAATTTATATTAATCAACTATATTTTACTGTCATTAGGCCTGCCCCTCCACACAAAAAATACTTACTACTTTTTTTTACATTGATTTCCTTTATATTTGTCGATTGTAAAGGAAGTATAATAACATTATGTTTATACTTAGATAGTTTATCGAATTGTAATTTGTAATTATGCAATTAAAGTTATATATATATATATATATATATATATATAATTTACTTGTTTTTATATTTATGTAAACATATCGTTATATTGTAATATTCGGCTAAACAAATGACATTGAAATGTGCTGGTAGTAATGATGTTGTAAGTAGATATAGATAGTAATATGTCAAATTACCGAAGGTCTGATGACAAAATATCTCTTCGAAAAGAAATTACAGAATGTGAACTAATGAAGATAAATTTTGTAAGCAGTTGATGACATAACTATCCAGCCAACATGTTTCAACTGAGGGGGTCATGGCTGGCCAATGATTCACTAGGCAAAACCCAGTGTCACGAAGAACTGCTGAATGCCGTGACTCTGACATCTTATTAACTTATCTTACAATTAATTAACATCCTTTAAAGACAGCAATTCGTGCAGAATAATTAAATCTTTGTACGTTATGGAATCTAAAAGGAACTCAAGTACATAATCTGCATCTGTATAAACACATGGTACAAACCCGGCCCGGGTCGGTGGATTTGTAGGATGGAAAAATCCAAGGGGCATATATTCCAGGAGATTTTAAGTCGTGGGTCTCGAATCTGAACATTTTCAGGCACGTAAAAAAAAACGCAAGTCTGAATAAAAAGGCCTCTGTGTAAACTTAACCGAACTTCATTCATCCAAATAATACCTTAATTGCCTACTAGTTGTCACATGATAAGATGTGCTAACCACATTTCTCTCGTCTACATCTGTAAGTAAATAAGCATAATTAAATATTAGCTTGGTTATGAAACTCTAAGGAACACCCATGTTCTTCGCGGGACGTATGGGTTGTGTACATATAAACACATGCTGTCCTTCATAAGCTTCATCAACCAATATAAACTCTAGAACTCGAAGATTATTAATTTTTTTTCTGCGATACATTTTTTATAGTATTCAGAATTAGTTACTTATGGAAGACAAACCCCTAAGTCCAGGTAATTTAAAGCTGTTTTTTATTATTATTATTATTATTATTATTATTATTATTATTATTATTATTAATAGCAGTAATAGTAGTAGTAGTAGTAGTAGTTTTCCGATTTTTTTAAATAAACAAATTTACACTTTTAATAATATCAATCCACAAACGAAATAAAAGATACAATTTTCCATTAAAGGGTGAGTCTCTTTTTCAGAACCCGGCTGCCTTCAGAAGGATTAACCTGTTTAAAAATTCTCGTCATCGGTAGTAAAACTCATGATCTTTCTTCTTGTAGCGTATTGCCTAACCCACTACGCTAAGACGTGTCTATTAGAGGAGTGAAACAAGTGTTTTTGTAAAGGAAGGAAGGAACGTTTTTTTAGTACTTAAACTTTGTACAAAGGCGGTATTTAAGATGTTATTTAACATTTTATCGCATTAGCGTTGTTGTTAAAAACTAGGCGTTAAATGACCGACAGACTTTTCTCAAAGAATTCATATTTCAGACTTGAGTTTTTTACGTGTCGAAAAATCTACGAATTTTACTTTCCTCCTTAACGGAATGTTTTTACATTCTGAAAAATCCAATGACTCTGCCAGTGTTCGGATCTGGGAATCTTGAATCCAGAGGAAGACATGGTATCTACGAGATCATCAGAACTGACACTTTTTACGCTGTAAAATTAGCCTACATTTATTACATATTTTCTGTAAAAAAGTCTACCTGTAAGACCATCAAATTTTACCTGGAATATTAGGTATAATAGTAATTCAGTACAATAAATTGTATGGAGTCAGCCGTTGGCTGTACAACGTCGTTGTATCAGTCGCAGCGGACCCTGGTTAGAACTCCGATCGGGACAAACTTTCTACGTGAGATTTTTTTAGAGTTTCTCCTCACCTGCAAGACAAATGTCAGGAAACTTTAACGTCCAAATGATTCCCGAACATCATCTGCCACTCATAACCATCCATATCACATTCACCTTGTTTAATTTTGAATATATGAGTGAATGTGTGTCTTGGCATAAATGATCGTGTTGTCTCGGAGATGACCTGTATTGAGCTGATCGCTCATCCAGGAATGTCTTCCATGTCCTTGTATTATTATTATTATTATTATTATTATTATTATTATTATTATTATTATTATTATTATTATTATTATTATTTTAATGTTCTGGCACATGACAAATTAGCATTCGCTTTTTTTTCTTTCTTTTTTTTAATTTCTCGAAAGTCTGATTTCCAGGAGTTTATATTCGGAAACCACGCTGTGAATACATTTATTTTGATTGCCGTGTACGTATCTAGTTTCTAACTTACAGTCTTAATTTGCCAACTGTGACGGCCGTTTCGAATTATGGACTGTTTTTAACACGGACTGCCGTTAGCTAGTTTGCCCATTTATGCAAGTTAATGCGTGGAAAAAATGCTGAGTTTCACATAAACAATCTTATTTACGACTTTCATTCAATTCGAGTTGTCACATTAAGAACGGATTTTACGGTATCACACGCATTACACGCCCCTGGCCTGAATTTCATTACGTCATATTTGGAAACGTAAACGTCTGTTCATTGTGTGCAAAGTGGGTGCTTGGGCGCATTCCTCTCTGCTATAGCACTGAATTACTGACGAACGTATTCATCATACTTGAATTGCGCAGTAGAATTGAATATCAAACCAGGTTTATATGCCTCTAGTTCATACGCTTTAATTAAAGTACAACACAAAAGGAGTTTTTCTTTGTCATTTAACACATTATATATTGGGTACACTCGATTTATAATTTATAGATCCTATAAATATATCAGTGTGTAAAAATATTCAGGTATCTAGATTGTGGTCTCGAGGTAGCGTGCTGCCTTGTCACGCAGCAAGCCCCGGGTTCGATCCCCGGTCGGGCAGTTTCCTAGATGAGGTTTTTATCGGGGTTTTTCCCCACCTGTAAGACACATGTCAGGAAACTTTAAAAACCAAACGGTCCCCGAACATCATGTGGTCATCGCAATCATCATCATTCACATTCATCTTAGATTAATCTTAGGATTAAGGACTCTCCTGGCGCACCACTATCATCATCACCACCCATCATATTGAAGCAACGTAACCCCGCTTTCCAGGCTCCCCAACCTCAGACGTGGGTTACAATTACGCCAATGCCAGGAGAGAACACTAGAAATGTCCAAAAGGACAACCTGGCGCATCAAAAAAAAAAAAAAGATTGATCAAGTTATTCTAGAAGCTAGAATTTTCATTTACATTGAAAATCTTATTGTGCGATTCAATATAAATACATATAAATATCCTCAACTCATGTCCAACTCAGGGTCGGACAAAAGTTGAGAGATTAAGATCAGATGAAGCCCGTATATTTTAGAGGTCTGTGAACGTCAAGGGTGCCGGCCGACCACTCCTGACGCACCGTCACAGGGCGGATGAATGAAATGAAACGAAATAGATGAGATGACTATGGATAAATGGTGAAATTTAATTTGTGCTATGAGAAAAGGGAGAAACACCGAGAAAAACTTGCCCAAGCTCCGTTTCGTCCACCACGAAACCCACATTTAGTGACCGAGACTCGATCTCGGGACCCCAGTGGTGAGAGGCGAGCATCTAACCACTTGTTCCACGGAGTCGCCTGTGATTCAATCTAATTTGATTTAATTAAAATCAATTTTATGAATATTTTAATTAGTTAATATTTTTTAAATAATTACAAAGAATGCTATATATACTAAACGAAATATCAAAGAAGTATAATATGGAAATATCATCAAAAATAAAAAACAATGGCTTTCAAGGATGCTCAACCAGTTATGATAAAGATAATATTAGAAAATAAACCAATAGAACAAGTGACAAAATATAACTTCCTAGGTTGCGAAATATCATACACAACGGAAACAGATATAAATAACAAACTAAATAAGTTTAATTATATAAAAAGAAAACTTAAAAGAACTTTGAAAATAAAGCCAGAAAAGACTCTGTAATTAAATTATATAAGACAATGGCAGTTCCTATTATTACTTAAAGATCCGAAACATTGACAGTGACAACACAACAATCTGCCAGAATACAAACTGCTGAAATGATATTCCTCAGACCAATAGCAGGATATCAAAGAATAGACAACAAACACAACCACACAATAAGACAGCAACTAAAATTATAGGAATTAAACGCAACATTAGTGAAATACAGAACAAACTGGAAAGAACACTTAGCAAGGATGACTGAGAACAGAATACCAAAATAGTATACAACTATTCATCAAGAGGAAGAAAAAGTTTGGGAAGACCAAAGATGAGATGGAAAGAGCAGCAATTTAGAGCCGGAACAGGCTAACAAAAAGCCTAAACCGTGACGAAGAAGAAGAAAATAATTTATTTTTGTATTTATTAAAGATAAAATTATGAATTTTATAATTATTTGTACTGTGTAGGATGATATTCATTTATTTTAAAAGTGTATTTTAATTTTGTACCTTGTGTTTAAAACGCTTGATAACAATGCTAATGGAGGGCGGCTTCGTGGAGCAAGTGGATAGACACTCTCACTCCACTTCTAGGTTTAGATTTCGCGTCTCAGTGACTCTATGTGGGGTTCATGATGGGTGAATTGGATCCAGGACAGGTTTTACTCGAGGATTCTCCTGTTCTATCCTATCAAAAACTTAATTCCACTACTTCTTCACAACTCCATGGACATCAATTTCAATTCTATTCACACCCTATAATGATGCTGTTCAGAAATCTCCGTATATCAGAGGACGGCCCATCTTTCGACCGCTCGTAGCTTGTACGCAGAAAAACAACAAATAGAATGTTATGTATAAGAAAATTATGTTTTACTAATGCAACTAGCTATAATAAACAAATCTACCCTTTCATTGTAGAAATATTAAATAATCTTCATATCATAGATTTAGTATTCGTAAAGGATTTAGAAATCACCCAATAAAATCTTCAATACTAAATTCCTAGCCACTGAATCTCCGGCTCTGACGTTTAGGGTTCTAAAAGAGTTTAAAAAGGGAAACTCGCCATCTACTGCCAATAAGAGCATTAGGTTGAGTGGGAGTGGGCGGTCTGGCACAAAAACAAATCAATGCTTCTTGAGGCCACTATAGCGCCGCTTGTAAAGGTTTGAAATTGCGCAGATGTTGCCAGCTGCTATTTCTGCTAACCGCATCCCATACATAAAGCAGCCCCTCCCACTTGGATATCCCAATATCGGCAACACTGTCGTGAAAACGTCAGAGCGGGAGACTCAGTGCCTGGACTATAAGCTCTAAATTGTTAAGGACCCACCTACCACATTCTTGTTCTACACGTTGGGGATCGTTTTATCCACATGCGATTGTTTTCAATGTCGGCCACACTTGTCCTTTTTTGTAAAAATATTTAGTGAAGAAAGAAAAAGAAAATAATATTTAAAAATGTGAGTATTCATGTTCTGGTACACTTGCTCCATCTTATATTATTACAGTGATAAAGTGCTGTTTAGTTTATTTTTTGTTGGATTGGTGTAAATGTAATTAATGGCGTCTTAAATTATTAAATTACTGAGGACTAATCACCGGCAAGATGCGGCAGATTTAAACGATTTTAGCGAACTTGTACATGCAGCAACTACAACGGTACCTTTTGCCGGACAAAGGGTTGCCTTATCCCAAAACGTTATCAACTCAGTCCTCTTAAACAAGCCCTGGAAGTGTCTATGGGGAATTTCTGAACTCCTGGATACATTTATTTTGTCTTCAATTCATCGCGATTCAACACACTCAACGAGTACAAGCATTTGAGGTTCTATAACCTTCAAATTAACAGAATAACAAAATGGCTAAATGAAGATTCACCTTGAGCCGCCGGAGGGTAAGGACAGCCCAGGATACATCACCAATTTTACAATAAGGATTAGCACCTGTAATTTTGTCTAGCAGATCCTAGGTTTCGGATACCCGTTGAATTAAGAAATTTTAATTAAAAAATGTTCACATCTTCGGGCTGGCTGCCTAGGACTGGTGGTTTAGTACAATCTACTGGCTAGTTGGTTATCAGATGCCTAGAATTCAATCCCAAACCATTCCGTCAATAATTATCGCACTCCGGGCACGAATAACGTCACAACAACACAAAAATGGACAAACTTTGAGGAGTTAATCCCAATTCAAAAACAAAACAATTTGTTTAAACTGTATAAAATAAGTCCGTAACTCCCATCCTAACCCACTTGCATTGTGGTGTAAGTGGACTTTCTTTGTGCTGTACTGGAAAATCAGTTGTTTTGTTGTTTTTGTTAGTTGTGGACGTTATTCGTGCCGCTGTGCGCTCTACGTTTCGGGACGCATGTTTGTTGAATGAACCGATTCGTCCGCGAATCGGGGATATTAAGTCTGGTGGTCTCCTCGGTGCCTTTTCGCCGCGCGTATACTAGTTAGGCACCGGTTTTCACCTTTTCCCTACTCTTCATGATCATCATCCTTCACACATATATTTAAAAAAGTGAAGTGTAAAAACACTAACGTGTATATTTATTTAAAACTGGAACTTAGAAGAAGCATTAACTTCCATTAAGTAATATGACTCAATCATAATTTTATGAACTGTATTTATACAAGCTATAAAGAGAAAGAAGACTGGAAGGTGAGAATTTTGCAGAAATAAAACAGAGAAGAAGTTACAAATTACCTAATGTCAGTCTCTTGAAACGTAAGTGCAACTGTCAGCATAAAATGTTTAAGTTGGAAAATACTATATTTACAGCACCTTCAAGTCATGGAAAATAATGATGAATCAGTAAAACTAAAATTTTCAATAAGCGTTTTAGTAAATATAAAAGTCTTAATTTTATTAGAATATATTTTTTTAAATTTGGTATAAAGTTTTGTCCAACTTATTGTAATTCCTGGTGACATAGTTCGGTGGTGTAAGAAGGTAAGTTGTGATTATCATTAAATTCTCAAAATGTCTGGTGGAGCAACACCTAAAAAGTTGAAGAAAGTAGAAGAGGCTAGTGCTCTCTAACGAAGGAGAAGAAGGGCGTGATTATGATGCCGAAACTCAAAAGGCACTGGAAGAAATAGATGTTTGTCAAAATGAAATCGATGCATTGAATGAAAAGGCAAGCGAAGAAATTTTGAAAGTAGAACAAAATTACACACAAACTTCGAAAACCATATTTCGAGAAGAGGAACGCAATCATCAGAAGGATACCAAACTTCTGGGTCACTGCATTTGTCAACCATCCTCAGATTTCATTTAAAACACACAAACACACAAGTACCATCCTAATTTCTATATGTACACGTACAGCATACACATCACTTGCGTTATGTGTAAACTAAAATTAGATCATACGCACGCCTGACATTGTATCAATGAGGGTACCCAAACATGAAAAGTGCAGTTACATAAAATATCATGTCAAAACAAGTCACCCAAGTAAGTACATTGTCAATATATATATACATAAACCTTATTCAGGATGTACATAGAGTGAATATAAACAAATTCAACAATTAAATGAGTTGATTTAAATTATTGTTATTATTAAAAGTTAGAAAATAATTGTTGAATTCCTTTATCTCCATTCTCTAGACGTCCTGATTCAAATATAGTGTCAATATATTCTATTCACACTGATATAAGGTTACAATAGAAAGGTAGTTATTTGGGTATGGAAATACTGAAGTATCTGCAATCCATTTATAAATGATTTAATTGAAGGAATACGTAACAGTAATGTTGAAAATGTGATGTTATAGCGAATTTTCTTCTAGAGAAGTAAAACACCAAATAGTGTTCGCTGAAAACCTCAACAGTGATGAATTTAAAATCGATGGAATTATTTATGAATTGTTTCAACATTGTGAGAATTATAAAGTAAAAATGTTTTCGTAGGAATGAAAATAAATAATACTGTCTCAAGTTGTGGTCGAAGCAGTGCCAAGAAGATAGCTAGGGAATTCAACACTGGCATATATTGAATCTAAAAATACTCCACAACGCAGAAGTTAGTTTTATAGTAATCGATATTCAAATCCCTCCCCCACCAATGATTTCCAGCCATTCCTTGCCGAACTACGGTTCATGAAAAATACTTTGGTTCCAGTTTTCTGAGCTTCAGCGTTATAAATCATCTTGCGCCTACGAGAATAATAAATTTAAGTTATATAGTCATGAAAATTATATCCAAGTAATTTAGACCCATTTTCCATGTGCTATTTGAATTAATAAACTTATCATTGCGGAAATTCGGGTCATGTGTGTACTGCAAGAATATTTCTATGCTCTTTGAGTGAAGATTGTGATAGCCTATAACTTTCCTTCTTCAATTGAAAAAAGAAGGCAATTTTTCGCCGGGTATTACTGTGTATGACTCTATTCTAATTCAAAGTATTCCCACGTCATGTAACGGTGCGTCAGGCGTGGTAGTCCGATGCTCTTTTCGTTCGCAGAGCTTCAAAAATAAAGCGACTTTTTTATCTCTTTTCATCCCTCGATCAGATCCTGAGTTGGACATGAGTTGAGGTATTTATATTTATTCATTTCTATTCACGGCATAATTCGTGAACTTTGACATAGTAACAATACGGTCATTAAATACAGATATTAATGTGCAGGTCTTCACAACCAAGATTTCGTCCCAGAGAAAGTCCATACAAATGTTAGTATGAGGATAATTCGCAGTTTCGAAGTTTCCATTTGTCAAGGAAAGCTTACCTCTGCAAAACTTCTCAGATGTAGTGACCCAATCCCTGGAGCCAATAGGCTAATATTTGCAAAAACAATCTAATACTAGTCAGGACAATAAAAAGGATAGAGAGACTTTTATACACATATAACTTGATACATAATTTGTATCGAGCTAATATGAAAAACATTTGAGAAGACTCGTATTATAGAGGATCCGGGATTAAACCCCGACTAACCTAATTGTGAGTTTTATTTTCCTCAGTAGTCAGGGCATGATCTGGATCTGAATTTAATTAAGAATATTTTTTCTTTTATAATAATTAAAGTATTAAAATTAAAATCAGATAATTTGTTGAGAGAAACACTTCACAAAGAGCAATAATAATGCGCAGACTACTGATACTCCTAATAACAACCTAGACGCGATATAACCTTAGACGTTACAGCGACTATAAATAAGAATAACTGTTTCATACATACTTTTGCTTTCTTCATAGACCTACTAGAACGTAAATGATGATCATCCAATAACATAACAATTAATTAGCTGAATTGACTCACCTTTAAAAACAACACAAACATTATGGCAAATCCTGTTGCCGTAGATGAATTTGAAATCGGATAATCTTTATGGAAAAATAATAATATCCAACGTGAAACGCACATGTTTTTATAGGCCTGTATTGTAACGAGTTAAATGGATACACCACATTGTTGGAGCCACCTTTTGAAGTTCGTGGGCTGCCTTATTGGCGCGCGGGAACAGGAGACTTCCAGTTCTAGCAGTCTCAGTTCGATAATAGTTTTTTCGAAGGATCGCGAGCGCTGTAGTTGGTGCATACGGCGAGCTTTCCAGAAGATTTTATAATATGTGCCTGCTATCTAAGCAGTCAAGGTCGCGGGAAGGGTGGAGGAGTAAGTTGGGAGTCGGTGTGTGAAATCAGTTGTGTTTTGGGAAGCGAAGAATGAAATGAGTGTGGAAATTAAGTGCATTAACGAAGTGGAAGAAGAAGAAAATTGTAATACTGTGAAAAATGAATTACTTATAGAGGAGTTAGATTAGATTATAACAAATTGGCCACGCGTTATCAATGCCCGTAACACGGCATCTTGTATATGTTCAATGTGTTATTTATACCCGTCGTTGTTGTGAATGAATGGAACATAAAATTTACTCTACGGCTTTATGTAGTATGTTATGCTGTTCCTGGTTTCCACATATCAATAATCTACACGCGACTCATATATCAATTTTCTGGCTGGGCCCAGTGCTTCAAGGATGTGCTACAACCCTCCCTTAGGCCCTATTCTTCCTTACGTTGTCACATAGGCTCCGATTCGTGGGAAAGTGCCCTCCCTGGATCACCACAACCATGTATTACCCCGGTTTAGCCTATCACCAATGTCCCTCCAGAACCACTAGGATTCGAACCTGGGATCCCCGTTGATACAGACTCGCGCGCTATCCACGCGTATACCGAGACGGCCAATAGAGCGGTAATTATATGCGATTGTAAAGAGAAAATAATTATGCAGTAATTTTTTTTTTACATTCAATGCCAGCAGGTTGACATTACATTTCTGGTATTATTGCCTCACTCTGATGGTTAACCGTTTATACTCGTATAAAAGCGGGTGCCGCGTGGCAATGCTTGACATGCGGTGTTGTCACGTTTCTCATAGCGCTATGGGCGTTTATTACACAAGGGCAGAAGACATTGATTATTTATGTTATTATTTAATTTTTATGTTATTTGGTATTGTTTAACTTTTAAAATGAAAATTACACATATACTTATTTATTAAATAATTTAATTCCAACATTATACAGCTTGTACGTCTACATACATTTAATATTCATACAACATCATGCTGAAAATATGAGTATTATTATTATTATTATTATTATTATTATCATCATTATTATTATTATTATTATTATTATTAAATGTTCGGTCTGAAATATTTTCCCATGGCCGCCAGATGTACAGTAATCACTTATATATTTAACTAATATAATATGTAGATATTGTATTATTATTCGAGCTACACATCACAATAAATCACTGATAATTATAACAATTAATTACAAAGGTAAAGTGATCCCACTATTGGCCTCAGGAGGCCCTTGGGGTAGTAGGAGGTTAAGGCTCCCACGTTTTGTAGACAATCGGCACTTGATGACAGCCGGATTGTGAGCCCTGCGTGACGGCTAAATTTACCCCCAGAACAGGTATCGGGTACTCATTTCCGTTAGAGGCTGAGTCGACCCCAGGGCCTTAGTGCCGCCAGAAGTTTTGGGTCAGTTTAAAAAAAACACCGGGACTCGAACCCTCGACCTTCCGGTTTGTAGCGCAGTACCTTAACCACAAAGCTACGGCGTGATTAATTACGGTATACAATTTTATAACTGAATCGACTGCTCCACGTTCCGAGTTTTAATTGAAACTGAGGGAAGAAGAGCAATGTGGCAACATCGTGGTAGTCGCGGCAGTCGAGATCTTTGTATTTTAATAACATATAACAGCTGCGGGGAAACAAAGCGAGCCGCTTGTTAAGCATCATAGTGAGGCAATAATATTATCTCCTGACATCGGCGTTATTGTAACCCACTTCTGAGGTTGAGGCGCCTGGAAGGGTGGGATATGCTGCCCCGATGAAGTATGATAGGTGATGAAGATGTTAATGATGCGCCTATACGTAATCTGTCATCCCCATTATCAACAACAACAATCACGGATTAAGCCCATATGCCTTGTTGCGGTCTCATAGATTCTCTTCAGAAAGTTTGAATCCATCTCTTTTTTCGGTCTACCAACACTCCTGCCTCCTTTTGGTTTGTAATTAAGTATAATTCTTGGTTTGCATTCATCTTTCATGCTTTGAACATGTTCTTTCCAGATTTTTCTATATTATTTTATTTCATCTAAACGTTTTAAAAAAATTTAGCTCATTTCTAATATCTTCACTTCTTCTTTTATATAGAAGTTTGCAGCCAGCTACTCTTCTGAAAAATTTCATTTCAGCTGCTTCTATAATTTTCTCTTTTAATTTAGTTAAAACCCAAAATTCACTACCACACAACAGTAAGGTGACTGCCACAGCTTTATTAAATTTTAGTTTTGTTTCCTTTCTTGTATTTTTAAATATTCTCTTAATTTGTCACATATACAGTATAATTAAATGTATTAAGTTCGTTAAAAAGATCTTAATTTTTAAAATAGGATATTTCATAACCCAGGTATTTAAAATGGTTCACTTATTCAACGGGTTTCCCCTCCAGAATTATTTTAGCTCTTACAGATCTTATCTAAATGAGGTGAATATGATAGTAATGATAATGATGGCCAGATAATGTGCGGGGACCGTTTGGGCCTTGAAGCTTCCTCACATTTGTCTTACAAGTTAGGAAAAACTCAAAAAAAAAAAAAAATCACCCAGGAAACTTGTCCCGACCGAGGAACGAACTCTGTTCCGCTGCGTGACAAGGCAGCAAGCTGCCTCGAGACGACAGCGAGCGGTGGGCTTGTGCAGCAGAAAATAAAGATTGTACATTTTACCAGAACTAGTGCTGTAGTTATTGAAAGACGTTTCTACCTGGTACAATGTCAGTGACAAAACAGACATGTCTGAATAAATTCAGTGGTGAATTGGATCGTGTTCTTAATATAAGTTATTAATACAAAGCAAGTAATTTAAATGGTGACCAAATAACAAAATAGTCTTAGTCACATTGTAGAATTCATGAAATAAATGTTTTTACCATCTAATGACTCATTTTTCCTATTGATGAAGAGCTGCTACCAGATATGCTCAAACAAATTCAATCTAAAAGCTTTTGTTTACAAAGCTCAGGATGATTTTGATAGAAACCGAGTCGTCAAGATATTAAGATGAAAGGAACGAGAGGAAAATCAACATCTCGCCCTTGTGTTTTGATAGAGGTGTTCTTGAAGAGATCTTAGAAGTAAGTCCAGATTTCCGCTTCAGAAAACAAATAGAAAATCCTGTCTCTTTTATCTTAACCTCCTTCTTTATCCAGACATTTTCATTTACATTGTGGATTTATTCAAAAAGCTCGACGGTTTATCCATACCATTTATACGTATTTTAGTTTCGTTTTTACCGTAGCTATTCAGTTGTTCAAGGTATTGTTTGAAAATCCTCATAAAAGGAATATATTGCCTACATACAACATGCGTAAGTCGTGAAGCTGAAATTCCCGCTCCTAAATCAATGAACGAAGGACATCATACTTATTTTGTTTCAAAATACTTATAAATTACTAAATGAACATTTGCCAAACCATAATTTTATACGCCTGTTTTGACTTGGACATTCGGAAAAATAAAATGAAATATGGACTCTTACTTTAAGGGAGGAAAGGAGATTACGAGTTTTTGAGAATAAAGTCCTTAGGAAAATTTTTGGACCAAAGAGAGATGATCAGACAGGTGAATGGAGAAGACTTCATAACAGTGAACTGCATGGTCTTTATAGGAAGCCATATATAATAAGAACAGTTAAGTCTCGTAGACGCCGACGGGCAGAACATGAATGGGGAATGAAATACGTGCATGGAAGCTTTTTTTAGGAAAACCTGGGGGAAAACGCCCAGTTGGTAGACCAAGAATAACATCTATGATTTGAGGGAAGTAGATTATACAGGGGATGATTCGAAAACATTAGCTCAGGAGAGGGATGTATGGAGAGCTTAAGTCCGCGCGGCCATGAACCTACGGATTCGATAGTGCCAGTGAGTTATACTTAGTTAGATTGGAGACTGCTTAAGTGATATTTTAGGAATGTAGTAATAGAAACAGATCGACTTATGAAGTGGAAATAAGGTAAAAATTAGGAGAGGAAATGCAGAGATTCCACCAATGTAGGAAGAAAATGTTTTTTATACTACAAGAAGGGGAAGTATAAAGAACAATTCAATTATTAGCCTTATAACAATTATTCATGCTTATATCCTGTAAAATATTCAAAATAATAGCAATAATTATAATAATAATAATAATAATAATAATAATAATAATAATAATAATAATAATAATAATAATAATAATAATAATAATAATAATAATAATAATAATAATAATAATGGTAACACTCACGCTGTGCTGTATCGTACGTTAATTTCGAAATGCATCTGTTAATATTTCTTAGTGGTTTTTTTTCCCCCCCGTTGCAAGAAATAGAAGTGTTGTATTATCGCCTCCTTTTATGGTTGTCCGTTTATATAAAACCGGGTGCCGCGCAACAATGCTTTACAACTATTATCATGCGGAACTATTATAGTGGCAGTAGTCGGCATCTTTGTATTTAATTACATATAACAGCTGCGGGGAAACAAATCGAGCCGCTGGACAACCATCAGAGTGAGGCGATAAAAATACAAATTCGTTTGGATATTCCGGGCGAAGCGCATCTCAACTTTGTCATTCTAACGCAAATGTCTATATATTTTTTATAATTTTAGTCAACAATTACAATATTTTACGAGTACTTAGCGTACTTACTTCATTGGAAAAAGCAAGTTAATATAATTTCTCAATATAACGTATTGCACTGTTCCTAGTCAACAATGCGTAAATGTAATCTTTGATCAACCAACGAATTTTAAGTTTCTAAAATCCACAGAACATCAGAATCTATAAGGTAAAATTATCTTAGCATATGTCTGTAGCTCATTACCTTCGGGACTACCAAAGGACATGAAAATCTAGGCCTATGTTCAAACAACGTGATTATTTTATCTTAATTCAGTTGCAGACATATTAAAACTCCAAGTGCGACAGGCCTAGAAGGCCCTTGGCCTACCATCCGGCTGCTGGCCTCACATCCACATGTGTTCATCACAGAAGTAGACGATCATCTCGCCAGACATATAACGTAGTTAAATGCCGTAAGCGTTGAACCAACTACAGGTAGACAAAAATATATATTGACGATATTATTTTTCCAAGCAATTTCAAATCGCAATTTAACTTTATCGGTTAAAGCGACAAGCAACTACTGAAATATTCCACAATAAGGAATGAAAAGTCCATATATCATTAAGAGCATTTAAGTTTATCCCATCTATAAATTAACCATCTATCCGTCTGTAGGCTGTTAGATATTTTTGTAAATAGAATAAATTATCTTAATAAATCTACACAGGTCGACCTTTAAAGAGATGGCATGAGCAATTTTGGGTCGGAACTGACCAACAGGTCTAATCCTTGAAGACTATGATGATTATGTTAATACATTATTATTAGTATATTTCCAGTATCCAATTTAATAATGATAATCAAGATGATACGAAGCAATATTTAAATAGTAAACCAATTTTCAAAGCCCGCGAGAGGTATTGAAATAAAATCCAACTGGAAAACGCATCAGAAACAGACCTAGAAATGAAGAGAAGAACCAGTTTTCATCATATTCTATTCTATAGTAATTCTGCCTGAGGGCAGGTCTTTCACTGCAATCATCGCATTTTCATGCTATGCTTTGCAGCTTTACTAGGGAATATTAGATGTGGTAGCTTCCACACCGGTGAAAGATGATGATGATAATGATAAGGATGATGATGATGATGATGATGGCCGGATGGTTTCTGGGGATAATTGGGTCCTAAGCTTCCTGACATTTGTCTTACAGATGAGGAAAAACCTCGGAAAAAAACTCACCCAGGAGCTTGTCCTGACCGGGAATCGAGCCCGGGCCTCGCTGCGTGACAAGGCAGCACCACAGCGGTGGACTTTCGTTCATATAAGAAAATAAATAGAATCAAATGCTTAAAACTTAAATTATTTCAAGATAACGGTAATCGATGCCATTATGTTATTATTTTATTAAACAACACTCATTAACAGCTAAGATCATTACCGTAGCAATTCAAATATGGGGCATGAAAAGACCGACAAATTTTGCCAGAGGTCACTACTTTCAGACTTAAGCTTCTACGACATAAATATACGACTGGGACTCACCGTCTTCAATTGACTTTCCGAAGGAAACAACACTTAGAACTTTTACGCCCTGAAAAGTCCTTTGCATAAGAGTTTATAATTTGCTCGTGAAAAAAAAAGTTTGAATTGATAATAATAAATACGTTATCCCAGTCAAAGTTAAATTTATTGAGGAATTCGTCAACGTTTCCATCTCCTTATTTGAGACCATTCTCAAGACCCAGTTTTAGTTATCAACGGTAATGGAAATTGATCCGTCAAATAGCCTATAATTAAAATCAATCCTTTAAAAACTATGTTTGATATACAGGGTGTAACAGGACCTTACCGACAAAATGATAGGGATGGTAGGCCATGCAGAGAGTATCATTTTTTGTGAAGGAACATACAGTCGCAAACAAGTCGTTTATGGGTTATGCGCAGATGAAGGTGTTCACCCGTAAGGGTCGGAATTGAATACAAATAATTGTACACGTATAATTTTATTGAAAAATACATGTTTTTACAAAAGTGTTCAAACAGTCGACCCTGTGCCTCATTGCATGTTTGATATCGTCGCAGCAACGGCCAGCACGGCCGATCATGGCAGGATTCTTTTTGGCGTCGTCAAAACACATTGTTTGAACCCTTATTGTAAAAACATGTATTTTTCAATAAAATTATGTGTGTACAATTTTTTGTATTCAATTCCGACCCTTACGGATGAACACATTCATCTGCGTATAACTCATAAACGACTTTGTTTGCGACTATATGTTCCTTCACAAAAAATGATCCTCTCTGCATGGCCTATCATCCCTATCATTTTATCGGTGAGGTCCTTTACACCCTGTATATAGTAAAAGACACAGTTCAATAATTATACAACTTTTGTCAAAGAATTTTTCCATTGCATTTGACGAAACGTTGACGAATTCCTGAATAAACATAATTTTGCCTGGAGTAACGAATTTATTATTATCAATTGAAGGGCATATGGCAATAACATGATAAGCCACGTATTGTTCTTTCTGAGATATAAGGATTTCAATGTTTGAAAAAATAATAAATACTAATTATGTGGTATTGTTATTAATACATTGTGTATCTATATGTTTTAACTCATCACTGGCGAACTTACAAATGATTTTATGAATATTTCAATACATTTATTTGCTATCATTAACATTCCTTAACTGATTCTGGCTTATCATGTTACTGCCCTAAGCCCTTCAATTCAACTATATAAACTACTCCCAGGGAATAACATAAAAGAATACTTAATAAAAATGTATTAGACCGGTATGTAATAGAAGTTTTGTAACCCCTTTGATGCGTTGATATATTTAAAATTTTAAGATTAATTACTGAAGACACACTTGTAAAATGGATAAGCAGATGTTTTGACAAGTTTCAATGATACATTTTTTTAAGTAAGGAATGTAGAGGAAATTTAGTGTGGAGATTAAAAATAACTTGAAACAGGAAGAATATTACGTAGGCAGGTGGTACAGAAATACGTTCTCTCGAGTGACTGTGAACCCAAAAACACGGTTTCTTTGCTCCACAAGTTCAGCAGTTATCTGGCAAAATTCTGGCAGAGTCGCAAGGTCCGTCACGCCTCATTTTCACGCTGTAAACTCACATCTGACCCCTGAATCTACATAAAGAAACAATCTGCTGAGAAAATTCTTTCTTCAATAAAATTGACAATGTTTCCCATGTTAATGCCGATACCTGAACATAGTCTTAACTGAACCTTACACCACTGTTACAATACAATCACGAGCTCCGACAAAATTGTGAACATTCTTACTTTCAAATTATTCGTAAAATCAAAGAACTGATATCAGCGAGCAGATTACAAAGAAAGTAGAATAGACCACTTCTGACTATTACGATGTACCAAACGCTTTGATAAAATAGTGATTTTTTTTTACTTTCCCATTCATTACCTATTGCTTAATATACCATACAGAACCTCAACATAGAACATCCCACCACTCCATATTATACTAACCTCTATTTCCCGCAACTACAATTCCCTATCACAGGAAATCAGGGTCGACCGGACATTAGAATCATTTAAGAGAAATCTAAATTTATATTTGCTTAACATTTAGCTTCAATATTGCCTTAATGAGCATGTATTAACTTGTAATTCTTGTTTAATTATATTATTATTATTATTATTATTATTATTATTATTATTATTATTATTATTATTAAGACAAAAACTGTGACATTTAAAGGGAAAATGCCGATACGAACTAAAATTGTTATTAACAACAATATAATAGAACAAGTCAATAACTTTACTTATCTAGGCTGCAACCTTTGTTACGACACATGTAAAGACATATACATAAAAACTGGTCAAATTCTAAAATTTATAGGAACAATAAAAAATACTGTTCTCCGAAAAGTACGCCCAGATACAATTCTAAAATTTTATAAAACAATGGTTCTGAAACCTGGACTCTTACTACAGGTAAATTAAATAGGATAGTAGCTGCAGAAATGACCTTTAGCGGGTCATACACTTTATGATCACATGCGTAATGAAGATATCCGCAAACTCTCAACACACCAGCAATTACTGAAACCACTGTCCGTCGCCGTGGCGTAGTCGGTAGAGTCCCTATCTTCCACTCCGGCGACCCGGGTTCGATTCCCGGCGCGGTAGGGGATTTTTAATCCCCACCTTGGGGTCTGGGTGTGTGTCTTGTCCTTGTGTCTATGTGTGAAAATACAGAACGTTATCAAAAAGGAAGAAAACAAGAAGGAGGGCAGTGTAAACGAAAAGAGGGGGAAAAAATGAACAACCTATTATTTTAGAAAAAAATCAAATACACCAAAATAATTGGCATGAATACCTTCTTAGATTGCCAAACAATAGACTAGCTCTGCAGCTATTGAACTACAGACCCACAGGACGAAGAGATCCAGGAAGACCCAAGAAGAGATGGAGGGATCAATTTCTATCCTTAAGTGGAACAGGCCAATTGCCTAATCCATGACTGCAGATGATGATGTTGATGATTATTATTATTATTAATTATTTATTATTATTTATTATTATTATTATTATTATTATTATTATTATTATTATTATTATTATTATTATTATTATTATTATTATTATTATTGGTGTTGGCTGACCAAACTTAAAAAATGAAGTAAGGTAACTTAATTTACTTAGTCTAGTGACTCCTGACAAGGAAGAGGCTATGGCTCAACATTGGGCTATGCCATTATAGATAGAATTTACTACTGGATATTACTAATCCATCAAGAACTTCAATAAAATTGTGAACAGTATTATTATCATATCTATCATTATTATACTGTTATTATTATTTCCCAATCATTTATAAACCATAAGACCAGAACCAGCTGGCCAAATCAAAAGATTGTTATGATTCCACCAAGTGCTCTGATAAAAATTAGAGACATTATTATTTAAAGAGAGACAAACAGATGAATGGAGAGAACTTCATGGCAAGTGAGATCAATTATCTTTATGGTAAATCTTATACAGGGCTTCCAATATAAAACCGGACACGCCTCACGGGGTTTCACCCGTCAGGCTGCGCTCTCTCTCCTCGTCCCCATTTCACTCTGCCAGCCGCAGAGTGTCCGGTTTTATACTGGAAACCCTATATAAGTCTCATAGACTGCGATCGGCAGAATATGTGGCATGAGTGGGTTTTTAAAGAGGAGCATGATTATATCTTGTAGGAAAATCAGAGGGAAAATGCCCAGTAGGATGGCAAGAATTTTGGGGGAATAATGATTTGAGGGAGAGGAATTGTACGATGAATTATTGGAAAATGTTGGCTAGGATAGGGTTGTATGGAGTGTCTATATCCACGTGGTCATCAACCTCTGAGTTCGATAGTACCACGAGATGGTTCCAATAAGAAAGTTATTACAATTATTGTTCTCAGGTGATTATCATTTTTCTATCTTGTACATTTTATATTTCATTCGTTAAATCTAGAGTAGGCCTAAATGAAAATACATATATTATTTATAGTAAATATATTGTATATATAGGCCTACCACGTAGACCTAATAACTTAACTGTTTCAGTTATAAAGCTATTATTATTATTATTATTATTATTATTATTATTATTATTATTATTATTATTAAATTAGAAAAAATATAATAACGTATTTCTGACTATTATAATCCCATCAATAGCTCGGATGAAAATTTTTATCTTTATACAAATCAATGTTTCGTCGTATAAAAAAAATATAGGCTGAATGTGAACTGACCAAAATAAATAAAAATACTACACTCATTAATATCCAAATGAAAGAAGAATAATTTGTTTATTTAGACTATAAATGTTTGTTTTCTTGTCTTATGCTATCTAATATATAAAAATGTTTGTTTGTTGCTTTGTTTGTTTGTTTGTACTTTATGCGCTGTCATACCGTTGATCCGATTGTGATGGGGTTTTCTGCAAAATGTTCAGGAAATTCCCGGGATGAACATAGGCTATAAGAGAGTTGAGATACTCAACTCCTACAGCCTTAAAAAACACTCTTTGTAGTGAAAAACGTGAAAGCGTCCCTTTTTTTACCCTTAAATGCCTTACGCTGCCTAAACCATAACAAATACACAAAATTAATGTACACGGAATTGAATACCTCAAAAAACTCTGCAAAAAGTCCGCGTCAGCATATGTTTATCTTTTACAGATAATACACAATAGCCATTTTTGTCTTTTATTGATGCCAAGGAGATTGGGATAAGTAGATTTCCGAGCAAGCCTGTGCCGCCACACCATTCATATGATTGTCATGGGGCTATTTACAAAATGTTGAGGATTTTCCCGGGAAGGTTATAGGTTATAAGAGAGTTTTAATGCTCAAGCCCTTCACCCTTAAAAATCACCTTCTGTAGTGAAAAAAAACGTGAAAAATGTCGCTTTTTATTAGCTTAAATGGCTTACGCTGCCTAAATCATAACAAATATACAAATTCATTGTACACAGAATTGAATATCTCATAAAAATCTACAGAAAAGTCCGCGACAGCATATGTTTATCTTTTAAGGATAATTCACAATAACCATTTTTGTCTTTCATTGATGCCAAGAAGATCGGGATAAGTAGATTCCCAGGCAAGCATAGCAACGCACGGCGGGTATCTTTTGTGGATAACTCAAAATAATGAATTTTGTCTTTCAGCTCATTTATGTCAAGTACATCGGGATGCGTATATTCCCAGGCAACGCCGGGTAATCAGCACGGGGTGTCTAAAAATAATGACATCAATTTATATTTATTTTTCCTTTTATTTATTCAACTAAATACAAAACCACATTATCGTTTATTTAGGTTAACAGCTCACGCCGGGTATTAGCTAGTGGCCTATAAATTGTCTGTCTTTCTCGAGAGTTTTAGTTCATAGCAATAGCAAACCGAGAACGAACTTTACATTGGGGGCATTCAGTAGCCAAAGCGCTGCAAAAGCGCTTTAGCGCTTTATCTGCAGCATACCATTCAGAGGGCAATAAAGCGCTCTAGCGTACTTGCAGCTACTAGCGAAGTAAAAGTAGGCTGCAGACAGAAAAAACCGCTGCATCCATTGTGATTGGCTGGTTCATTTCAGTTCATTCAGACTGGTTCATTGAACCGAAAGTGCCTTTTGCGGTTCAGTTATCATCTTCGTGCTCCTTCCCGCTTACGAACATTTGTGAAGCCTGCCAATGTTTCCTGTGTTCCGTGTGGTTACCCCTTCCTTCTTTACCCTTTCCATTGCGCATCTTGGTAGCGCACATCCCTTCTCCTGGCGAACCTGATATATGCTCGGCAATTTCAGTGGACTTGAACAGTCAGTCGATCGGCCTAACAAGTGGCGTTTGGGTTCTTTACGAGTGGATTCAGTGTTGGAATCCTACTCTGGTGTACCATGCGAAGGGTGAAGTTAGCATGGTAATGCAGAAGATAAGCATGTGGATTGTACACCGAAGAATGGTTGGATTTAATTTAATCTAAGTCAGCATGGAAGAAGGACTTTCGATTCTGCTTAGAGACGTTTGAGTGTGATTGTTTGAATGGTACGTCGTTATCTTATTATGTTTTGTTTATTATTGGGCTTTGATTGATTGTTCCAAGATATAGTTCTGTTATTTATATTACTTTATTTTTTTTTACAATAATCCACACTTATTTTTGTATTAAAAACCAATATTTTATGTTACGCCCATTGTTCTTATTTAAAGAATAGCCATTGTTCTCTATCCCATAACGAAATTAGGTCAGTCCATGCAAATTATAATCAGTGTTATACTCATATGCATGTTCAAGTGGAAAACAGAAAGATGAATGGTTAGCCGCCTTCTATGGGCCCGAGGCAGGCTGTTTTGTCGTAAATAACTTCGTTGAATGTTTGGAATCCTTACTAAGTACAGCAGTATCATAACCCAGGGATCCCGGAAGGTAGCAGTGACGTCTACGTACAAAATTATTAAGCAGCGCATGGTTGGTAAAAACCAAGTCGCTACAAATAGTTATCAGGGCGTGGGTAATACAAGCCACAAATGGTTTCTCAGAGCGTGGTTAAGGGTTTGGTTTTTGGGTTTAATTGCGCCCAAATGGTAACAAAGTGTTTACTTTGTATTTTTCATATTGAAAGATATGCTGTACTTATGTTGAAGTTATTAAGTACTGGTTTACGTGTTTGTTGTACTTTACGTAAACATTGATTCATCTTTCTTCCTTCCAAAACAGAGACTGATTTATTCAAGTAATACTACGTTCCCTTATTGTTGTTTACATCTTGTGTCTATCATACTTTATAAACATGCCTAGCTGGGTGGATGTGATATCCAGAGATAAGCTCGTTTGTGAATTAGGCATGCTAGGTATAGAAGTTGAAGGTGATGTAAACACATTACGTCAGCGGCTTAAAAATTACATGAATTCTCTCTCCCAGCCTGAACAAATATTAATAAAGCGTAAGTTCATTGTAGATGGTACAACCCAAGAAGATTATTTGGCAGAACAACACAAGAACCTGAGTGATCGTAGACTTAGTTCTATTAAAGATTTATCTAGTGGAACTGTCTCCAACCTTTCTTCTTTTATGGAGCAGAATAATCAGCGGATTTTCCGAGAGTTGATTGGAAAGGTAGATCCCTGTGATGGTGAAGATAAGGAATCGCTAGTGGTCTTCCTCATCAAAATTAATTCGATTTTTGAATTGAAATTGGTTTCCGATGAGTATTTTGTAAACTCAATTTTGAGTTGCATCGGAGGAATCTTATTGAAAATCTGGAGTGAAGTTGTTAAATTGAGATTCTCTTGGATGGAAAGTTTAGAACATGTTAAGTGTTCGTTGTTGCCTCCTAGATTGTTGGAAGACTTTTGGATTAAATTTGTGTCACGTCGATTCCAAACGCCTAAGGAATCTTTGTTGGAGTTTATCTCCAATGTGCAAGGAGCTTCACTGGTGTTGAATCCTTCATTTTCGGAAGAGAAGTTAATCGACATTATTCTGCAAAATATGTCCCCGGCTACTAGACAGCATTTGGTATTTTCTACAAAACCTCAGAATGTAGCCGAAATCTGTCTCTTAGCCAGAAAAGTGGCGGATTTCGAAATTGCTGAAAAACAGAGGGACTTTAGTGAAAGAAGTAAAGTTGACAATTTAAATAAATCTAATACTTCGGCGAATCGTTCTTCTGGGTATTCAAAGAAGAATCTACAGTGTTGGAAATGTCAGCGGTATGGGCATTTGTCTAGAGAATGTCAATCTTAGTTTACGTAGTTTGTTTATATATGTATATATTTTCGTTTGGGATAGTAGAATGTATTACGGATGAGCAACGCATGGGAAAACTTATGTTCAAATGGTCTGAACCGTATGTTGTAAAACGTTTTCTAACACCAGTTACTCTGGAATTGGAAAGCGTCAATGGCCATGTTATGAAACAACACGTGAGTCAGCTAAAAATATGTAGTGATATTCAGTAAATTCAAGCATGTTTGTTATAAATGAAAAAGAGCTGAATGTTAAAGCTAAATTACTATGTATTATGACACATGTTAAATTAAGCATATCTATGGTTCTGCTTTCCTGTTTTCGCCTGTTCTTTGTTTCAGTTACCTTTCCTTAAACATTGGCAGTTCTACAGTCTATATGCCTGGAGTGTTCGGCAGTCGAGCGCTTGGAGGATCCGGCCGACCCCCGAGTGCCCAGCTGACCGACATAGTGGCTTTGGAACTATGGATTCCTGGAAAGCGGTGGAACGGGATTGCGATCCGGCAATCCGAGGATTATCGTCACCCGAGTCTTCACCTGGAACGCCGCAATGTTGTGCTATGGCGGCTGAAGCAAATTGGAGTCTATTTTTCAGCGCTGGAATAGTCTACATGAAAGCAGGTGTGGTGATCGTGATATTGGGGACGATGGAAGATTTGCTTTGAAGTTACCGCTGGAATCCAATAGTGCTTATGTTCCCCTCCCAACGTGGGATTGCTTCTCTGGACTTTATTTGGAAGTCTATGGACTTTTTCTTTTTACCCGGAGGGTGTAGCGGGAGCTATTGAACCGAAAGTGCCTTTTGCGGTTCAGTTATCATCTTCGTGCTCCTTCCCGCTTACGAACATCTGTGAAGCCTGCCAATGTTTCCTGTGTTCCGTGTGGTTACCCCTTCCTTCTTTACCCTTTCCATTGCGCATCTTGGGTAGCGCACATCCCTTCTCCTGGCGAACCTGATATATGCTCGGCTATCTCAGTGGACTTGAACAGTCAGTCGATCGGCCTAACAAGTGGCGTTTGGGTTCTTTACGAGTGGATTCAGTGTTGGAATCCTACTCTGGTGTACCATGCGAAGGGTGAAGTTAGCATGGTAATGCAGAAGATAAGCATGTGGATTGTACACCGAAGAATGGTCGGATTTAATTTAATCTAAGTCAGCATGGAAGAAGGACTTTCGATTCTGCTTAGAGACGTTTGAGTGTGATTGTTTGAATGGTACGTCGTTATCTTATTATGTTTTGTTTATTATTGGGCTCAGATTGATTGTTCCAAGATATAGTTCTGTTATTTATATTACTTTATTTTTTTTTATAATAATCCACACTTATTTTTGTATTAAAACCAATATTTTATGTTACGCCCATTGTTCTTATTTAAAGAATAGCCATTGTTCTCTATCCCATAACGAAATTAGGTCAGTCCATGCAAATTATAATCAGTGTTATACTCATATGCATGTTCAAGTGGAAACAGAAAGATGAATGGTTAGCCGCCTTCTATGGGCCCGAGGCAGGCTGTTTTGTCGTAAATAACTTCGTTGAATGTTTGGAATCCTTTACTAAGTACAGCAGTATCATAACCCAGGGATCCCGGAAGGTAGCAGTGACGTCTACGTACAAAATTATTAAGCAGCGCATGGTTGGTAAAACCAAGTCGCTACAAAATAGTTATCAGGGCGTGGTAATACTCGCCACAAACTAAATACAAAACCACATTATCGTTTATTTAGGTTAACAGCTCACGCCGGGTATTAGCTAGTGGCCTATAAATTGTCTGTCTTTCTCGAGAGTTTTAGTTCATAGCAATAGCAAACCGAGAACGAACTTTACATTGGGGGCATTCAGTAGCCAAAGCGCTGCAAAAGCGCTTTAGCGCTTTATCTGCAGCATACCATTCAGAGGGCAATAAAGCGCTCTAGGGTACTTGCAGCTACTGCAGCGAAGTAAAAGTAGGCTGCAGACAGAAAAAACCGCTGCATCCATTGTGATTGGCTGGTTCATTCAGTTTAAACATGGCGTCTTTGTCCATAAACAATTTATGTTTGATGTACAAATTTTGTGTTATTTATGTCTGGACATTAATATATGAGTTATTCGAGGTGGCTAACCGTTTTAGACGAACATAAGTGATATATTAAGTAAAACTAAAAACAGTGATAATTTTAAGATTATTATCAAGATCAAGAATTTACGATTATAACCTCTTTTCATGCAAATCATTGTGTTATTGACGAGTGAATGTTTTTATTATGAAAATTGTATCCGCAGATGATTCATTCGCTAATACCTGGTGCCAAGTTAATTATAATTTTTGTTTTCAAGATATATGAAATAAATTAGAATAGTATGATTGTGTTCATGGGGTCATTTCTGGAAGTGCTACAGTGGTTGTCGAACCAATTTTCTCTACAGATAAAACGAACATTTGTACTATTCTTTAAATGTGCAACACAATAAGAAATTTGTGTAATGGACAAAGAGATGAACTGTGTATCTTATGTTTGTAATCTTTTCTGAATAAAGAGTTTTGTGAAGTATCGGCCATAACTTGAATTCAAATATTACAATATTCTAGATTTCTTATCTAAATTTGACCAGTGAAGATACAAATACTCTGTGTGATGTGCACGAATAAAATTAAATTACAGCTAGAGTTGGTTAATGTATTAACAAAAAATTTTGCACTCTGCATAGGATTTTAATCACAGCTGATCCATTATTATTTAATCTCCAACTTTTTATATACTATGTCCTATCATTGAGATACTGAGAGCCATTTCTTGAACCAGGTATGAATAATTTTCACTTTAATTCCCAATTTATCGTAAAATGAAATGTGGTCTTATATCTTTTAATTCAAATGCATGTAGTCTCTCTTATGGGATATTGCTATTCACTGTATACTACCATTAATCTTGGTGGTAAATGTTTTTCATATTATTATAAATAATTCAGTGATATACTATTTAGTGTAACACTTAACTTTACTAAGAAAGTGGCATTGCTAATGTTAGTGATTATATTAAATAATGTCTTTAAGTATGGTGAGTGAGAGGTTATCTATAATTAACTGCTGTTATGACAGAATTTCACATATATGGTTGGAAATTACATATAATGTTTTGGTTTTATTTTAGCCATAAATATTATGGTAGTTACTCTTATAAGTAATTAATATTTTCAGATGATGCAAAAAAATTAATTAATCAATCATTAAGAAAACTATTTAAATTATTATAAATTAATATTCTTCTTTGTTTTCATTCCTATTCCTTGACAAATTTAAAATAAAGATGAAGTATGTTTGAGGTTGAAAAAATACAATGATGCCTTCCTTTATACAATTGTTTGGTTGCTGTACTTGGGTCATGTCTTGCACCACATACATTAATTTTGCACATATGCCTATACTTCCTGTGTTTTCTAATGTAACCCCTATTCCTCATAGATTTAAATATAGGCCTAAAAGTGTCAAATATTATGTAAGAAATCACATGAATAAAAGGCTGAACAATTGAATAAAATTTACCCTACAGCCCACCTGGCAATACTTTTAGTGTGGTTATTAAATATATGTGTTATGTGATGATGAAGGAGCAATATATGCATCACATAGGGAATTCGCAGGAGTGATGTTTAAATATAATAAAATAATATCAAGTTGTGTCCAAATCAGGGTCAGATCGAGTGATTAAATTAAGCCCATATATTTATAGAGGTCTGTAATTAACTAGGGTGCAGGCTGACTACATCTGATGAACAAAATGGATGTTATGAAAATGGGGAAAGGTGGAATAAAATTGTGGTAGGGGAAAATGGGAGAAACCCTGAAAGAACATGCCGTAGATCCGTTTCCTCCACTACAAAATCTATGTATAATGACCGAGACTAATCAAGTTAAAAAAAGCTACTCTTACTAAAACACAAATTAATAATATTAAACTAATAATAAATATTATAAATAAGGTTCTCGAGAAGCCAGCGGTGAGAGGCGAGCGTCTAATCGCTTGCGTCACGGAGCCGCCTGATATATTAATAAATTTAAAAAAATACAAATTTTCTCGCTATAATAATATTTTATTTTAAACGATCTATTCGTCGATTTCATAAATTACATACATTAAAATAAATCGTAAATTCTGTATGTCCCTATTAGTATTATGATTAATTTCAATAGCATCGCGTAGTAATATGAGTAATGAGCCAATGAATCAATTCAAATTTGGCGGTATAGCTGCATGCAGCGGTCCATTCAACAGACCCCTTAAATTTCCGCTGCAAATGGCAGCCATTTTTGCTAAAGCGCTAGAGCGCTTTATTGGCAACTGAATGCGCCCATTCTTATTTATGAAGGATTTTGATGCAGATACGCAAGGTTACTGTCGTGAGATAATAAAGGAAGTTAACCTAGACATAGTTTGGTTCAGGACAAATAACACCTAATAAGACAAACACTTCATACAATAAATTATTTGTAAAAGTGTGCAGAATTATTGATGGTTAATCTCATGCATGTTGTTTTCCGGAAACATATAAATAACAATGAAAATGGAAATTTGGAGTTTACAATTTTCTGACACAATCTTAGACATAATTATAATATAACTGCTAAGTTTTGAATGAATACCCAGAAGAGTAGCTAAACTTTGCTGAAGGAACCAAGTATTCTCACATCGTCTGAACTAGTGGAAGTGGATAGGAAAGCGTGACAGGAACTTCTGATACTATGAGAGATTTCATAAACTTTGAAAGTTTTTGAAGGTAGAATACTGCACATTTATTTATAAACTTATTTTCAATTCTGGAACATTTATATAAATTTAAAATATCACCAATGCCTTGTCACGCAGCGGGCTCGGGTTCGATTCCCGGTCGGGACAGGCTACTGGGTGAGGTTTTTTCAGTGTTTTTCCTCACCTGTAAGACAAATGTCCAACGGTCCCCGAAAATCATCCGGCCATCATCATCATCCTTCACCGGTGTGGAAAGCAACGGGAAGCTAACATACCTATAATTCCCTAGTAAAACTGCAAAGCATAGCATGAAAGTGCTATGATTGCAGTGAAAGACCTGCCCTCTGGCAGAATTACTATGGATGGGTGGAATATTGTTACTATTGATTAATTTTCCCTAAAGATATGTTCATGATTTGTTATGAGGGCGGTAACACTGGTCAACACGATTTTTGTCTCATGAGTACCAATAGTTGTACTTAATGCAGTTTTTTATCGTGTTTTGAAATATGTATTCGGAATTTCTCCAGCACCCACAGTTTTCTTTTATTTCAGTTTCAATTAATGGATTTAAATAATTATTTTTAATAAACGTTTTTTCGTCCATTGTAAAATAAAACAAATGAGGTAACTCAAATGATTTCAACTATAGAAAAGGGATATCAAAGCAAATGGAATCCTAATATGCTGGCTGATTATTGTTGGACCATCAAGAGGGATGCTCCACAGGCGAAATATAGCAGAAAATCGTCATTTCATACTTTCTAGGCGAGTCCGAATGTTCGAATATTATATAGTTACGAATGTAGAAAATATTAGTGTTTGAAATTATAAATTTCGGTCTCTCGGAAATCTTGCGTGATGGAGAAAATCCAATATCATATTTGAATTCAGGAGAAAAAATAATATCAGAATCACATATTTTTCTTTCTGAGAAAAAAAGTTTTTTTTTGTTGCTCACTGAAAATGAAAGTAAGTTGACTACTAACCCTATTCATTATCCCAATTAAGAATTTGAGGAAACGGTAATTAGAAGACCAGTAATTATTAAAATCATCTAGAAAAAACATTTTAGTTTTATTATTAGAGATGGAACTCGAGCTCACGACCTTCCGCTTGTAAAATTATCTTAACCATATACACTACGTCGAGCAGCTCATACCTGAAGTGCAATTAAATATATAAAATTCAATTATCTGTAAGTAATGAAGATTTAAATGCCGTGAGAAAAAAACTGTATTTTAACTTTTTTTTTCTGTTCTGAACTTATCTTGGTGATGTATTGCGGCATTTGTAACAATTGAAGGTGTCGGTTTGAGAAACTATGATCTTGTTGGCTTGTAGTGTTCCTTTCTGTCAGTTTGTTATTTGGCCTTCACCGTGTGCTAGGCCTTCGGACAACCACAAACTCGTTTTTCTTCACCTCCTGTGTTCTCATCGTCTACTAATGTCTGCCCATCCGCATTGTGTTGAATGTATTCTGTCAATATGCTAATATGTTTTATCAATCTAGATAAATGACATGCTATATGTATACAGTAGGCTTAACATGTGCCCTCATATTTTATTTTACATGCTTGCGTCAAAAGTAATTGAACTTCCACCATAAATAATAGCGTAAGGCAAACTTAAATATTAAAATATATAATCTCTCTTTTATTTAGTATAACCTCTCCCCATGGATCTTGGGTCTTGCAGAGACACAATCTGTCAGCAAAATATTGCATTCCTTGACTTGTAGCCTCTCTTCTAAAGAAATCAAATTGATTGGCTCTCAGTTTTCCTTCCTGGTTTTCATTTATTGTAAAAATTTCCACCCCATAATTGCATCACTCTCTCCAATATTGTTTTATAATTTGTTCTTGTTTTAGCCAAAATATAATTATAATAAAATAATAATATCTTCAACTCGTGTACAACTCAGGGTTGGGTTGAAGGATGAAATGAGATGATGTCGCTTATATAGAGGTCTGTGAAAGTGGAGGGTGCCATCCGACCACGCCTCACACAGTATCACGGGGGCAGATGAACGAAATGAAACGAAATGGATGTGTATGGAGAAATGGTGGAATTAAATTGCGGCAGGGGAAAACGGGAGAAACCCCCGAGAAAAACCTGCCCAAGCTCCGTTTTGTCCACCACGAAACCCACATGGAGTAACCGAGACTCGAGCATCTAATCGCTTGCGCAAAGGAGCCGCCCCAAAATATTACTACTCCATAGTATTGAATTTGAACATTCCAATAGTTTGTCTTCCTTGGCATTTACATCCATCTAGTTCTAGTTTTATAATCAATATTCCTGCAATACTGAGCCAAAATAATAGATGAGAGGAAATGAATTGCATGTTATTTATTAATTTTACACAAATTGGTGATCAGCTTATTAATTTGCAGAGCCTAATCCGTGACAACACGACATTAAGACGAAACACATGTTTCACACTCTTTCATACAAAACATGGCGAATATGATAATGATGATTATAATGGCCAGATGTTGCTCGGAGATCATTTGGGCATTAACGTTTACTGAAATTTGTCTCGCAGATGAGGAAAAACCCCGAAAAAATAAACCATCACCCAGTAAACTTATCCCGACTGGGGAGAGTTCGGTGCGTACGAGGTGCCTATCGAAAGAAAAACTATATTGTCAAATATTTTGAAACTTTAATCAACAATGGAGTCTACTGCTGTGGTCTCTGGTGTTATTAAATATTGCTGCCTCTTATGCAGTGGTCCCGGTTCTACTCCCGGTCGGGACAAGTGTCCTGAGTGATTAGTTCTCCGGCAGAGACAAGTTTCTGGATTTTTTTAAAAATATTTTACCTCACTTGTAAGACAAAAAGTATCAGGAAACTTTTAAAGACCAAGTGGTCCCCGAATGTCACCTGGCTATCATAATTATCATTATCATATTGACATGTTTAGTATGAATGTGTTATTGAGTCATGTATTTCGTGTTAAATGTTCATGTTGTCTCAGAGGAGGCCCTGGATTCAGTTGATAATTAATTCAGGGAGTCTTTCCATGTCATCGTGTAGTCAAAAAAGTGTATGATCCAAAGTTTAAATCACTCTCTCGGCAGCACATGCCACTGTGAGCCACGTGTGGCGTAAAAGTACTTATAAGATGAGATTAAAATGAAAAGAAGAATAATCAGAGAAGTTGTACGATCTCTTTATCATATAAATATTTTCAGGTTTATCACCCAATGCAAAAATGATTACTTCTTCTTCTTCTTCACTTCACGGGCTATGCAAATTGCGTGTTCCCCCTCACAGTCGTTCTGTCCATCTTTTCACTGGCTTTCCTACATTCCTTGAACTTCTTGGCTTGTAGTTAAATGCTGCTTTTGGTAATCTTGTCACGTTCATTCTTTTTACATGTCTAAACCATTTTACTCTATATTCTTTGATTTTATCATTTAATGGATATATATTTAACTCTGTTCTTACATCTTTATTCTTTAACCGATCCATGTTTGTGCAGCCTTTTGTTCTTCTAAGGAAGTTCATTTCTACGCTTTGTATTCTACTTTGTAATTTTTTGGTCATTACCCAAGTTTCACTCCTATAAAGTAATGCAGTAACTGCCAATATTTTATAAAACTTCAATCTAGTACCTCTTCTTGTTTTGTTCTTTAATGTTCAATACATAGTTCCACATATCGTTTGAAATCTTGACAGTTTCACATTTACATCTCTTTCAGTTTCTGTCCATTTAATGGACGACCAAAATTATTACTGTGTTAGTTTATTTTTATAATGTTTCTTTATTTATCATGTATTTTATATCAAGTACCACATTGTTTTTGGTTATTTTTCATAGTCTATGATTAAAATTATAGCACAATAGACCTATATCTGCGTCGATGAACATTCTCTTCATATCTACTTTATACGTCAGGCTTGTTAATAAGAGATCAGTAGGTGTCGGATAGGCCGACAAGGTAAGACACTGCTACTCACTTGTCAGTTGTGTTATTTCATTGGAAGTGCACCTATATGCTGGTGGAGGAGAGGCTCCTTACCATGTATAGTGAGCTCTTATTAAAAGTCATGTTAACTAACTAACTAACTAACTAATTCACTGGCACTATCGAACCCGTAGGTTAACGGCCGCGCGGACATAAGCTCTCCACACATCCCTATCGGAAAATTTTACCCCAGTGGAACCCATGTGTGGGACATCCTAGAAGACGATGGGAAGATGAATTCTGAGAGCGGAACAGGCCGACGGCCAACCATGAAGATAATGATGATGACTATGGAATCCATGTCCGCGTTTCTTGACGGTTGTATTTTTACAGTGAAAAATCTTAACCTTTTCGACCAAGGTACTTTTTTCGTCTGGCTTATCACCTTCGACCTGTATGACATGGGTAACCCTATCGGCAGCAATGCTACCGCCAGCATAGCTCTCGGGTTCATTTAAGCACGCAAGCCACTGCACCACGACAAGGTAATTAAAAGCCCTGTTACACATGGCTATTTAACTTGTACCCCAAATGGGAGTCAATGACCAATCGCGTTTCAATTAATTTTGTTTTACAACCGATCACAGTCGTGTTTCACCTCGATAATTATCAAATTTTGATTATCATAATAAAGAAAGCTTCTCTTATTTTAATATTCTGAACAGGTCAGAACATTATATTGCAGTAAAGGACTCTCCACCAAATATGTTGAATATAGCAAATAATGAACACATTCCCTCGAACTACACATTTGATAATTGTGTGTTCAATAATTGTGTTTTTAAATAATGATTTTACGGAGGTGTTTCCTAAAAAAATGAATAACGTATAATGTAGGTTATAATATAGTTTGATGCGTTTCATAATTTTTTCTCCGTTAGGGTGCATACTTATAATATTGCGATCCTATTTGGCAATAAATAATATGATCTAGTTGCAGTGCATGAACAAAAGAAACATAACCAAACATTTCTCATTTGTTTTCAAACATCGCCATTTACATTAAATATATAAATATTTTAAAATAATAATATAATTTTTAATATTAAGTAGTGATTTGTGAGTAAACAGCTTAATTATATTCGTTAAATAGTCTTAACAAATACCACTCTTAATTTCCAAATCCTCTAGATAAATTGGAAATCACTCATGGCAATACTTATGATAACATTCGGACATCACTTGCATAAATGTATGGAAATATATCACTAGAACATCACTATTCAATTAGGGAAAGGTAATAAATTCTATTTTGTGTCGTCCGGAGAGACACTTGATCTACCTTGTTGCGAGCGACTGACGTCATACAGTTTTCTCAGCTTAGAGGGATATGAGTTGCGAGTTTGTGTGCAGTTGCCCAGGGCTTGAAAATATATTAAACTAGTGGCCTAGTTTGTCTGGATGAAGCTAAGCGATTGTGAATTGAGTTATTGAGTGTACGGGTGATGGATGGAGTATGGTGTGAGAAAGGCGCCAGCTGTTTTAAGCTGAAATTTGATCCTAAGTGTAAATTAGTTAAACAAGTTGTAATAAGTAGTGTACATCTCTATCTTCACTCCCACGGACAGTGACCTACAAAAACCTGGGAAAAAAGTAATTTTTCTTCTTCTTCTACTACAAGGTTTAGGCTACGCAGCCTGTTCCGGCGAAGTTAAAAGTCAATCCATCTTCTACGTGGTCGGCCAACATCTCTTGTTCCTCTGGGATTATACAGGAAGGTTCTTTTTGGTATTCTTTCGTTCTTCATTCTCATTAAGTGTTCTGTCCATTTCTTATTATTTTCGCTGATTTTATCTTCAATTTTACATATATTTAATTCTTCTCGTATAGTTTCATTCCTTATTCTATCCGCTCTTGTGCATCCTTTCACATTATGTAAAAATAGCATTTCCGCAGTCTGTATCCTGCTTTTATCCCTTGATTTCATTATCCAATTTTCACTTCCAAACAACAACAAAGGAACAGCCATTGTTTTATATAATTTAAGTTTCGTATCTTTCCTTGTTTTCCGACCTAAGGTTCTTTTTATGGTTCCACAAATAGCCTGAAATTTATTTACTTTATTTTCTATATCTTTATTTTCTCTATAAGTTATATCACATCCTAAATATTGGAAATGTGATACTTGTTCTATTGTTTTGTTATCCTGTACAATTTTTGATCTAATTCCATATTTACCAATAAATGCCATTACTTTTGACTTATTTATTGATATTTTACAATTATATCTATTGGCTATTAATTTAAATTTATATGCTAACATTTGGAGCTCATTTTCAGATTCTGCTAAAAGTATAACATCGTCAGCAAATAATAAAGCATTTATTTTATCTTTATTATCAATTAATATTCCTTCATTAGTTAAAACCTTCTTCCATTCTTTTAGGATATCGTCCATATAAATATTAAATAATATAGGTGAAAGTGAACACCCTTGTCGTACTCCTTGCTTTATTTAAAAAAAATGTCTTATGTTTAGTCAACTGAGGGTCAATACAAATATTTGTTCCATAGTAAAAAGTAAGTTTTGACTATAATTCCAAACCGGGTAGCAGGAGCCAAAATAAACTTTTTGCACGATAGTGCGTTTTGTCGTACTAACAGCAACGGCGATCATGATTGAAAGTTCGACTTCCTACATTTCCGGATTGCCATCCTAAACATCTATACTGTAATAAAATAATTATACTGTAATATTACATATTACAAACCACGTATGGGAAGTAAAACCACTGCCGTCCATGTATACTATGTAAAATGTATATACAAAAAATATTCAAAAGGTAGTGTTAATATACATTATACGAAACAAATTACTGCATTTTAAATGAACAGAACTTTATTTGAAACAATATAAAGCAATAAATACGTACTTGCCGACATTTTAACAGATTGGTGTCACGGCCTCCTGTAGTTTCAACTAATAAACATTGCCCATACTGTTAACGTTAGTTAGTGTTTATAATGATCGCAAATATGTCAAACAAAAATGTTATTATTTTACTATTATTTATTATTTTAAAAACACCATCGCGCAAAAAATAATGTACAACGCATGTTTGTGAAGTGTTTTACAGAATCCTGGAAATTAAAAACCTTGCTATCGCTCGGTTTTTAAACATTTTCCTGGCTTCTGTAAAAACCACTTCCCAACCTCACATCGTAAAATACTATTGTTGTTAAATCATTAAATTCTTGTAATTCTAAATTACATTTCATAACATTGACTATTTAAATGATATCGGCTTCATAAATTCCTTGCCTCTGATCCTGAGGATTGCGTGTTCATACCCGGCGGGGGTTGAAGTTTTTTTTATGGAAAAATCCAAGAGAAATGTCCTCCGGGAAGGACTTTAAATCGTGGGTCCCGAATCTGAAGATTCTGGGCTCGTAAAAGAACCTTAAACCTAAATAAGAGTCTAACCAAAATTTAATCGGCATTTCCCATGCAAGCAACATTTTATTTACCTACTCGATGTCTCTTTGAGGCGATGTGCTAACTACCTGTTACTCGTTGATATCTGTAGAAAAATAAAGTGATCCCATTACAGGCCTCAGGAGACCCTTGGGGTAGTAGGAGGTTAAGGCTCCCACTTTTTCTCGACAAATCAGTTCATGTCAGTCGGGGGTCAACCCTGCGTGACGGCCGTCTTTACCCCCAGAACAAGCGTCCGGTACTCATTTCCGTTAGAGGCTGAGTGCACCACAGGACCATAGTGCCGCCAGAAGCTTTAGATCAGTTTTAAAAACCTCGAACCCCCGACCTTCCGACTTGTAGCATAGTGCCTTAACCATTACGCAACGGCGTGCCCCCGTAGAAAAACAAGCGTAAATAAATTAACGTTGTTAAGAAACTCCTGCTGGACTGTACTTAATAATAATAATAATAATAATAATAATAATAATAATAATAATAATATAATAATAATAACTAATAATAATAATAATAAATGCTTTATTCATCCGGCAGAATTAAGACCTTAAAGCCTTGTCTTTCCCTCAATCAGATTAGATAAATTTAAAATGATTAGTCTTACAACTAGTTTATATTATTAGGCTAAGTAAAATTTATTATTGTATAGTAAGACCACAATATAATCACCTATGTAAAATGTGTTTATTTATTCTAAATTTAACGAATAAAAGAGAATAAAATAGAACATTGAAAAAGAAACCATTGATGAATTTTATAATAAATGGCATTGTTTGACAAAAGGAAATTAATTACTCAGCAATTATGGAACATACTGATTATTATTTTTGTGTGATATCTTCTTTCCACTCGAATAAAAATAAAATCTTAAAACAAACAAATCTAAATAATTATACCAAAATTGCATAAAATTATATAAAAAATGAATCATTTTTGTATATAAAACAAGGCTAATTATAAGAGTACATCCATAGCCAGCTGTAATGGCTGGGGAATCCGACATTCTAACCACATGTCACATGCTAGATGACCATCCACCTCTGTAATTGAGACATGTGAGGCTAGTAACTCGATGGTAATCCAAGGGTCTTCTAGGCCTGTTGCGCCTGGATTTTTTTTACTATATTTCTAAACGTATGGCTTTAAATTAGTGAAACTTCAGATAATCTGTTTGAAGTAAAAAACATCAATTCGTCAGAATAAAAATATTTATGAAATAAATATTATTATTATTATTATTATTATTATTATTATTATTATTATTATTATTATTATTATTATTATATAAGCGGCGGCTCCATGACGCGAGCGAATAGACGCTCGCCTCTCGTCGCTGGGTTCCAAGATCGAGCCTCGGTCACACCATGTGGGTTTCATGGTGGACGAAACAAAACTTGGGTAGGTTTTTCTCGGAGATTCTCCCGTTTTCACCTGCCACAAATTATATTTCACTATTTCTCCATACTAATTTCATCCATTTCGTTTCATTCCATTCATCCACCCGTGTGACGGTGCGTCAGGAGTGGTCGGCCGGCACCCTTGTAGTTCACAGACCTCTATAAATATAGGGGCTTCATTCTATCTCATTCCTGGACCCGACTCTGAGTTGGACCCGAGTTGAGGATATTTATTTATTTTTATTATTATATAAATCGAATTGTTTTATTTCTTTTACTATTTCTCCTTCATATTATTAGTCCATTTGTTTAAACTTTTTTTAACTTGTTTTCCCTTTTCACACAAATACATGACACAGACCCAGACCCAAAGAGAAAATCTAAAATTCTCTGTGGAGAATCTGCTCGTCGGAGTGGAAGATAGGGACTTCGCCGACAACGCTACGGCGACGGACAATTAAATTGCGCAAGTTTACGACGCTCTTAAAGTAGATTGGATGATTCCTATAGTTTAAAACACCGAATCAACTTTGCTAGACATATCGCATTATTATATAGTACTAGCAGTTATTGCCGCCTTCCTATTCCTGGTCTGCATCTTTCTCTATCTTGAGCATCTTCCTCTTGAAGTCCGCTTGCTGAAACAGCTACCCTGATGTTATGCCACGATCTTCTTGGTCTGCCACGCTTCCTTTTGCAAAGTGGTGTCCATTTAAATATTATCTTTGACAATATTTCTTCCTCCATCCTCTTTTTTAAGTATCATAATCATTTCAATTATCTCTTCTCTATCTATCAAGTCTCTTCTGCATTCATTCTCCTCCTTATTTCTTCATTTTTAATTCTTTCTAGTCTAGATATCCTTTCACTTCTTCTTAAATAATCCATTTCAGCCGCTGCAATTCTTTTTTTACTATCTTTGTTCAATGCCCACACCTCAAAATCATAACAAAGTATAGTCTCAACCAATGTTCTACCTATAATGAATTTTTAGTCTCCCTGGAGGTATATGTATCCCATCATATGGAATATAATGATCCTAAATTATTTTCTAGCTTGACTAGTTTAACATTTGTTGTTCCGATACTATTTTCGCTTGCAGTAGTGCCTAAATCAGGTCATATCTGAAGAGGATGGCATCTGATAGAATCCCTAATAAGATAAGTAGAAAATAGGTACGAAAAGAAGAAAGGGAAGACCCAGAGAAGGTTGGATGGACGGTGTGAGAAGTATGAGTGAACTGGGACTTACAGTTGAGGATGTTCAGTATCGCTACAACTGGAGAAGACGAATTTCTTGAGGGTGACGGAAAACCACTGAGTTTTGGATAAATTCCGAAATAAAATAAAAATTTCTAAATATTTAATTGTAATGACCTGTTTAATAGCTGTCCATCATGAATGAAAATTCAGTATTTGTTATTGGAAGTAAGAACCAAATATTGTGTTTTAAGGGTAATAATATCACAAGTCTGCATTTTAGAACTTATCAGATGATTTATTTAAAATACGCGTTTTAAAATCAATTTCTTATACTGATTCCAGAAATCATTTCCATTTTTGTCTATCACGTCAGGTTTTTGCACAAAATAAGAATTTATATTTTCACATTTTAGCTACTACAAGCACAAGTATATTCAAACTTCATTTCACACAAGATCATTTTTTGTTAAAAATACTGGTAAAGAACTGTCCTAATAATTTCGTGGCTACCTTGTAACATTACAGAAAGTAAATGGTGTTCTATTAATTTTGAAACCTTCTCTTCTTTTACTTCCTTGAAGTTCCTCCATTTTTAGTCTTCCTCATCAACATCCAACAGTAGTTTCATTCCATGTTCCCTAGTACCTCATCTCCATCTCTTTAATATATTATCTTCTTCTTCTTCTTCTTCTTCTTGTAAGCCCATGTTTCCCTTAACAGAGATTTAGGCGCTCTCCCCCTACAGGGAAGAATTGAACCATGCTAATTTAGTTACACTTGTTTTCGTATAGATGTCTGTTTAATATTCTGGTGAAAACGTTCACCTTGCTCTTCACTATAATGTCCCAAATTTTCGGAAAATAGTCGATATGGGAATATAGAAAGTGAACTTCCACATTCAAGTTACAATTCAACTTTTTGAAAATTTCCAACATATTTTCCACAATTTCCTTGTAATTAGGACCTTTGTCATTGCCTAGAAAGGTTTCAGTAACATATCAGAAAGCGGCCCACGCTTCGTTTCCTATCTCATTCATTGTTTATTTATTTGCGGACCAACAAAACTTCCAGTTTTCAATTTTTCTTGTGTGATGTACGCAAATTTCTTACAAAGGTGCTTGAAGCAAAGCCTATCCTTTGGTAGAGCACTTACAAACTGCTTCATCAAGCCCAATTTGATGTGTAGTGGTGGAAGCAGGACTTTTTGAGGATTTACAAATGGTTCTTGTAGGATGTTTTTAGTTCCAGGCACAACATTTCTCCGCTCTGGCCAAATTTTCACACCCCAATGTTTTTGCTTTTCCCGACTGTCCCATTCACATAGAAAGCATGGCATTTTTGTTGCCCTAATAGTGTCTCTATAACATTGAAGTTACAGCAGATTACCCACCTGTATTCTTCATACTGGATACTTGTTAATAGCAACTTCATGTTCTCGAATGTCTCCTTCATCTGAACTTAATGGGCAATAGGAATGGACCCATATACATGCCCATTATGCAGTAACACACCTTTGAGAATCCTCTTTGATGAGTCTATAAAAATTGTCCACTGAGTAGAATCATGCTCAATGCCATAGAAGTGCATTAATTCGTTTATGTTATTACTGTAAATCGAGCAATCATTCTGTGAGAATAAAGAAACTAGTTATTTTTCTCTGTATCTGTACCATGAGTAATGTGTTCCTGGTTCCAAAAGATTTACTTTTAAGCCGTGAGCCAAGTAGTTCTGCAGATTCCTTTGGCAAATTCAGATCACGAACTAGATCATTAAGGTCACTTTGAAAGACCCGTTGTTCAGTAAAGCCGTCTTCAGGCTGATATACATCATCAGTGATTGCATAAAGTTCACTTTCAACATCATCGTCTGTCAGGTTCTCTAAAACAGCTGGAGGAAGAGGAACAGGTAGCTCTTCTCGATGTGAAACTGGCCTAATGGCTGAAAGGATGCTTGGTTGTACAATCTGGTTTTTATTTTTTAATTACACCCCTGAACATTAAGCAAACAGAAGTAACAGTCATTAAGGCGGTCTTTAGGCTCCTTCCATACCATAGGAATCGCAAACGGCATGCACGTTTTTTTTTCCTTTTTCGACAATCTTAACCTGTCATCGCAATAGCGGCAAACTTTCTTTGGCACCCACGCCATATCATGGTCACCAAGTTTCACTTTAAAATAAGCATAGTAAGCTTTTTTCACAAAGTCTGTAATATCCGTTCTTTGCTTAAGCATTGTATAATTTCCAGAAATATAGCAGAAAACATTAGGATTGTTCACACATTTGCGTGTAGACATTGTCATACTTGCAGTCATACTAGAGAGATAAAATGAGAACAGAATTCATAATGCAAGTTTCTGAGATGAACAACCCTTCAAAGGTCACCCAATAACAACCTCAGCAGCAGTAGTACCAACCTAAAAGCGTAGAGGCTTGAATTGACAAATTTTCCTCCAACAATACTCAATACCGTCTGGCACATAGTACTCGTATGCTCTCACCAATAAATATATGAAAACAGATTAGGTCCATTGTGTAAACACTGTACGTGATAGAAGAAAACTAAGAACAGTTCTGGAATCAGCATAAAAAACTGAGCTAATACATTATATTAGTTTTCAGTCATCTGATATGCAGACTAGTGTATTCATGCCATATTATTTATATTGTTTATCAAGCCTCCGAAGCATACATTCTGGATAATATGAATTTTCAGAAAAAACTACTTGATCTTCTGCAATCGTATTATTATTATTATTATTATTATTATTATTATTATTATTATTATTATTATTATTATTATTATTATTATTATTATATATCCTGTGCAGAATATACGGGGTGAATCATAAATATGGCTATACATTTGATCGTGTTGTGTGATGAAAATATTACCATTACAAGAAATATGAAATTACCGTTAGAAAGGCAATTATTCAAATTAAAACAATGAAATAAAACAGAACAGTGTAGAACTTACGTCATTAATCAAAATGGCGTTGAATATGCAACAGCAAATTACAATTTCTGCATGGGCAATAACGTATGCTAATGATCGTGAGGCCGTAAGATGTGAGTTTAACGTAGCATTGCAGCCGTCGACTATGGGGAAGTGGAGAAAGCGACTGCTGGAAACAGGAAGGATGCAGAAAATCAAACCTCCTGGAAGGCCTCGAATTAGCACGGATGCAAAACCAACGAAGAGAATTGTGGAGGCGTTCGACGCTAGCCCACAAAAATCAACCCGCCAAGCAGCACGTGAGCAGTAATTTGTTTTGTTTTGTTCTATTGTTGTAATTTGAAGGATTCCCTTTCCAATGATAATATCATATTTCTTTTAATAATAATATTTTCGTCACAAAATGCGATCAAACGTATAGCCATATTTCTGAATCACTCTGTAGAGAAACGCCTTATGCTTCAATTCCTGACTTCTCAACGAAATAAAATGTCAATTAATTAAAAACAATAGATTTAAATTTGTTATGTCGTTGATTTTGGTTTGTTCTCCTTATATTTGACCCTGGAATTGTATTTAAATTTAACACTTGATGGTCAATAGTGCGTACTTGAAATGTTTAAAATGAATCAGTTTGAAGCGTTGTTTCTCATTTGTTTGCGTTGCAGGTTTACGTCTGCTAGTTAGCATGCAAGATACGCCAAATAATATGTCAAGGCACTACAGTTCTGCTCTCGTTTTCAGCACTAGCTCGATCTTGGAATCTAATTTTGTTCAAACAAATTGTGGTTGATGTAAAAGGTCACGTCACTGCCCTTCATTTAAAATGTCTGTTTGTAAGGATGCATTCATTCAATTACTTATATAAGTTCCATTAACAAACTGCAGTTTCAATTAACTGCACTGGTTCTCAAACAGAAGGTCAAATTTCTCAGATGAGGTCGAAGGAAAATATTCACTGCCTTAGGAGCCTCCTGGGGTAGTGTAAGGTTAAGGCTTCCTCCTTTATAAACATCTGGCACGAAATGTCAGTCTGGTTGTCAGACGTGACGGCCGCCTTTACCATCAGAACATGCGTCATCATCATCAGCATCAAGGATTAGACCTTAAGGTCTGTTCCGATCTCATACTATAATTGGTCTGTCCATCTTTTACTGGGTCTTCCAACATTTCTTCGTCCTAGTGCTTTGTAATGAAGTATATATTTCGGAATTCTATTGTTATCCTTCCTATTGATGTAGTAAATCCATTCATCTCTGTATTGTGCAATTATATGTAATAGTTTGAATATATTTATTTCACTTCGTATATTTTCATTTCGTTTTCGATCTATTATTGTATAGCCAGCCACACTCCTCAGAAACCTCATTTCTGACGTTTCTATTCTTCGTTCCTGGTTTTTGGTTAAGACCCAGTGTTGCGATCCATGTAGTAGTGTTGGAACCGCCATTGTTTTATAAAATTTTAAAGGTATCTCCTTTCTAGTTCCGTTTTACGGTGCTACAGTATAATTAAAATGTATTTATTTATTTTGTTTTCCAGAACATAGTCTGATACTAATTTCCGTTAGAGCCCGAGTCAGCTTCAGGGCCAGAAGGTTTAGTCCATTTTTAAAAGTCCGAGTCCATCGGGACTTGAACCCGCGACCTTCTGGGATGTAGCGTTTTACCTTAACTAAGCCAGGAATAGGTTTGAGAATTCCATTAACCGTAATTTGAGGTACGTAAATTATACAGGGATGTTTGAAAATATTAGCTCAGGGTAGGAATGAATGGAAGCTTAATTCCACAACCATGAATCTCCGGGTTCGATAGTGAATTAATTTATTTGCTCATAAGGTTATAACCATCCCAAAAAAAAAAAAGGAAAATGTGTTATCTAAGTGTCTAAACGAATAGAACTGGAAAGAAAATATCTCGTTTCTGTACACAAATATTTTAAATGCAGAATAGCAGGAATTTAGGAATTTATTTTTTGTATAGCAGAAGAATATCGTTTTTTATTACGTAATGTTCTTGCAATGTATGTACAATATTACATTTTAGTCTGTGTAGATTCTGGGAAAAGATATATGGATTTGAGAATTTTATTTATAATTTCCATACTTTAATTTAAAGAAGCTAACGTAAGTTAATAGATCGCAGAGTTTGTATAAGATACGAAATTACGTGTTGAAGGAGCATTTAAGGGAACATAAATAAATAAATAAAGTAAATTGCCGCAAGAAATGAACTTGAGTCATCATCCTGACCTTCGGTACGGTATTTCATCAAGTAAACCACTTTAATTACATAATATGAGTTACGTAGTGCTCTAAATATGTTCATGGGAGATACATGCACTTTGCGTAAAGACGTTACAGTCTCTAGGACACTTAATATGGACATCACTCATTCTGTTTACTGTAGCCTCTCTGTTATGCATAGTTTTTCTACATAAATATATTTATGCTTCTTCTTCTCCATCAAGTTTAACTTCTCACCTTATATGTATTGTAAATTTACATGCCCCACGTCGCCCGGGACACGTCTTGTTGAGATAAGGATTTTAAAATTTAGATCGCACCTTTTTTTACCACATGGAGGGCCTCCCCGAATAAGTGATCAGGTCAATCCAGGGCCTCTTCCGAGACATGATAGAAACATATCGTGCTCCGAGACAACAACATTAAGACGAAACAACATTCACTCACACATAAATTCAAATCGTGAAAGGTTGGCATGCTACGAGTTGATGGTAAATCCAGAAAATTGGATAAACTTGGGAAAACGTTTGGACAAAATGCGGAAAATAAGAACAACACTCATTCATGCATAAATAAAAATATGTTATCAAACTGTAATACCATTAATTCTTAATAATTCTACATAATAATTATTAATGGTTAATTAATGTATAATAGGACGAAGATCACTGGGCCGTCCTATGAAACGCTGGAGGGAAAATTTTCTATAGGATCGTAACAGGCCTTGGCCTAATACTTGGAAGGAAGAAGAAGGAGAAGATGTATAATTTTATTGTATTATTATCTAATTGTAATATTATTTTTTCTTCCTTTTTTTACGTTATATTACCAAACATTACTTTATTGTAAAGGACTGTCAACAGCACGTACGTCTTACTTCTCTTCTTTGTTAAATAACATTGTATGTATGCTACTTTTAGTCTAATAAAGTCCTGCTACTACTACTACTACTACTACTAAACGTGGGAAATATGATAATGATGTTTATGATGGCCAGATGATGTTCGGGAACGTTTCAGCCTTAAAGTTTCCTTACACTTTTCTTACAGGTTAGGAAAAAAAACCTGAGAATTATACAAGGCACAATATTATAATAATATCGAAAGTGCGCACAATGTGCATATTTCTTTTTTGCTAAACTCTGTGAGCGAGGTTGCTCTTTTTGAGCATGTCACCGCATGATATCTGTCACATGAACCGCACAACCCACAGACAGTCTTCATTTGTTGTATGGTATACTTTTTGCTGCACAGATCAGGTGATGAAACCTATGCACAGCCGATAGTCACAATGTGGCGAAGATCAAAGTTCGCGTTCATCCATTTAGATGTGATCATTGCTTCTGTGCAGTAAAATTCGTCCCATATTGACTTTTTCTTTTGGTGTAATTCTTCTAATAGTTCTTGGTATGCGGTAGTAGATGGCAGTAGGAGTTGGTACCTGAGATCCTCCATATAGAATGGTTCTCTCATCAGTTCATAGCATAGCCTCTATTTAGTGTACTTGAATAGACAAAGAATCTTCTTCATATATATTGCTTTGACGTTTTCAATGTCTTGAAGGTTCATCTTCGAAAGGTGTTGCCAGATGATGTGTAAGTCATATGTAATTATTGGCGTGATTTTTGCTGTGAACAGTTTCAGTGAGGTTGTTGTGGACAACTTATTTACCATTTTGATGTCACTCATTGCGGCTACTGCTGCTGCCAATTTGTCTTTCACATGTCTGGAATAGCTATTGCCCGTGGTCTGGAGTGTCATCCCTAGGTACTTGAAGCTGTTTTCCATTTCCAGCGGCTCCTGTTCCGTTACGTAGTAAATTCTATCTTTTTTGCCGTTCTCCCTATTATAATACCTTGATACAATCCGAAGATTGTAAAGAATTACAATAAGTGAGATGGGTCCGTGGCGCAAGTGATTAGACGCTCGTCTCTAATCACTGGGGTCTCTAGATCGAACCTCGATCACTCCATGTGGGTTTCGTTGAGGACGAAACGGAACTTGGGTGGGTTTTCTCGGGGTTTATTCCGTTTTCCCCTGCCACAAATTTCATTCCACCTTTTCTCCATATTTAGGCTTACCTCATTTATTTCGTTTCATTTCATTCAGACACCCCTTTGACGGTGCGTCAGGTGTGGTCGGCCGGCACCGTTGTCGTTCATAGACCTTTACAAAAAACAGGGCCTTCATCTCAGTTCATCCCTCTACAGGACCATGAATTTGACACGAGGTGAGGATATTACTTTTTTGTAACTTCCTGACTCTGGATACTTATCAATACACCTTCCTATCGTTCCAGATATTTAACAAGTGATTGTTGTACAGTGAAAATACTTAATAATGATGATTATTGTTAATGATTGTATTACAATAATTTTAAGTTAAGAGAATACATTGGTGTACTTGCTTTTAAATTAAAATCAAATCATATGTCATAGTGCCATAGAACATTATCCAAAATTATCTCATATACAAGCAGTACTCAAGTGACATAAAATTGACTATGATGAAATGAAATATTTACTATGGAACAAAAAGGAATTACTAAATTATTTAGTATCAAAATAACTTACATACCTCATTAATAGTATTGTTTCAGCAAAATAATATTCAACTCATTTTGATATTATTAAAATTTAATAAAATAAAATAAAATTTTATTGGAATTAATCAGTATATTAAGCTGGCAATTTAGATTTAGATTTAGATTTATTTATTTAGCCTGGTGGAGTTAAGGCCATGTGGCCTTCTCTTCCACTCACCAGAACAAGCATATGTTACATATGAATACAAAAAAAAAATACAATAATACTCATATAAAACAGGACAAACATATGTTACACATGAATACAAAAAAATTACAATAGTAGTCATATTAGACAGGACAAACATGTTACATATGAATACAAAAAAAAGTTACAATAATAGTTATTGAACAATTCATTATCTGTCATATTGAATAATAATGAAATTAATGTCTAATAATAGAATGAAACTAAATACAATTAAAATTAAATTAATGATACAATGAATAAAAAAGGAATAACAGCTCGAATCTACTATGCATAAAAAGAAGAGAAAAAAAACACTACAATGAATTAATCTACGCTTTTTATACAAGGCATTAGGTAAATATATTAACAAATCCTAAGTCTATTTTTATTAAATAATGCAAAAACGCATTATTAATTCTTAAAAAGTAGTATTAGTGAGTTGTTTCTGTTAGTGATTTTATTTTCAATTTATTTCTGAAAGATGGTAAAGTTTGGCAGTCTCTGACTATGCAATAGAGAGAGATTGATACATCACTTTTCTTTTTTTCCCCCTCGTACTTTTCATGTTTATTAAGCGTGGAGTACTTACTGTAGGTCATAATTTATTTTGCTTTGTTTATTTTTTATTTAGTATCAATTTTAATTACCATTATAACAACTACTCTTGTTAGTTTGACCAAGTTTCTATTTAGTCTCTAATTTAAAATTACTATAAATCATATTTTAATATAATACGGTGTCCCCTGGTTCAGTAGAAGGAAAAAGCATATAGCATTAACTTCCCTGTGCCAAATAAATATATTCTACACCAAATGTTAAATTACTTTCAAAATATCTGGTCCCAATATTTAAATCTTACAGTTATTGAAAAATATGAATAAAAATAATATCAGAAATATGCGTAAATATATTTATCATTTCACATAGTTATGAATGTGACATTGCTGTATTTATTGTTATAATGGAATAGGCCTAAATGAACACCTATCACTCCTGCCAATCAGTATTGTCAATTGAAGAAAATAAATAAATTGATTAAAATTCTTAACAGTACGGGTACATATTTGTGGCGTGAAATAATTTATTTTTCATTAGCCTTATAATGAAATGAATACTGATAAAATGAACTTATTATTTATGTGCATATATGTCTAATTTACATTGGATACTTTCACCTAATTGCATGTAAAATCGCTAATTACTAGTACGTTTGCCGTGGTTTATTTATGTGTCAGTGAAAGTTTCTTCCGTTTTTGTGAATGCTGCGGTACCGTTAGAGACATTAAACCATCTTGAAAATATAAACTTAAACTGCTGATTTTTACATCAGCAATTTGTGTTTTCTGGTACCTCTGAATTATTTTTCTATATAGTTAATTGTATTTATATTGAACTCTTGGTGAAAAACTGGAAAAAGTGGTATCGATGTTAAATAAAGGTAAATGTATAAATAAATTGGAATTCGCTGTATGACAACGGAAATCGTATTGGACACATATATACACAGAGAACAAGTTTATTTTTTTATTATTGATTTCGTACATCTCAATGATGGATAAATCATATTTGAAGAGAAAAATTATACGCTCAGACCGGGACTTGAACCCGGGACCCTTGGTTCTCTAGACCAAGTGCTCTACCAACTGAGCTACCTGAGCAAGTACCGATCTAAACGCAAATCTTTCTCTATATACATTGTAATTCCCATCCACCAAATGCTGTGAAGCCATGCTTCTATCTTGCAAATGGCGGCTCCTTTATTAAGAAGACATATTTGGGAATTATACATTACAGCCAGTACGGCTTTTTCCATACTGGCTGTAATGTATAATTCCCAAATATGTCTTCTTAATAAAGGAGCCGCCATTTGCAAGATAGAAGCATGGCTTCACAGCATTTGGTGGATGGGAATTACAATGTATATAGAGAAAGATTTGCGTTTAGATCGGTACTTGCTCAGGTAGCTCAGTTGGTAGAGCACTTGGTCTAGAGAACCAAGGGTCCCGGGTTCAAGTCCCGGTCTGAGCGTATAATTTTTCTCTTCAAATAAGTTTATTTTTGTTTATACAATATTGGCCGGCGCTTATGTCATTTTTGTGTTACTTTATTTGTAGCTTGTCTTAAACTAAATAATATAAATTTATGACCAATTGGCCCATATTACCTGTAAAAACGCCCCTTCCTACCTTCCGTGTTTACAAGTCTACAATAATGCCAATAATTTTTGTGTGTCCATGAGTCTTCACGGTACTGCCTAGGGATGTAAACGATACATCGATGTTTTAAAACATCGATATCGTTCATAAACATCATTGTTTTAACATCGATGTTAAAACCTCTAACATCGACGATACATCGATCTTTATGAACGATATTTTGTCATGCCTAGAGCGCCATCTATTATATTACTCGTATTTCAAAGATGCGACTGCTAAGGGTAAAGTAATGAATTTTATTAAAAACTAGCTAATACCCGGCGTGCGCTGCTACACCTAAATAAATTATGTGTTTTTGCATTTAGTTGAATAAGTAAAAGGAAAAATAAATATAAATTTATATCGTTATTATTTTTAGATACCCCGTGCTGATTACCCGGAGTTGCCCGGGAATCTACGCATCCCGATGTACTTGGCATAAATGAGCTAAAAGACGAAATTCGTTATTTTGAGTTATCCATCAAATAATACCGGGATATGCTCGCCCGGGAATCTACTTTTCCAGATATCCTTGGCATCAATGAAAGACAAAAATGGATATTGTGTGTAATCTGTAAAAGGTAGATATATCCTGTCCCGGACTTTTTTGTAGAGGTTTTTGAGATAATCAATTTTGTGTAGACTACATTAATTTTGTGTATTTGTTATGATTTAGGCAGCGTAAGCCATTTAAGGGTAAAAAAGGGACTTCTCACTACGAAGGATGTTTTAAGGGTGTAGGAGTTGAGTATCTCAACTCTCTTATGTTCATCCCTGGAATCTCCTGAACATTTTGAAAATCGGATCAACGGTATGGCCGTGCATAAAGTACAAACAAACAAACATTTATTTGTATATATTAGATTACTTAACCAGTATGCAAGCAGCAATTTACAACAGAGTCTTCTGACGAATCTGAAAAGGATGAATCCGAACGTGACGTATGGAGTTACAATATTGTCAAAATTGTTTTTAAATTATATTTTAGGAAATAAATAATTAATAACATTTTCAACATTTTTAGTGTTTTTATTTTTTCTTCCAAAACATCAAAAAAACATCGACATTTAGTTCATAAACATCGATGTTTTCGACATCGATGTTTTACTTTTCAAAACATCGATGTTCTACCATCGACGTTTTTCGTGAGCGATGTTGCATTCTTAGTACTGCCGCCATGTAAAGTACTAAAATAAGACATATTTTAAGATAAAACAATTGAAAAAGCCCCAAATCCAGAAAACTAACTTTAACAGGTTTTTCTCCTTCTCCTCGCTGAATTGGGTGGGTTTTCTGTTAATTTTTTTCTAATATAACGAAGTTGCAGTTAGAATTGGACTATTGGCGACGAGGAGTGGATATGTGACTATATCAACTAGGCTATAGTTTAAAGCAATAAAACAAAAATTGATTTTTTTCGAGATTAGTCTTTGTAGGCTATTGGATGTATTAATTTGAAATTGCTAATGAACTAACTATGTAGCCTGTTAGATCTGTAATTAATTTTCTAAAGTGAGTAGATTATTCTATGGCCGGTAACGCGGGATTTTTGTAAGAACCACTTACCAATATTTTGGCTTTATAACTTTATTTTCTGATAAAAACAGGATTTTGTAGTAGGTATACTGCATGTTGGTCTCGGAGACACGTCGCGACGTGTCAGTTCCTCATATGCAGCCGACCCGGATTCTATCTTCCTTCGGTACAAGTTTCAGCTCAGTTTTTTCGGTTGTTTCCTCGCCTGTAAGACAAATGGCGGAAAACTTTAAGACCCAAATGGTCCTCTAACATTATCTGGCCATTGTAATCGTCATCCGTATCATAATCGTCTTGTTTAATATGAATCAATACTAGAGAAATTCATATCAAATTCCGTTGAGGTGAAGTCATATGATGAAAGTTAAAAATTAAATTGTACCTGTTGGTAGGTGCCGTCGTCCTCAACTTTGTTAATATATTGCATATAGAATTAACTGGAGCGCTTTCGGAAGTTACCTTCCATCTTCTGCAGGTTGAGTTTCCGTTACTTGTTGTTGTTGTGTACGGTGATGTATACTCCAACTGTTCGTAGCAGCAACTGACTTGTTTTTGAAGATCTCGTATAATGATTTTGACTGGAGTGCGTTCTCATTAAGAAGTGAGGTGTTGTTTGTTTCATTATAGAATTAACTGGAGCGCTTTCGGAAGTTACCTTCCATCTTCTGCAGGTTGAGTTTCCGCTACTTGTTGTTGATGTGTACGGTGATGTATACTCCAACTGTTTGTAGCAGCAACTGACTTGTTTTTGACGATCTCGTATAATGGGTTTGACTGGGGTGCGTTCTCATTAAGAAGTGAGGTGTTATGAATGACTGAGAGAATGTTCGTGTTATCTCGGAGATGGCCCTAGCCCTTCGTGTCGTTGTGTGGTCAGAAAAAAATGTATGCGTGTGATCCAGAGTTTCAAATCTTCTCCCAACAAGTCGTGTCGCTTTAAGGACCTGTGGTCGGGGCAAGTAAAAACAGTTATAAAGGTAGAGGTAAAGAGAGGGAGCATGTTATAGAGTAAGAAAGTATTTAGATAAATCAAATTATAAGTTTATATAAAATGAGTCTCGCGCCGTAGCCGAGTAGTTAAAGCAAGAGGCTTTGCCGCAGAGCTGCGGAACTTGCACTGGTTCGAGTCCCCATGAGGGAAAATTTTTCTCGTGGAATTTCGGCCAGTATGGGACCGGTATCCACCCACCATCGTGAGTAATATGGGTAGTTACAATAAGTAACGGCTGGAGGATCCAATATGCTGTACACATGTCACTCGTACAATGACTGTATGATCGTCTACCTCTGTGATTGACACATGTGAATGTGAGGCCAGCAGCCGGATGATAGACCAAGGGCTTCCTAGGCCTGTCGCGCCACGGAGTCGTAGTTGTTAAATAAAATGACAACTGATAAATCTTTATATTAGTGTGATTAAGTTTAAAATGAAGATGTTGAGAGCAATAGCAGGATACCAAAGGACTGATAAAAAGAAAAACGAAGATATAAGAACAGAACTTAATATATTTAATCTCTGTGAAAGAATAAAATATTATCAAAATGCTTATCTTCAGCACGTATTACGAATGAATGAACAGCGCATACCAAGAAGAATGTATAATTATAAACCAAAAGGGAGAAGTATGTTGGGAAGACCATTGAAGAGATGGAAGGATCAATTCGACCTATAATGAGATCGGAACAGGCCATTGCGCTTAATCCTTGTTGTTGATGATGAAGTTTAAATTGAAACGAATGGCAGTGATGCATCTGTTATTAAATAATTTATTCATTATAGTACCTGGGTTCTTATAATTTAAATTTTTTATGAGGTGAATTCTGTAAGATATTACTAAATGCGTGTCTACAACATTTCACTGTCCAACTCGATTTATGTAATAGAGATTGTTTTAAGAATAATGTCCAGTAAGAGAAATTCAATATCATAACTCTAACCGTGTTTAATGTCGCATTAACCACGTGCATTTATACGTAGAGTATGCCAAGGCCAAGTCCATTTGACTCCTGTAAATCAATTGCACAGTTCTAGCGTTTCTGCACCTGTTAAACAAAACATTTAGTTGGGTTCCTAAATATTCTTTTATCCAGTTTGCTCAATCTCTATGCGGTGATACTAGAACTGCAATTTATATTACTTCACAATATATTTTATTAAAATTCCTCAGAAAAGAGATAAATATAATTAATTGTATTTTGTTATTTATAGTCACTTTATCTACCGAAGATCATGTCGCTATTTTCATTAGAAATGTAATCTTTCAGTATAACGTCATTGCTCGCTCTCGAGTTCAGATTTAGTTGATTTTGGACGTTGTTTCGTTCCGCGACCTTAAATAAAGTTCAGTAGCGCACCAGAATACCATTTAACATTACCATTACCAAAACTTCAGTATTTGTGTAAATACAAAAATTAAAACTGTCCGTTTTCGCGGTTTTATCAGCATTTTGTAAATTATATTTAGCGTAAGTACTAGATTTATGAGATTGGATTTTCTAGAAGGAATTTTCCAATTATCAATGCTTCTTTTTCTTCTTCGGCTTTCCCCCACTTATAGCTTTGCCGTCTTCAGTTTCCATTTATTTCTATCATTCCAATCTCCCTCTTCCAAATTCCTATCATCCATTATTGTTCTGACTTAGGTTTTCCATTTCCATCTTGGTCTGCCACGTTTATTTCTTCCAGGGGCTGACCATTGGTATATATTTTTTGGTCATCTTTCATTTTTCATTCTTTGTACATGGCCATACCATTTAAGCGTTTTATTTTCAATCCTCTTAACAACAGATGTGGTGACATTCATTTCTCTCCAAAGGAATTCATTTCTTATTTTATCCTGTCTTGTTTTTTGGAGGCTTCTTGTAAAATAATCAATTTCACTTCCACATGACAAAATATTCTGTATTATGCTCTTATAAATTTTCATTTTAGTTTTCTTTGTAATATTTTTGTTCCAAATTACTCCATGTAATGTCTTAGTTGCATTTTTTGCCATTGCAATTTTAGCCTGTACATTTCTCTCACAGGTACCTAAACTTGTAATTATTGATCCAAGATATTTAAAAAATTCACATTTTTTTTATTTTCCCTGTTTCAAGTATGAGGTCATCCACATCCTTTCCCAAACACATATATTCTGTTTTCTGTAAATTTATATTCAGTCCCCATTTTTTATATTCTTCCATTAATTTATTTATAATATATTTCATATCATCTTCATCCCCTGCAAAAATTATTTGATCATCTGCAAACAACAATAAATGCAGTATTTTTCCTCCTATAGGAATACCCATTTCAGAACATTTTTTATACCATAAGTTAAGAACCTGGTCTAAATAAATGTTAAAAAGAATTGGTGACAAACTGCATCCCTGCTTAAGGCCCTTATTCACTGTGAATTCCTTATCAATGCTGATACTAATAGAAGTATTCGGATTTATTTCAGATATATATATATATATATGTGTGTGTGTGTGTGTGTTGTGTGTGTGTGTTGTGTGTGTGGTGTGTGTGTGTGTGTGTGTGTGTGTGTGTGGGTGTGTGTGTGTGTGTGTGTTGTGTGTGTGTGTGTGCATACGCGCGCGCCCGTGTGTGTAGACTGGAGACTGGTGCGTACCAGTTAAAAATGCAGAAGATGAAACATTGTTTTTGAAAGGCCTCCATATTGTAACTACTTAATGAAGTAATGAAGTTTATTAATTTAGTTGAGGACCTGACCTATAAGGTACCAATTTTATATCTAATATATTATCATATAATTTCATCTTCATTAAATCATTTCATATCATCCTTCACTTCAGCTCATGTCAAGTAAAAATAGTCTGGTGTAGCAAACCACAAGTATTTAAAATACATGGTAGTGGTTTACTAATGGGGAGCACACTCATGTACTTCTCCATGACTCCTACCCTGCATGTATTAATTTAGGGCAGAATAGGGCCAAAGTGAGGGTTGTAAGGCTCTCCACAATGTCTTGGATCTAGATAAAAATATGGTGTTGGGAGCATGTGTAAATACTTTATGTATGTCGAAAACATGAACACTATAATAAGCCGTATAATACCGTAGAGTGGATTTCATTCCATAGATGGGAAAAGTACAATATATATTTACGGTCGCAGTGTTAAGGAGTATGCCCTCCTAGAGGCAATTTTTATAACTAACTAGCTAATACCCGGCATGCGTTGCTAAGCCTAAGTAAATGAAAATTAATGTGTTTTTATGTTTAGTTGAATAAGTAAAAGAAAAAACAATTATAAATTTATATTTTTAGATACCCCGTGCTGATTACACGGTGTTGCCCGGGAATCTATTTATCCCGATCTTTTTGACATATACGTGCTGAAATACGAAAATTAATGTGTTTTATGTCTAGTTAAATAAGTATGAGGGAAAATGTATATCGTAATTGTTTTTAGATACCCCGTGCTGTTTACCCGGCGTTGTCCGGGAATCTACATATCTCGATCTTCTTGGCATAAATGAGCTAAAAGACAAAATTCGTTATTGCGAGTTATCCGTAAAAGAATACTGTACTATACATTTGCCTTCAGAACATCATAAATCAACTCCGTCTCTGTGGCGTAGTCGGTAGAGTCCCTACCTTCCAATTCCGTGATCCGGGTTCGATTCCCGGCGGGGTAAGGGATTTTAAAATCTCCACCTTGGGACTGGGTGTGTGTAGTGTCCTTGTGTTTATATGTGCAAACAAGGAAAAAAAAGGTTAAAAAAGTAAAACGAGAATGAAAAATAGTGTGAACGAGAGAAAACAAGAAAAAAACTGAAAAAAAAGACAGTATATGGCTGATTGCCTTATATTCATTTGACAATAAAAAATAAAATCATTATCAATTTTAAAAGAAGCAGCAAAAATAGTGCATTCAATCGTACATTTTAGAAAAACAGGAATGAAATGTCTTCATCAAAATGTTATCGGATGTATTTGAAAAGAGGCTGACCTGACAACACTGCAATAGCGTGCTGCACATGTCAGCACAAGTAATTAACTTACTACCTGTAGTCAGAATGCAATGTTTATATTTGTTCGCTGGTCAATATGGAATACTGTTAATGTACATTGTGCATTTTAGTCTCCTATACTTACACCTAACAGGACGCAAAAAGAAAATAAAAAAAATAACGGAATAAAATTAAATGAGGCATGAAGTCTACCGCTATGGTCTATGCTTAAAGTCGTGGCCTTGATCACCAGTTCGATCTCTTGACGGGATGAGGGTTTTTCCGGAGTTTTCCTTGCCTATAACACAAATCCAGAAAAGCAGTTCCCAAATATCATCTGGTCATCAATCTCCCATATCATATTTCCATTTGTAATATGATATACTAGGGCAATCGATAAGTGATGGCAACACTGCTATAACAACACAAAACACTTATTTAGGTTACTTTTGACATTACCAACTTCATTCATAATCTCTTCTCAACTTAACTATACGTTGCCAAATCCTTGGATGATGGCGCAATCCATCTGCAACACCATTTCTGGATATCTCTTTCATCTGGTCGATCTAGAGCTTCCTGAGTTTCAACTCATGATTGAAATCGAATGCCTCGTAGAGGTTTGTGAATAAGTTATAGTCACGGAAGTTCTTGACTAGTGAATTTGTTGGATGTTCGAGTACTTCCCACTTCCACGTTCTGAATAAATTCTACTGAAAATCTTTTTAGGACGGTTACTACATGTGGAAACAGTGAGTGTATTCTTCAAAATTACCGATTTATACAACATAGAATACTCAACAACATACTTCAAGATTATACTAGATCACCACTAGGATCACTGATTTATAACTGTGTTGTCATTACTTTTCGAATGTCTTAGTATGAGTGGCACCAGCATTGAACCGTTCATCTGAGTAGATCCATTTCCTTGTGTAATCAAGAACCTTTAACACAGAATTTAAAAAAATACTCTCTCCACAAGTTGTTTCTTTCCAAGGGACGGGAAGTGCTGAGCACGTAAAAATATAAAAATGTGCGAGATTAAATGAAGATTATAATATATATATATGTATTTATTTATTTATAATTAGGATGGTCCTTATTATAGAGGTGGAATTAAAATGTCGTCTGATTTCAATGCCACTCTCTATTTGTTTTTTTTTTCTTTTGGCCCAATTTGATAGTATAAATTAACATTAAACCGTGTCGCATTGGACCTAAATTTATAAATATTCAAAAAAAAAATTTACGCGCCTGTTCTAGCTCAATGCGGTACCGTTTCCTCGTCTTAAATTTAAAACAAAATGGGCTTAAAATTACTGCTCACAACGAGAGGAAAAAATAGAGGTATGCTGAATGAAATACGAAAATTCGAAAATAAGTACCATATGTATGCATACATCGAGTTCGAATGTGAAAAGTTTGATTTTCTGCTGAAATAGTATAACATGTGTATATATTACATCCTTTATAACGAATAACCTAACACGAAAAAGAATATAGTAATGTGGCGCTGCACCTTTAAGATAAAAACAAGTTTTATAATAACGTGCATACTCGAATTATGAAAGTTTCCACAACAGTGTAGTTACTATAGGTTACCTTTTTTTTTTTAATTTGAACAAGTTTTTACAACCTGCGTTTTACCCTGTGGGTATATCGCAGGATATTTAGTTTACACTTTATATGGTTTAACAATTAATGGATTACAATTAATATGGATTATTTCAGTGTCTGGAATATTTCATTTATGTATTTGATTGTTTGTGGCATTTTAATAACTTTTCTTAGCACTATATTTGGGTCCTTGATGTGCGCTGGTCTGTCAATGGAATACACATTAATTAACCGTGTTAATATGTTATCGTGCAAGTAGTAAATCAGAACGAAGATTTTAAATCATTTTCTATGCTTAAAATAGAAAATAATTCTCGAATGAGTAAGTCCAAATATTATTTTCTGAAATTTGCATTCAAATTCGGGCCCCGCCAACCTGATTTGGATATTTTTGTGCATATATTTTTTTGTCAGTTAAGACAAATATAGTGTTGGAATTTTATTTTCGCGATATTTTTAGCGTTAATCATATGTTAAAAATCGTAATTCATTGAAAAGTAATACAAAAAATATAATTACCCATTCCAGAAAATACGTTTCCGCACATGTATCAAATTTGTCATCAAAAGTCCTCAACTATCAAACCACAAAATCTCCAACAAATATTGGTCCGTAAATTAACCATTCATGAGACCCAACATTTTACAAGAACCTAGTAAGTACATTGGTATAGCTTCTCTTCATTTTAACTTCTTATCCCTATACTTTTGAAACTTCCTATATTTACAAACATAATACGAATACAAGTATTAATATGTAGAGCTGCTCGATTATCAACATCAAGAAGACGAAAAACATTAAACAAACTTCATTTTAAAAAGTTTGATTATTCATTAATTTCCCTCGTTATAGACCTCAAACTTAATAAAAATAACTTGCACATTTTCTCATTTTTCTTGTTTATATATGAATATCAACCATTCTCTCTCTTATTCTTCTCCTCCTCCTCCTCTTCACCTTACTTTAACGTTTCCTTTGTAGGTTATGTGTTCCACGTCTCCCTGCCTAACACGACGTATGAAGAGATGATTTTAAACTCTATGCCACACAACACATGAAGAGCATCCCCTGCGGCTCAATGACAGAGCTGCCTCTGAGATAACATGAACGTTTAAGGCAACATACGTTATACACTCGTTCATTCATATGTTAGGGTGATTATGATGGCCAAATGGTGATCGGGGCTTTATATAGTACTTAAGGTTTCCCAACATTTGTCTTAAATATGAGGAAAACTCTGAAAAACCTCACCCAGGAAACTTGTTATTACCGGTGATCGAACCCTACCAGCTGCGTCCGAAGAAACGACGTTACCCCCCACATAAAAACGGGAGTAATCTCAAATATTCAAAATTATAAAATACTACAGTACGGCCTTCAAAAAAAAAATGTTGAGGTAACATTTTAAGTTTATTTATTTTTATGACATAGGCTACCTTTTCCGTAATAATTAACTAACTCACTGGCGCTATCGAACCCCTAGGTTCATGGCCGCGCGGACATAAGCTCTCCACACATCCCTATCCTGATCTAATGTTTTCCTATCATCCTCTGTATAACCTACTTCCCTCAAATCATAGTTAATGCTATTCTCCCACTTCATTCTTGCCTCTACTAACCGACCTTTTTCTCTGGTTTTCATACTAGAAGTTTCCACGCCCCTCTTTCATTCCCGATTCGTGCCACTTGTCCTGCTCAGCACGGTCTACGAGATTTAACTGTTATTATTATACCTGGTTTCCTATAAATATCATGTAACTCACTGTTATTCAGTCTTCTCCATTCCCCTATCGATACTTATTTCTATAAAACAGATGCATTTAATATAAATTTGCCTTCTAATAATACTTACTAATGTCCCTTATTATTTAACCTCATTATTATTCTAAAATAAACTTGCTTATTTCTTAGAAATGTCAAGCATTTATTGGGATCAGTAAAGTAAAATTATACTTGAAGTGTTGTCTAGCATAAAGATATTGCAGTGACTCATGGGGCAACATCCTTATGAATTATTCAAGCTTTATTATTCATATTGTTCATTTCAACTTTTATATCTCATCTCGGCATTATTATCGTCATTATGTCTTTATGTAAAAATATTATCTAGGTTGGCCAGGGTAAATCTTCATGGATATTCATTTAATATTAACCAATTCACAAGCACGTACTTTCACCATCACGTCATAATCACATTCCTATATTTTATCTTTCTAGACGTTTAGTTACATCATAACCCTTTCACGTTATAGTCCTGAAACAACTGTTACGACTTTTACTTATATATTTTATTACTGAAAACAATCTTAAACATACCAAAACCTTAATAAAATGTCACTTTGAATTTTTAATTTAATATTTGGATTTGCATGGGAAGCAAGGGTGGAGAATATACTCAGCTAAGACTGATTACATTTTTCAGGTGAATAAATTTCGAGGTTTTCTCTGGAGGAAGAATTAAGTAGCATAACAGATGTGAGATATTTTTTTATTAGGAATATTCCACAATACACAGTGTTTCTCCTTCAACTCAGTGATTTGTCGTCAGAGGTTCCTGTCTAAAGCATCTTCTACCCTCAAATCTCTAGCTTCCCTACTTGTCTTCACTCCATCCATCCATCGTTCTCTAGGCCTTCCACTTCTTCCATTAGCTTTCCAATTAAGGATCTTCTTTGGTATTCTCTCTTCTTCCATTGTTATGAGGTGCCCATGCCATTCCAAACGTTTTTCTTCTATTTTTCCTAATACGTTTTTTCAACTTACATAATTTCCCTTATTATCCTGTTTCCGACCTTATGCCTTCTTGAAATTCTTGTCGATCGCCCCCAAAAATCCATTTCTACTGCTAACTGCATGTTGGCTTATTTTCTCTTACTGACCAGGTTTCGGACCCATATAATAAAATGGTTTGTAACAGGACTTGAAATATAATTTTTTATCTTACGTATTCTTCCTGAATTACATTTTAGCTCATCTGTTGTATCCAATGAAAGATATTCTGTTTTATTATAATTTATCTGTAATCCCCATTTTTTGTATTCTATCTATTTCCTTAACATGGAAGATGCATCATCTGTATCCTGAGAAATCATCACCTGATCATCTGCGAATAGTAAATGGTGGAGGTAATAATTATCTTCTATTTGAATTCCCATATATTTGCAGTATCTTGACTAATTCTTCGTACAATTATCAAAATAGTAATAATAATAATATAATAATCATAATAATAATTCATTCATTTTGAGAATTTTCCTCATCATTGAGGGTTTTAATCCTGAATCTAGAAATCCACTGAAACCATTACACATTTGAAATTTTAATTTAACTCCCAGACATTTGACATGTTTTTTTCTTCTCCCCTGTAGCCGATCGGTTAAGGTAGGAAGCCTTGGCGCAGAGCTACGGGACTTGCGCTGGTTCGAGTCTCCATGGGGGAAGAAATTTTCTCATGGTATTTCGGCCAGTATGGGACCGGTGCCCACCCAGCATCGTGAGGCAATTGGGTAGCTACAATAAGTAGCGGCTCCAGGTTGAGGAACCAGCTATAACGGCTGGGGGACTCGATATGCTAACCACATGTCACCCCTACACTGGCTGTTGATCATCTACCTCTGTGATTGACACATGTGGATGTGAAGGGCCAGCAGCCGGCTGGTAAAGGGGCAACCGCTGAAAAGTGGAAAGACCCTCAATCAATCTGTAAATTTTACTTTAATGGCATAATACGATTTTATAAGTACTTTCTCATATGCTGTTTTTATTTCAGGCTCATTCCAAGATATTTTTACTGTAATCTGATATGTATTTTGTTGCATAAACTAAGTTCTTTTTGTAGAGCAAAAAACCTGTGATTTGTCAGGCATGCGTTTATGTTGTACGAAACATGGTTCACAGTAATAAATTGTGCAAACTGACCTCACGTGCTTTCTCACGCCATTAGGACACAATACAAAAAACAAACCCGGTGATATCACCGCTTTTCCATTTTTGGTTAAGAATTGTGTAAGAGAATCTATACATCCATTCACCATATCGATAGTTCTTGCATACAAAAATGTACTCAAATTTTGTTCTGTTATTAAAACTGAATATTAAAACTTTTTTAATGTTTTATATACATAGCTACGTTTCCATTCTGGGATAGACCTAATATAACTCTAACTCACTGGTTCTATCGAACCCTTAGGTCCATGGCCGCGCGGACATAAGCTCTCCATACATCCCTATCCTGAGCTAATGTTTTCCAATCATCCCCTGTATAATTTACTTCCCTCAAATCATGTATAATGTTATTCTCCCATCTCATTCTTGGCCTACCAACTGGGCGTTTTCCCTCTGGTTTTCTACAAGAAGCTTCCATGCACCTCTTTCATTCCCCATACGTGCCGCATGTCCTGCCCATCGCTGTCTACGAGACTTAACTGTCCTTATTATATTTGGCTTCCTATACATATCATGTAGCTCACTATTATATAGTTTTCACCATTCAACTGTGTGTTCATCTCTTCCTAAGAACTTTATTCTCAAATACATGCTTCAATAGTTAGATAAATGATAATGTAGAACAACAAATAACTAAAAGAACGAGTATGTATACTTTAATTACAATTTGAAATTTTTTAATGTATTTACAAAATGTATTTCATCAATTTCAAAAATCAATTGTCTGTATCACTTTGTCCTTAAGGCAATCCTCTAATGAGGAAAGTTATATATATTGGGTCATTATAGGCCACAGTAATGGTGGGCTTTTTATTTCGTCCCTTTTTTCGACTTTTTTTGGTTTAATTGGTCCTTTTTTAGCTTTTTTTAGGTCTTTGAGGCTTTATTATACCTTTTTTGTACATTTACCTTCTTTTGACTACATTTGTACCATTTGTATAATTCAAGAATCAGCAATGTCTACCCTGTGGTCTAGAGGTAGCGTGCTGCCTTGTCACGCAGTGGGCCTGGGTTCGATTCCCAGTCGGGACAGGCTCCTGGGTGAGGTTTTTTTGGGGGTTTTTCCTCACCTGAAAGACAAATGTCAGAAAGCTTAGGGCCCAACGGTCCCCGGAAATCACCCGGTCATCATAATATTACAGGTCTCACAGAGCTATTAAAAAATAGGAGGTTATGGCTGACACCTCTTTAAACACTGAAATAAGTGGACTCTGATTAAAATATGTCGGCCATTTTGCGTCCAAGTTTCACTTGTGACGCTAATGTCATGAATTATTAAATATTGTCGTTAAATAAAAATATTGTCGGCCGCGGTGGACTAGTGGTTATGTTCCTTGACTCTGGTCCCGAGGGTCGCGGGTTCAAACTCGGCTGGGATCGATGAATTTCTTTAGAATGGAAAAATCTATGGAGCAATTTCTCTGGGAATAACTTTAAGCCCTGGGTCACGAGTCTGAAGATGTTCAGGCTCGTAAACTATCCTTAATCCTGAATAAAGAGGGCTCTAAGCAAATGTTACCGACACTTTTCATCCTAGCAATACCTTAGTTGTCTACTAGATGTCTCATTGGGTTGGTATGTTGACCGCAAGCCATTCATGACATCTTTGGGAAATAAGCGTAACTAAATTAACTTGGTCTAGAAACTCCTAACAAAGGAGAGTATAAGACCAGCATTGGGTTGTTATGCCATTGTAGATTGCAGAAATAAAAATATTACCTATCTACCAGGATATAGCCTATTTATTACAGTATTGATACAAAAAAGCCCTCTTAAATAAAAGAAGACAATTCATGGCAATGCACGTCATTAGCGCTGCAATTCAAATCTGAGCATAAAAGTGAGGACGAAGGTTGTTCAAAGAACTCTGATTACAGACTGGAAGTTTTTTTTAACAATCCATAAATCTACGACACGGAATCTATGGCTTTGCTTTCTATCTGAAGGAATGTTATGCTCTTAAAATCTATCGACCGTGGCCGGTTTGAATCCCCGAACTTCGGAACCAGAAACGAGAATTTATCCTATTGTCCAGCAGCACTGATAACCAAAGTTGGATGTTCATTACCACAATTAATATCACTACGCATATGGTAGTGTACCTCGACAGTTGTTATGGACGGCAATGGGAAATATGAATATACGTGATAAATGGGTTAATATTGTTAGGAGGATCTATAGTAATACAAAATCTAAAGTAAAAATACAAAATAAATTAAGAGGAATTCACAGTGTATAAAGGCCTTAAGCAGGGCTGCAGTTTATCGCCAATACTTTTAAATATTTATTTAGACCAGGCTCTTAATTTATGGTATAAAAATGTTCTGAAATGGATATTCTTATAGAAGGAAAATACATTCATTATTGTTTGCAGATGATCAAATAATTTTTGCAGGGGACGAAGATGATATGAGATACATGATAAATAAACTAATAGAAGAATACTCAAAATGGGAACTGAATGTAAATTTACAGAAAACAGAATGTATGTGTTTGGGAAAGGATGTGGATGGCCTCATACTTGAAACAAGGAAAATAAAAAATGTGATTTTTTTTAATATCTTGGTCGATAATTACAAGTTTAGGTACATGTGAAATAGATGTACAAACTAAAATTGCAATGGCAAAAAAATGTAACTAAGACATTATATGGAATAATTTGGAATAAGAATATTACAAAGGAAACTAAAATAAAAATTAATAAGAGCATAATACAGAATATTTTGTTATATAGAAGTGAAACTTGGTCTTTGACGGAATTACAAAATAATAAAATTAGAACAGTTGAATTTGATTATCTTAGAAGAAGCCTTAAAAAAAACAAGACAGGATAAAATAAGAAATTAATTCCTTTGGAGAGAAATGAATGTCACCACATCTGTTGTTAAGAGGATTGAAAATCAAACTCTTAAATGGTTTGGCCAAGTACAAAGAATAGAAAATGAAATATGGCCAAAATATATATACCAATGGTCACCCCCCTGGAAGAAATAAACGTGGCAGCCCAAGAAAAAAATGAAAAACCTATGTCAGAACTATAATGGATGATATGAATTTGGAATAAGGAGAGTGGACTGATATAAATAAATTGAAACTGAAGACGGCAATCCTATAAGTGGGGGGAAAGCCGAAGAAGAAGAAGAACACTACAAATCAAAATTCTGTAACTAGATAAAACAAAAATAAGTTCAATGAATTTTAACAAGATTGATAATTACACATGAGCCTCGGTGGTCTATATGTTATTTGCCCCTGTTCTCGAGGGTTGTGGGTTCAAGGCCGGACGAGGTCGATAGATTTTTTAGGATGGAAAATCTAAGGGGCAAAGTCCTCTGGGAGTGTCTTCAAGCCGTGGGTCTCGAGACTGAAGATTATCGAGCTCATATAAGAACTAATTAACTAACTAACTCACTCACTGGCTCTATCGAACCCATAGGTTCATGACCGCGCGAACATAAGCTCTCCACACATCCCTATCCTGAGTTAATGTTTTCCAATCATCCCCTGTACAATCTGCATCCCTCAAATCATGGTTAATGTTATTCTCTCGCCTCATTCTTGGACTACGACTGTGAGTTTTCCCTCTGGTTTTCCTACAAGAAGCTTCCACGCACTTCTTTCATTCCCCTTTCGTGCCACATGCCTTGCCCATCGCAGTCACCGAGACTTAGCTGTCGTATAAGGACTTCAATATTTAATTAGAACCTCTGCGCAAAATTTAATCCTTTTTTCGAACCAACTAATATCTCCGTTACCCACTAGATACGTTCTTGAGGTGATGAGATAACCACTTCTCAATCGGTGACACCTGTAGGGAAATAAATGTATCTAAATTAAATTGGTTAAGTAACTCCCACAAAGGGAACATACTTGACCCATGTGGGGATGTACAGATACAGACGGACATTCTCAGACATAACAATATAAATCAGCCGAAGACCCTGACTCGAATTAGCTATAAAATATATAAATTCAAAATACAATGTTTAATTCTGCGGACCAACACACAAAATGATTAATAGTATATTACGATGCAAAATTGGGAAGTGGTTATTATAGAAACGAAGAGCGATAGCAAGGTTTTTAATTTCCGAGACTCTGTAAAACACTTCACAAACGTGCGTTGTACATTATTTTTTGTGCGATGGTTTTTCAAAACAATAGCCTAAATAATAGTAAAATAATATCTTTATTGGAAATAGTTGCGTTCATTATAAACAACTGACTAACGTTAACAGTGTGGGCAATGTTTATTAGTTGAGACTACAGCAGGCCGTGACACCATTCAGTCATAAAATGTCGGCAAGTACGTATTTGTTTTACATTGTTTCAAACAAAGTTCAGTTAATTTAAAATGCAGTGATTTGTTTCGTATAATGTAGGCTATATTAATACTACTTTTTGTATATATTTTTGTATATACTTTGTTACATAAAAGGCAGTGGTTTTACTTACCGCAAGTGGTTTGTAATATGTAATATTACAGTATATTTATTTAGGTTGGCAACCCCGAAATTTATGAAATTGAACATTCAATCATGCTCGCCATTGCTGTAAGTACGACAAAACGCACTATCGCGCAAAAAAATTATAGTTGTGCTTCATAGCAGCCCTTGTTATGAATCTCATTTCGGTCTACCGCTGTATTCTCATACAGGACAAATTTGTTTTTTTTTTTACAGAAGATTGTGAATTGAATATATCTACAGAGAAAACAAAAGTAATGGAATTTCAAGGTGTAGATCCTGTCATAATTAAAACTGTACTCTACAATAAAATTTTTGGAGCGGGTGAATAATTTTACATTTCTAGGATGCAATGCATCATATGAAGAAGAAAAGGATGTAAATGCAAAAATCTACATTTGTTTATGGATTTTAGGGTTATTAAATTCTATCTTCAAGCCACAGCTAGTCCAAAAACATTCAAGACTAAAAGTCTGTAAAATACTGGCTCTTCCAACTCTTTTGTAGGGTAGCGAAGTATGGGCATCGAAACAGAAGGATATACAGAGTCTTAGATCTGCTGAAATGACTTACCTTCGGAGGACTGCAGGATACACACTACTAGATCATAAACAAATTAAGACATCCTAGAAGAATTACACATGGGACCTTTAGAAAACAAAATTTATGATGAGTCAAGATGGATGCAATATGTTCATCGAATGGAAGATAACAGGATACTCAAACATATGTTAAGCTATCAACCGGCAGGAAGAAGAAGACCAGGACGTTCACTCAAGACTTCCGGATGGTGTTTCTTTTGAGGCCGAAACAAGTCAACAAATGGCCTAAATTCGTGAATGTACTATGAAGATGATTATGATGGTGTTTCATGTTATTTTCTCAGCTGTAATTTAGATGTGAAGAAACTTCCTCTTCTTCACGGTCCGCGCGGGCATAAGCTCTCCATACGTCCCTATCCTGAGCTAATGCTTTCCAATCGTCCCTTGCATACTCTTCTTAAATATGTATAACTTATATAATTTTATAACGTTTCTCTGACGCAGACAAAAGAGAGAGAGAGAGAGAGAGAGAGGGATCTAATTTGTGATTTAATTGGTAGGCTAAGTCAGTGCATAAAAAATATAACTGTGTTTTATATCTCAACTCCTTTAAGACTTATATAAATATAAACCACTTAAATTTAAATATATTTTTATTATATAATCATTTATATATTATTAGGAATATATATGACTTATTATATATATATATATATATATATATATATATAAATATTAAATTTATATAAATTTATATAAATTAAATATATATAATTAAATTATTTATATTATATGAATTGTGCATGTTTCGAATGCATCCACTGTACTTTACATGTTATATAAATATAAACCACTTAAATTTAAATTATATAATCATTTATATATTATTAGGAATATATATGACTTATTATATATATATATATATATAAATATTAAATTTATATAAATTAAATATATATAATTAAATTATTTATATTATATGAATTGTGCATGTTTCGAATGCATCCACTGTACTTTACATGTTTCGGGTTCCTCGCTGGGTGGATTGATGGCATTAACGTGTCTATTTTCAATTTATGCACCACTTCGGCAGACCACGTCAAGTAGATGAGGTATTCTTGTATTGTATACAGACAGGAGTATAAGATGAGTTTTTGTACAAGCGTTCATGTATTGTAAAGTATGCTGTGAGAGGAATGATGGTGAAGAGAACGGCTACCGACACGTAGCATACTCCTGTACCAAGGGGACCGCCAGGCTTAACATCATCATCAACAGTACCACATGATATCTCACGTACTGCGGAGAAATTTGCAATTTAATGCATCAAACTGGTACACAATATAGGCATTTAAAAAGGTAAAAGGCCACCACTCCTGGTCCCAAAATTGCAAATTTTACAATTAAATTAATTTAACAATTAAAAATTACAATCCCGCTGGGTATCAAACCCGCGTCTGTAAAGAGGTCATGCTACCACCTGAGCCAGCACTACCTAAGAATCACTAATTATATCTAAAAGAAACTATTTGATAGAAATAATTTTGCGACTGGAAGATGGAAATTCGACATGAAATAAAAGGATGAACTGAAGATATTTTAGAACTTGGAACTGTAAGAATGGATTCCTATATGCTGAAATGAGGCTATGAAAAAGACAAATACTGGAATTCCAGAAATTCGCCGTTCTCTCGTTTTATGTCTTTTTTTTACTTGCTAGTTTATTTCTGATTTCCTTTTAAAGAAGACAGAATGTTCATACTAGCGGATGTGAGGTGATTACATCCCAGCAAAAACAAATTATGTAATTAACACTTCTCTTTGATAGCTACAAATAAATTACTTCTATTAAGTTCCCTTTCCTGTTTTTCCACAAGTAGCCTAAATGTTTTCATTGTTAATTCTCTTGGACAGAAAATACAGAAAATAAGTAATATATCCATCCTTCTTGTGAATCGACTAATCTACACAACCAAACGTCTGCGCAATAACCAATTCCAAATTGTGACCGATGTATTGTCAGAATACTACAAATTGCTACTCCGCCAAATATTCTGAAGTTCCACTTTAACACAGTCAACGTTGCAGAATTTCTTACGAGGATCTTCCGTCAACTACAAGAACAACTAGAACAATAATTGAACAATTGTAAAATTGTAAATATCCCGTGATATACCATTGGTGAAACACGGGTTGTAACATATATGTAAATTTAAAAAAAAAACCTTGTTTGATAGTTTTTATATGGCCTAGTGGGAGACTGAGGAACCGAATATATGGCACGTCAGGCCTATAAAGCTCTTGGCCAAACCAGGTGGTTGCTGGCCTCACGTTCATGTGTTAATTACAGAGGTGTGCGATCATTCAGCTCTATAGAGATGACATGTGGTGAGCATGTCAGCTTCACAAGTCGATATAGGTGTATTCTAAACCTGGATATGCCACTTATTTCCCCATACCTCACGATACAGAATGGGTACCGATCTCAGGACTATCTAACTCGCTGGCACTATTTAACTCATAGATTCATCCTACGTGGACATAAATTCTCCATACACCCCATTCTGTGTCATGGCGGATTGTGAATAAGAGTGAAACTGGTTGCTCGTGTTTTTGCACAATTTTCAGCAGGTGTTAGTTTGTTTTTATAAACGTAATATCGATATTGTGAATTTAGTTTGTTTTTTGCTTAATTTTACGCATAATGGCTCCACGTAAAGCAAGAAATTGTGAAGAAAGCAAAGAAGAAATAACTAAGCGTGTGGTCCAAGAATGTTTGCGGGATCCAGCCATGTTGCAGCTGTTGAAGGACTCCGTGCGTGAGGCTATTGTATCGGAGCTAAAGGTAACTATAGACCGTAATACGGAAGTTATTAGGCAGTTGGAACTCTCGCTTCAGGAGAGGGACAACAAAATATTAAAACTGGAACAACAGTTAAGTGAGAAAACCGACTCGCTAGAGCAATACCAACGTCGACAGTGTCTACGTATTTTCGGTATACCTGAACAGGATGGTGAAGATACGGACAATATAGCAATCGACGTGGCCTCCAAAATTGGAGTTAAATTAGAAACCTGTGATATCGACAGGAGTCACAGGGTTGGGAAAAAAAAAATCGGATCGACCACGGCCTGTTATTGTTAAGTTTATCAGTTATAGAAAGAGAAGGGAGGTCTTCCAAAATAAAAACAATTGAAAGGCAGTGGGATCACAGTAAGAGAAGATCTCACCCAAATTAGATATAAATTGTTAAAGGACTGCATCACAAAATTTGGCGTCACAAATGTGTGGACAATTGATGGCGCAATACATGTGAAAAATGGAGATACCAAACGCATCATCACCCGGGCCTCTGATATGTAAATCTACCTAGTGCAAACACGCCCAGTGATACCATATCCCCAATTTAGCACTTTTATATAAATTATTAAAATTATATTTAGAAATTTCACATTAATTATTAGTATTATATTTAGAAATTTTACTTTATTTATTAATTTAATATTTGAATAAGATATTAGTGACTTGTTCTTTTCTTATAATTCTAGTTAAAATATTTTTAAAATTTTCCATCCAAATAATGCTATTCATTTGGCGGTCTCTGACAGGTTAGAGGACACTACCCTTCTCAAACCCCTTCCAAACAACAATAATGCAAGACAGGTTCTAGAAACAGCATTCTCCCCCTTCCCGTCTTCCCTACATGTGGTTCACTTGAACGCACAAAGCTTAACTGCACATACAGACGATATTAGAATGATTTTTTCTTCTTCCAATATTCATGCTATTCTCGTATCAGAAACATGGCTCACTCCCTCCATTAATTCTAGTTTAATTGACATGGATGGTTATACTTTTCTTAGACATGATCGTGTACATAGTCGAGGGGGCGGTGTTGGTGTCTTCGTTAGGACAGACCTTTGCCCTAAGTCTGTATACTTTTCTAATAACGAGACATCTCCTGAAATTATGTTTATAGAAATATACGCAAGCTTCAAAAAATGCCTTCTTTGTGTAGTGTACCAACCCCCTAAAATGAAAAAAATAGCAGAAATAGAATCCGCTCTACAAAACGCACGTATACAATATGAACACGTTATCGTCATGGGTGACTTTAATATAAATATACTAGACACTGACAACAGACATACACAACAGCTTATGTCCGCGTTCCAAGTTTGTGATATGACTATCCTTCCCTTACAGCCTACACATCACACCAATCACTCTGAGACTTTACTTGACTTAATTGCTACTAATAATCCAGACAGAGTACTAACCCACGGGCAACTGTCAGCTCCCGGAATATCAGCACATGATATTATATTCTTAGCATATTCACTGCAGTGCCCTAAACTAGCTCGTAAGACTATCACATATAGAGACCTAAAAACATATAAACAATGCAGCTCTACTTGAAGACGCTATAAAATTACCCTGGCATACTATATGGGCGTTGCATTCTGTTGACGAAAAAGTTGAGGCATTAAATAACCTTATATTACAACTATATGACAGACACGCTCCACTGAAAACTAAACTAGTGAAACGACACCCTGCTCCCTGGATGTCTGCTAACATTCGTGACTTGATGACTGAAAGAGACGCAGCATATCGGAAATATAGAGTTGACAAAACTGATATAAATCTTAATCACTATAAACGGTTACGAAACAAGACTACACAAACTATCAGAAACGCCAAACTTAGATATCTATACAGCCTTACTGAACCTAATAACAATAACCCAGATATTTGGAAAAATCTGAATAAAATGGGTGTAGGTAGGAAACACACACAGGTAGAAAAACTACCTGTTTCTCTGAACACACTTAATAACCATTTTACAAGCACATTCTTTACTCCTAAAGACAAAACACATACAATAAGTGAACTACTATTGACAAATCCACCAGACAGAGAACATTTCCATTTTTCATATCTTACAGAAAATGACATAAAGAAAGCTCTCAAACGAATAAAAACAAAAGCAGAAGGTACTGACCGTATAAATATCACTCTACTTAACAAAATAATCGACGTTATACTACCTACCATAACTCATGTTTTCAACTCTTCACTACAAACCTCTATATATCCCACATTATGGAAGCAAGCAATTGTACGCCCACTCCCGAAAGTAAAAACTCCCTTAACTCCTAACGATTTTCGACCCATTAGTACATTACCTACCCTTTCAAAAGCTTTGGAACGATTAGTCCACAAACAACTGACTGACTACCTAACTGAACACGACCTTTTAGATCAATACCAATCAGGCTTTAGGACAGGACACAATACAAATACTGCTCTACTAAATATATGTGAAGACATACGCGAAGCATCTGATAATCGAAAACTTACTATTCTTACACTACTTGACTTTAGTAAAGCATTTGACACGGTAGACTTGGACTTATTGTTGCTTAAACTAAAAAACCTCTCACTTTCTGACAGTGTCACGCAATGGTTCAACTCCTACCTTCGTGAGCGCCAGCAATATGTTGTAGGAAATTCTACATTACGCTCTTCTTGGACCTACCGTAAAGCTGGAGTTCCACAGGGCTCGGTGCTCGGCCCATTGCTTTTTACAATCTATATAAACGACATATCTGACTCCCTAAAACATTGCAAACATCATTTATTTGCGGACGACATGCAGATCTACCTTCACTCAGACAAATATTCTTTAAATGATGCGGTAACCAAAATTAATGAGGACCTTGACTCGCTAACGGCGTGGACAGAGAAATATGGACTTGAATTAAATCCTAGAAAGACACAAGCAATCATTATGGGCCATCAGAGACTATTATCCTCAATTAACACAAATGCAGTATTACATGTGTCACTTAATGGGGTTCAGATCCCTTATAGTGAGACAGTAAAAAATCTAGGAGTGTTTATGGATAAACATTTAATTTGGAATAAACAAATAAATAACACTTGCAAAACTATCTTCTCAATAATACACTCATTAAATCGTATAAGAAATTGTTTACCGTTTTCTCTAAGAAAAATGCTAGTAGAAACACTCGCAATGCCCCATTTTGATTATTGTGATACTCTTTTTACTGACCTAAATACTGTTCTTACCCAAAGACTTCAACGTGTTCACAATTCTTGCATACGTTTTATTTGTGGTATACGTAGATTTGATCACGTTACACCATCCCTGGAACAATTGTCATGGCTTCGTCTTCAAGATCGTAGAACCATCCATTCCCTATGCCTACTCTATAACATATTACACACATCTTTACCTTATTATTTATCACACCGCTTCACTAAACTCTCTGATACACATAACTTAGATACCCGATCCCTTGAGCACAGTGTCCTCTATATCCCTCCTCATCATACTACCTATTATTCGAAATCTTTTACAGTTTCTCTTGCTAGAACATGGAATTCACTTCCACCCTATGTCAGAGACTGCCAAACTTTACCATCTTTCAGAAATAAATTGAAAATAAAATCACTAACAGAAACAACTCACTAATACTACTTTTTAAGAATTAATAATGCGTTTTTGCATTATTTAATAAAAATAGACTTAGGATTTGTTAATATATTTACCTAATGCCTTGTATAAAAAGCGTAGATTAATTCATTGTAGTGTATTTTTTTCTCTTCTTTTTATGCATAGTAGATTCGAGCTGTTATTCCTTTTTTTATTCATTGTATCATTAATTTAATTTTAATTGTATTTAGTTTCATTCTATTATTAGACATTAATTTCATTATTATTCAATATGACAGATAATTAATTGTTCAATGACTATTATTGTAACTTTTTTTTGTATTCATATGTAACATGTTTGTCCTGTCTAATATGACTACTATTGTAATTTTTTTTTGTATTCATGTGTAACATATGTTTGTCCTGTTTTATATGACTATTATTGTATTTTTTTTTTGTATTCATATGTAACATATGCTTGTTCTGGTGAGTGGAAGAGAAGGCCACATGGCCTTAACTCCACCAGGCTAAATAAATCTATTCTATTCTAAATTCTAAATCTATTCTATTCTGAGTTCATATTTTCTCATCATCCCCTGTAAAATTTGCTTCCCTTAAACATAGTTAAAGTTATTCTCCCATCTCATTATTGGTATACGTACTGGTATATTTTCCTCTGGTTTACCTACAAGGAGCTTTCATGACCTCTTTCATTCCCCAATAGTGTCACATGCCCAGTCCATCACGAGCTACGAGACTTAACTGTTCTTATTACACCTAGTTTTCTATAAAGATTATGTAGCTCGCTGTTATGTAGTCTCCTCCATTCGCCTACCTGTCCATTTCTCGTTGGTCCAACATTTGCCTGAGAACTTTATTCTTGAATACTCGTAATATTTTCTCCTTCCTTATCAATTATTCGTAATCTTTTCTCCTCCCTTAAAGTAAAAGTCCACGTTTCTTATACATATAATATAACTTGTAGAATAACAGTTTTATATATTTTCAATTTAATCTTTTTTAGAGAGAAGTTGGTGCAACAAGAGTCCCTTTAATACATAATAGCTTGCATTTCCAGAATTGAGCTTGTGTTTAATTTCTTTCTGCGTATCATTCGTGTTTTTAATAATTGTTCCCAGATATTTGAATTCAGCCACTTCTTCAGAATTCCCTCATTTGTCATTAACTTTCCACTTTCATTATATAATTATTTATATGTGTGGCATATATTTAGTTTTATTGATGTTACTTCCAGCCCCAATTCCTTAGTGTTACTCAATAGAGGTACGTGTTGACCCTTAGTATCTCCTTGCTATTGCCTAATGCACATCACCAGCATTAACTAACAGCTTGTTAATACCATTGAGTCGTAGATCTTCTTATCCTCTAAAAGTTTGATTGCATGCTCTAGTATAAAATTGAATAGTAGAGAAGATAGTGCAGTTAATATTGCTTTAACACATTTTGAATTTCTGAAGTACTGTATCTGAAAACTGTTTACCTACGAGCACCCTACTCTTCGTACCATTTAGACACATTCGAACAAGTCTATATTTATTTTAGGAATTTCGAACTCCAGCAGAATACTATATAAATATTGGCTCAAATTCCATTACATTTTTCCCCCAGGGGGACCCGAACCAGCGCAAGTCCCGTAGCTCTGTAGCAAACATGGTACCTTAAACTGGTTGGCTAAATCGCTTGACTGAATATACAAAATATAAATAAATATATCTTACAAGATTCTCCTTTAAGTAGATCAGTACTATGCCATGTGACTCTGTCGTTTAAAACTCGTGTGTAATATGCGATTCCTGTAAGATCTTGTGGAAAGGTTTTAAGTAGCATTTCGACATCATAATGAAGTGGCGTAGAAAATGTATCGAAGTTGACGCCTGTCATTTTGAGCGTTTTCAGTGTTAATTTCCTTGTTTATTAAAAGTTTATCGTTCCCGGCAGTAGCCCAGTGGTTAAGGCAAGATGCCTTCGCACAGAGCTACGGGAGTTGCGCTGGCTCGAATCCCCCATGGGGAAGACATTTTCTCATGGAATTTCGACCACAATGGGACCAGTGCCCACCCAACATGGTCATCTACCACAGGTAAACGCTCTAGGTTGAGAAAACCAGCTATAACGACTGGGGGACCCGACGTGATGACCACATGCCACCCTACATGACTGGATGATCGTCTACCTTTGTGATTAATATGTATGGATGAGAGGCCAGCAGCCGACTGGTAGGTCAAGGACCTTTTATGTCTGTCGCTCCATGGAGTTAGTTATTAGTTATTTCAGTTTAAGTTTTTACTCCTTTCTATTTTTTATGTCCTGTACTGTCTAAGCCCTCCTCATTTCATAAAACCTAGCAGGTAAACAAAGAGTTTGTGGACATGGTTTTAAATTAAAATTTGATCGCATGGTACTCATCTATCTACCAGAACTTTGAAATGTATGTACAGTATATCTATTTACAATCAGTAGATCCTCTCATATAAATAAACAAAGATGTATAAAGTCATAGAACCGAAGAACTCTAGAAACTTCACATTTTAACTATTAGACTTCTTATTCTTTATTTCATTTTCAGTCCGTTTGTAGTAGGTCTTCAATCCCCCCCTCCCTATGAGACTTAAAAGTAATGTCATGGACGGGTCAACTGTAGGCAAGGGGTATTACACAGATGCTCAAAAGAGCATTTCCCTGGATTTTTGTTAGAGATGTCAGGATCATCATGGAGGATAACATAAGACACGGTCAGACATAAGTTGAACACGTAAAATCTCTTATCACGCCGGAAATCGAACTCAGGCCGCCGGAACGGAAGTTATAGATTCCAGCGATACACCATGGCAGTGAAACTCCACATTTCTTCAGGGGAAGAAAATTGATTCTTTCTACTTTATAGATTTAATTTTCGCTACTTTGTTTCGTATCACTTTTGTAATAAAGGCTAGTAGCAGAATCATCAGAATCATGTGAAAAGAATATTAAAAATTTACCTAAAACACCTCTATGTGATTTGGTCATGAATATTTTAGAATATATTGTTTGTAAAATTTTCAATCATTTCTCATCTGATTCTATTACGAACTTTTAAAATTAAATTTTCTTCAAGATTTTTCAATCAAGCAAACAATTTTCAATTAAAATTACAATATTCTGCAACGTAGTATCCGTGACGATACAGAAAAAATAGGTTCCGATCTAAACCAGACTAGAGCAATATTTACTTGTATGTTAATTAGATCTGAATTAAATTATACATACATATATAACTAAATAGAATGCAAGAGAGAATCCTGGTGGACTAGTGCTTACCATACTCGTTTGTTGTTCCGATATTTCTGAGTTCAAATCAGGCCTGAGATCGATGTATTTTTAAATATATTAAAATATATACGGTGTAAAAAAATCCTTATACAAAGTTTCAGAGTTTGTAGAGGTGGTAAAACAAAACGTTTTTGTTATGTGAAAAAAAAAATTGACAAGTTCTCCCTTTTCCCGCTAGAGATCCCTGAAAGGTTTGACACTGGACTTCCCTTAGGCCACCGTTCACTGTAGTTTTAACTGCTTCGTATGCAACATGTAGACATTGGAAGAGTAAGTTTTCATTACTGCCAGTAGTGCCCCGTCCCTGGTAAACACTTACATTAATTATTATTATTTACATGTTATATTGTGTTTACATTACAACGTTTCTGTACGGTAGTGATGTCTTCAGGTTCTCGATGATAGATTTCACAATACAGGAGTATTTTTCACGACCATATAATTGGGCTGTATGTTCTGTCTAACCAACTCGGAGGAGGAGATCTTATCTTTCTTCGTGACGTACTAGCGGAACTGTTGCAGAATCTCCCGCTATTAGTTAGACAACGATTATGGTTCCATCAAGACGGGGCCATACCACACTTTGCCCCTGATGTCAGACATTACCTAAACAATGTTTACCCCAATCGTTGGATTGGAAGTGGTGGGCCAATACAGTGGCCACCATTTTCTCCCGATCTCACTCCTAATGATTTATTTTTGTGGGGGGAGATGAAGCGTTTGGTGTACGACACACCAATAGTCACTCTAAAAATGGCGATTGCCCGTGTAGCTGAAGCAGAAGCAGTTATTTGTGAGACACCTGGTTGTTTTGAACGTGTGAGACAATCATTTGCATGCACATGCAAGCTGTTCATTAATGTAAACGGACATTTTCAGTAACATCTGTAAAACATTCATCACATGGCAGGTTGAATACAGTCAAATCATCCAGCGTCAAACCTTTCAAGGACTCCTAGCGGAGAAACGAAGAACCTGTGATTTTTTTTTTCACATAACAAAAGCGTTTTGTTTTACTTTCTCTACAAGCTCTCAAAGTTTGTAACGGAATTTTTTTCACCCTGTATAAGTAAAATCCTGAGCAGGGCTTACATCGGAACGGAAGTACAGCCATGGATACTGTGTCGTAGATTTATGACACGTATGAGAACCTCTACCCTAAAATAAGAGGCATCTCAATTAAACTTGTCAATCCTTTCACGACCAGATTTGAATTTCTACGAATGACTTTTTCTGAAATAAGTACCTAATCTGAGAGAAATAAGGAGAGAGCGAGGGAGGGAGAGAGAGAGAATGGAAATTAAAAAAAAAACATCAGAACACCATTGCATAATAACTTAGTTTCAAATAAATTAAACCCAACTGTATTATCAGATGTTCATGAAATACTGTGATAAGTTATTTTAAGCATAGAATGACCATGATTTACAGCATTTATCAAACATTAATTCGATATGACACAACTACATCGAAATGTACACAAAGAGCACACAGCCCCTTCATTGTGGTTAGGGTCAATTATCCGCATAATGAGAGGTTTGATGTAAACCACATTTCATCAGAAGGTACGTGAGGTTAATAGAGAGTTAATGAGTATTATCTTTCCATAGTCAGTACCACAAGTTAATGTACAGAGTGTAACAAAATTATAAGAACGTATTCCTTTCGTCTAACTTATTAACTGATAAAATCAAACCCGGCAGTTTATAACTGCGCGCACATAAACACTCCATACCTTCTTAAATATAAAAAAAGTAAAAAGTAACATACATACCAGTTCAAAATAATTGTAATAAATGTACAGTAAAAACTGCTTATTCACGGGGGATATTTTCCACAAATATGCCGCGAATACGGAAACCGCGAATATGGAATGGTAATTTGTATGGGTGTATAGGGAAAAAAGGTTCCAAAGTCACAAAATAAAATAAAAATTATCAAAATAAAATAAATTAATGAGAGATTTACAACAATTTCTATTAATTATTGCTGTCAGGTTAAGGCAAGGACTTAAATAACTTAGTAATTTTTTCCCTGATTTGCCACTTTTAAAAGGCCTTTCAATTTAGATTGATATTCAGCGTGAATTCTGCGATAGAATTCCTTATTGCTTTTTCTGAATTGTTGATTCATTAACATTGAAACAGCGGGATATAGACGCAAACGACTCGCCAACGCGTATAAACGGTCAAGCATTTCCATTTTTACTTTAAAAGAGGCAACATTACTTTTTTCCACATCGGAACTTATTTTCTTTCCTTTTACTCAACATTATAATTAGCAACAAAGCAGAAGAGACACGTGTTATTCAATCAAAATTATTGCAACGAATGACAAGTTGAAACAAAACACCGATCGTGGCTGTACGTGAAATATTGCGGTGGTGGCTATTAACAACGAACTTTAGGCTTAGTGACAATAAGATTTGTTTTACTTTAATTTTGGTTTGAATCACTCTTTGTAAAAGCCGCCTTGGCACGCGACTGCAGTAAAAAAGTTTCCGATGTATTAATAAAGGATACCTTCTAATATACCGACTGGATCCGCGAATAAAGACATTTTTAGCCGCGAATACAGGAACTGTGATGTAATGTTTTAACCCACGAATGATGAAACCGCGAATAATGAAACCACGAATAAGGAGTTTTTACTGTAATTAGAATCTACATTTACTGCTCGAGCCCAAGCTCTGTGTGTTTGCGGGGGGAAGTGTGGGGAATAGGAGGAGGTACACTTCTATGTTTCTCATAGTACTAACAGCTGAGACAGCAAATTCCTTTCAGACACACGGAGCTGGGTCCCGAGCAATAGTAGTAGTAGCACTTTATTAGACTAAAAGTAAGATACATATAATGTTACAAATATGGTTCGCACCGGTAGCAAGCCGTATCAATAAAATAATGTTTGGCAATAATATAAAGTAAAAAAAAAACAATATTACGATTAGATAACAATGCAGTTACATAATTCACCCTACACCTCTATATTACAAAGCTGACTCCATTTGGAATTTGCCTTTCTACAACAAATAAGATCGGAAACAATAAAATAAAAATACAAACCATATAGTCTAAGATCCGGCTGCAAGATTACTACGTTCATGGAGTGTATGAACAAAATCTTTTTTTTTTCATAAAATTGTGAATGACTGAATATATTTTTCCCGAGTTGCCAATTAAAATTTGGCCGTCAGTAAGTTTAATTAAAATATAATTAATTTATTCGAAATAATTTGATTCACTTGTTTTTAAAATAAATTATAATCCAGTTCTCAGAAATCGATGTATAGAGCTTGAAAAGTTTTGGTTGCCATTGCAAACTTGGCCGTAACCTCCTCGCAGCGGGAAGTAAAACCACTGCCCTTTATGTATGCTACGTACAATGTATGTACAAAAATATATCCAAAAGGTAGTGTTAATATACATTATACGAAACAAATCACAGCATTTTAATTGAACTTAACTTTATTTGAAACAATATAAAACAATAAATACGCACTACCGCCATTTTATTACTGATTTGTGTTACAGCCTGCTGTAGCCGCGAGGAGGTTTACGGCCAAGTTTGCAATGGCAACCAAAATTTTTGAAGCTCTATACATCGATTTCTGCGAACTGGATTATAATTTATTTTAATAACAAGTAAATCAAATTATTTCTAATAAATAAATTAATTATATTTTAATTAAACAAACTGGTGGCCGAATTTTAATAGGCAACTCGGCAAAAATGTATACAGTTATTCACAATTTTATGAATAATATTGATTTCGTTCATACACTCGATGAACGTAGTAATCTTGCAGCCGGATCTTGGACTAATATTACTTTCTACTCGTATACCAAAATGTCTAAAACTGGGAATATGCAAAGCTTTCTTTATATTAATGTTAGCAATATTGGGCCTATATGATATCACATAGGCCTAGTACAAAAAATCTAAACTCCATGGTGGGACAGGACTAAAAGCCCTTGGCCTACCAGTCGGCTGTTGGCCTCACATCTACATAAGTTAATCACATAGGCAGATGATCATTCAGCCAGTGTACAGGTGTCGTACGGTCAGAATCTCGAGTCCACCAGCCGTTATAGCTGGTTTTCTCAACCTTGAACCGCTACTTATTGTAGCTACCCAAATGCCTCACGATGTTGGGTGGCACCGGTCCTATACTGGCCGAAATTCAATGAGAAAATTGATTCCCCATTGGGACTCGAACCAGCGCAAGTCGCGTAGCTCTTCTGCCTTAACCATTCGACTACATACCGTACCGAAAAGTTCAATAATTGTAAAAACAATTTTAGCTTGCTATAGTGGCTATAAATGAGAGTACCCTTTTCTTGAAAATATGTTTTAATTTTATTTCGTAAACGTCCCTAAGGACTTTATTTTTAGAACGTCTCTATTTTACAAACAAAATAGAATAGCCTATTATCAGCTATCCTGTAGAACAAATATGAATAGGAGCATCATCATTCCTAGACTAAATCTAAAGGAGATCAGAGACTAATAATATATTCGAAACATCTGAAGGCAGTACGTTTATTTATGTAATAAAGCGCTTATTTTACGATACATTTTCATTTAGAGTTTTATTTCCTATTATTTTAGCCTATATCTAATCTATGTAAGATAAAGGCATTCATTTAAGGAAAACATTCCGATCGACACGATCTGAAACTGTGTTTATTCGAAAATTGTGTTAAACTATAACTTATACATCGGTATATTTGTGGCCAATTTATTTTTTAAAATAAAAAAATGATCACGATAGCTTTTTTTATCATTATTGCTCCCACCGACCCTGTGTAAAATAGGTAGCCGATGTATACAATGTCCCACACCGAAACCCAATGGTCTAAGGCATCATGACGTTGCGCAGAGGTATGTGATATGCGCTGGTTCGAATCCACATGATGAAGAAATTGTTTCATGTAATTTTGGCCACTATTGGATCGGTATCCATTCAGCACCATGAGGATTTGGGTAGCTACAACAAGTAGTGTTCCACTTTGAGAAAACGAACTACAACTACTGGGGACCCGAAATGCTGATCACATGTCACCCCTCTACTAACTGGACGATCGTCCACCTCTATGTCTATAAATAACATAAATGGATGTGAGATCAGCAGGCCTGCTGCTAGGCTACCGGTTTTCTAGGGCTCCCGCGCCATATATGCGGACCATATTATTCAATTTCTATAAGTTTAGATAAAAAATCAGTTTGACCAAAATTAAGGAAATATAATGTGGTAAATTAATCTAACAAATTTATTTTAATGGAAAAGTAACCTTTTAACAATATTTATATTTTTTCTATTTGTTTTTTCTTTTTTTTTTTTGTCCAAGTCTTCATCTACAAGCAGGTGTATAAATGTATTACAGCAGTTTTATGAGATAAATTATTGGAATCGAATTTTTTTTAAGTTTTTTTAGAGTTGGCAACTTGTTGAAGGCTGAAAGCTCTGAAGTAAAGCAGCAAATTGACAGATTTAACAAGCTGTCGCTGAGAATGTGCCAAATTGTTTTAAAAGACGTTCTTAACATTTTAAATAAAATTAATTTAAATACGCAGATAAACATTTTAAAACAGCTTAAAGATTCAGTTTAAGAACTGGGAGAGAGTATTGATGAAGGTATCTGGAATTCGATTTTTATA